>OZ023313.1:2069697-2144901 GCA_964007375.1 Ophion obscuratus
AGAGAGAGAGAGAGAGAGAGAGAGAGAGGAGAGAGAGAGAGAGAGAGAGAGAGAGAGAGAGAGAGAGAGAGAGAGAGAGAGAGAGAGAGAGAGAGAGAGAGAGAGAGAGAGCGAGAGAGAGAGGAGAGAGAGAGAGAGAGAGAGAGAGAGAGAGAGAGAGAGAGAGAGAGGAGATTGAGAGAGAGAGAGAGAGAGAGAGAGAGAGGAGCGTAGACATGCCACCTAGGAGAGCAGGAGCATCCACGAGAACGAAGAGTATAAGAGCACAGGTGTAGGAGCACACGAAAGTGCACTATGTCCGAGATGGAATCAAAAGCGAAAAAAAAATTTTTTTTACAGCTCTCAACTATGCACGGAGAGCGAAGTATACTTTTGAGGTAAACTAGAAGGGGGGGGGGGGATACCGATGCTGGACAAAGTTTGGGCAGGCTCAACGCTTCGTGTCTATCTGTCTCTGTCCGGTATGGCTAGAACAGGGGTTCGCGAGGATCGCGCGGTCTCGAAGTAGTACAAGCGAGTTTTGGTCAGGCCGGATATTAGCAGGGTTCGTGAAAGCCCGATGGTATATATCGTACAATCTGGTCAACGTTATTCTCGGTTTATCGTTGACCTATCTGATCTTTCACGATCTCGGGGTTGCCAAAGTCACGAGAGACTCTTTCTCTCTCTTTTTCTCTCTCGAGAGAAAACTTGAAGAATTTCGCTGACGCACTAGGATTTCTTTTAAGCGTTTTTTCGTTTTGAATCCCGAATATAGTCTAGTTCGACAAATATCGGGTCCTGAACTCGTAGTGTGAAGTAGATGAATAATTGTTGAATGTGTTAAATCGTTCAGTGGCATGGGGAGCTCGGGTCACGAGCAAGGTTTTATATTTGAATTGTACTTTGCCCTTTGCGCGATCGAACGATTTGATAATAGACCGTGCGAAAGGGCTTGTTCCCATTCTTCGTACGTTCAAGCTACTTTTATTCGGTCACAGAACAGGAAAAGAGAAAAAGCGTAGCTACGTTTCGGATGAGCTTGTCGTATTCGGATGAAGTTCATCCGCAACTTAGATCCGATATAAATCCGTGAATTTTTTATAAATTTCTGTCAAGCAGCTACGTTTAGCTTGGGAAGGTGAGAGGATATTGGTGAACAAATTTTGTCAATTCATGATATCCTGTTTGGTTTGAACGCCGGGGAATCCCCGTGTCCGATAAATCGATCCTCTAAATTATTTATGCTCTAACGTTGATGCTCTAATAATGTTTTTTAGCTTCATCAGTATGTGCACTCATTTAAGGGACAACACCACTGTGGCGACTTAAAAAAATCGATTTTTTGAAAACCATCTAGAAAAATCGAAAATACATTTAAGATTAAGATGCCGTTGGACCCAGGTCGGAAAAATAATTATTTTCGGAGATATTGAATATTTTGTGGAGCGGTGCAGCGCTCCGTGACGCTCGGGGTCCCGCGCAGCTGCGCGCCTCAGGGTCGGCAGGTATACCGGGCCTTTCCCAGGTCCTGCGGGTCTTTCCCAGGTATTCTTTTGTCTCCCTTCACAAAAACCGGCTATTGTTATAAATGTAGTTTCGAAAAAAAGCCATAGGTGGCGATAATTGAATAATTTTCAAGTCGTCAATCGTCAATCGTCGATATTGCAGCTGATATCGCGGTATTATTATTCAATGATGGCCTGAGAAGCCTCAGGAAAGTTTTGGAGACGTTGGGGATAACTATCGGCCCAAATTGTTTCAATTTTTGCGTTGAAACCGACGCAGCGCGGATCGAGCTGGCGGAGCGATCGCTCACAGACGCTGCAAAAGAGGCAAGAAGAGCCTCTACAAGTTCGAGAAAAGATGCTAGGGACAATGATTTGCTTCTTGAAGGCCAGCTATATGGTGCCGGTATCGCTGATTAAAGGTACAATTTTTTTTTTCCAATTTATCGCATAAATTAACAAACCTAAAACTTTGAACGCGTTTTTCTCAAAACCACTTTTTTGAGTGCGGCACGCAGCAGAACTCGAGCAATTTTTATCCGATCGACTTCAAATTTGGACTGCACCAATAAAACTAGATTATCTAAAGAAGTACATAGGATTTTTTCGATATCTCAATAATAAAAAAAGTTATAGCCTATTTTCGACGAGAAATTTTGCTCGGAAATCGTCCTTTAATTTCAAAAGCGTGTCTATTTTTTAAAAATCAATATTTTTTCAAATCCCTATGTACTTCTCTTCAAAATATCATATTATTAACGAAAACACTCGGTATTTATTGTCAGATCGACTTTGAAGAGAGTTCTGCTGCGTGCCGCGAACCACTGCAGAGGCAACAGTACCTGACGCGGGAGCTTCCCAGCGTCACCATGGGGCGTGAAATTTTTTTTATGTATCTTCAATAAACAACGAAGAAACCAAAAAAAATTTCGAATATCTCTTTTTTTTCCACAAAAAAAATTCTTGAAAAATGGCAAAAAAATAGGGGGTCACAGTGGTGTTGTCCCTTAAGATCTCGGTTCTACTTTTATAACACATTGGGACGAGTACCTATGTCCTTGCGCAATTTTATTATTGTTATTCCGTTTTGTTATGACGTTTGATACGGGCCTGATCACGCTGTTGTACGGAGGCTTTATTTACGGTGTGCCTTGATTTGCCTGATCCGGCCGGTTTCAGGCGATAGTCAGGCAACTGAACTTACGGCTTGATTCAATTCTCCTGATCCGGCTCGATTCAAGCAATCATCAAGTGACTGGACCTATATACAGTTTGGCGCCATTTACACGCCTAACCTCGTATCAAACACCAGATGAACTACATATATTAGCGCGTCGTCAAAACGTCGAACCATATTGTCCACTCTATGCGTACATCTTGTATTATTCCTAATATTCTACTTATTCCTAATGAATCTGTGATTCGGTTTCCTCTGTTCAAAAAACGATTTAGTTAAATCCACTAAACTTGATTATTAAATTTTTTAAAATTTTAATAGAATTTTTGTAGACAAACATTTTTCTGTTTGATTGAATGACTGGTCCGTCTTGATTGCAATACACACATCGAAGGGAAGAGGCGGAGAGAGAGGAGTTATATACATATAGGTTATGTTTGAGAACTCTATAGCATGATATTCGATAAAGATCTTTAATTATCACAATGATATTAACTAATTGATATAATTTATGCGATACAACAAATAATTATAGGAACTCATGAGGTCTCTTGTTCGAACAAAATGCTACAAACACTCGGTAGCGTAGGGGCAGCGTGCGTAGTTATAGGTATAGGTAGGTTCTACGTTTGATCCCATGTGGATGCAAAACATTCTCTTCGAACAAATCCATTCAGAAGGCTAGGGAATGGATTATGATACAAAATCATTGTGGTAGAACTCTAAATTAAGTATTTCAATTTATTTTGGATTTATGAAATATTCTATTGAATATTCTAAAAATATTTTTGAAGCAAATAGGATTGTAGTGAAAAACCTATTTGATTTAAATAGATTCTATTTAAATTAAAGATTTTTCCGGCAGTGCAATGAAGAATGTGATGAGATGATGGTTCTCGAAGCAACAGCGAACTTCTCTCTTCCAACTGCATGTCAGGCGTTCACTTTTCACCCTGATCAGGCTTTGATTTTTTACCCTGATCACACCGAAGTCAGGGATTGCGTTTAAAAAATGATCAAGGCTTGGCAAAAAATCCTGATCAAGGCCGGAAAAAGACATCAGGAAGTCTGATCAGGTCTTTTTTGTAGCCGGAGCAAGATTTCTACTCAGGTTGTTGGCCGTATATATCACAACATTTTTTCTTTCTTATACAGGACGCTTACCTTTCCTTCTCGGTCTTTTTTTCATGAAAATAATGGTTTGTTTACTCACAATCAAGGAACATTTTAATCGGAAAAATAATGTCCGTTTGCTTCCACACATTTCCCCCACCTGTCAGGCAGATTGCGAATTCCTTGACGGTAAAAAGATGGTGGTTTTGAGTTGATAAAGCCAGTAATGGCATTTTTTTACTTCATCGAACGTCTTCAAGTGGATATCAGCCATATGATGTTGAAGCAATCGGAACAAGTGAAAATCCGATGGAGCCAAGTCTGGTGAATACGCCGGGTGTGGCAAAACATCCCAACCCAACGGATTTAAAGCATCTCTGGTCCTTTTTGCTGTGTGTGGTCTGGCATTGTCCTGCAACAATATGACCGGCCTAGGTCCTTTGCCTGTGTAAGGCCGTTTTGAATCTTGCGAGCTTTTTTGAACGAATGAAAATGTCTTGTTGGGTAGCTCCTAATGTAGTGGCAAGCTCCGACTGCGTTTGGCGAGGATCGTCGTCCACCCACTACTCCAAATCCATGTCTTCCAATTTTTTCGGGCGCCCTGCTCTCTTGTCATCCGCGACGTCGAAATTTCCACTCCGGAACCCTTGAAACCACTTTAGCACAGTCGTGTTGTATGTTGGAATCGGAAAAATTAGAAGAAGCCTATTTTTTTGATAGGTGATTTTGTAAGTGCTGCAGGTACTAAATCCAAGTTTGCCTGAAAATCGGGGTGTAGGGTTTTTTTAGGGGATGAAAGGGGATGGGGTGGATTAATGCCACACTACAACCCCCACGAAGTCGGCGCGGGAGACAAAATGTTTAGAAAAATCCGGGCTTTATTTTTGTCCGCAGCGCCGAAGTCGTGGAAGTCCATTTTGGGGGTGAAATTTTGAAAAAACAGTTTTTATTCGATAACTCTTTAGGAAAAATTCATATAATTTTTGTCCGAATGGAAATGTTGTAGCCCTTGAAAAGATGCGTCGATCGAGTATTTGATCATCCCTCTCAAATAATATCTTCACCCCCAAAATAATTGTTCAAGTATAAAAAAAATTGTTTATTGAATAACTCGAAAACAATCGATTTTTCGGGATAGTTTAAATGTACGTAATGTAGAGAATAATTTTTTCTACATTTCCGTTCCTATGGACCACCCTTGAATTTTGCTTTTTCGAACCTCTCTCAGGGGTTGAAAATTTAAAATGAAATTCTGGGAAAACTATTGACCGAAAATGAAGAGATACGAGTTTTGACCGAAAATGAAGAGATACGAGTTTGGCGCTGTGAACAAAAATGTAGCTGAGCGTTCAAGCTAAAAATTCTTCACGGCGGCGAATTCGTGCAGTCAATAGTTTTCCCAGAATTTCATTTTGAATGTTCAACCCCCAAGTGGGGTTGGGAAATCAAAATTGAGGGGTGGTTCATAGAAAGAAAATATAGAGAAAATTATACTCTACATTTCGTACATTTGAACCATACCCGAAAAATCGATTATTTTATAGTTATTCAATAAACAATTTTTTTGTTGTATTTTAACCATTTTTTTGGGAGTGAAAATATTATCGGAGAGTGATGATCAAATACTCGATCGACGCGTCTTTTCAAGGACTACAACGTTCTCATCTGAACAAAAAGTGTACGAATTTGTTCTAAAGAGTTATTGAATTAAAACTGATTTTTGACAATTTCACCCTACTTTTTCACCCCTAAAATGAACTTCCACGACTTCGGCGCTGTGGGCAAAACTGAAGCTCGGATTTTTCGGCATATTTTTTCTCACGGCGCCGACCTCGTAGGGGCTGCAATTTGGCTTTAATCCACCCCCATCCCCTTTCATCCCCTAAAAAAACCCTACATCCCGATTTTTAGGCAAACTTGTATTTAGCACCCGCGGCACCTACAAAATCACCTGTCAAAAAACTAGCCTTCTATTTTTTTCCGATTACGGGGTTTTTCAGTGACAGCACGACTGTACTACTTCTTCACGATACTCATGAATACGGTATCTTCCTCGATACGTGACAAATTATCTGCGTGGCCTCGGAAGTCTTTTTTACTAAGTTTTTATTAACTCGCTTTCTTGGCTGTACGTTTGGCCGTTGGGTACAAATTTTGCAATCGATTTTAAACTAACTTCCGGATAAGCTAGAGACTTGAAACTTTGAACATAGCTCAGATCTGGATGACAAATAAACCGACAGGTAATTCTATCACAGAGGGAGAAAAATAGAAAAAAATAAATAAAAAATATAGTTTAGTGAAAGAGAAAAGATTTTTTTTTTAATAAAAATAAAATCTAGTAATATTAATAGTGAATAGTGCATTATTGACAATTTCTACGATGGTCAAGGAGACAGCCCCCAACGCAAGCGATGCCTAGAGAATGAGAAGCAAAATTTCACACACACAAGACCAAAAAGCAGAAAATAAAATTATTTAAATTAAAAAAAATTTAACCACACTTTTAAAATGGACTAAAAAATATAAAATAATTTCTTCTAGCACCATACATTCCTAACCCCATACAGGTTGACCTGAAAATTTGTGATTGTAAATCTTTAATAGCTATGAAAATACTTGTAAGAATAAAAACGAAAACCGTGGGGCGCATGCAATAGCTGGAGTGCAGGAAGCAGATGTCGCTAAGAAAACACACAACGGTTCATAACATTTGCAGTGCAACAAAATTGTTAGTGACTTAGGTGACCTATTCATGCATCACTTATCCATTTCATGCGCCCCACGTTTTTCGTTTTAAATCTTACAAGTGTTTTCATAGCTATTACAAATTCACAATCACATATTTTCAGGGCAATCTGTATGGGGTTAGGAATCTCTATTGGGTTCTAAATCCGTTATGGGGCTAGGACAAATTATTTCATACTTTTTAGTTCGTTTTAATTTTTGGTTAATTTTTTTTTAGTTCAAATAATTTTTCATTTCGAACGCAGTCTAAAATGCGTGTTATTGCAACTCATTTTGCTCACTGTGCTCACGATGTATATTTTGAGGTTACGTTCAGGGGCTATACCAGTGTGACACTTTCAAAAAATCGATTTTTTTTGCCATTTTCGACAGTTTATACTTTCAAGAATATCCTGTAAAAACTTCAAGGCCGTATCTCTAGTCATTTTATCTTGCAAAAATCGATGTTTAAATCTTTTAACGCGTTTTTCTCGAAATTACATTTTTCAAATTTGCTGATATTGTCACTCAAAGAGTAATTATCCGATTGACTTGAAATTTGAACTGAGTACTCTTGAATATATTCACTCTACAATGACGTGGGATATTTTTGATTGGGTAGAACTTGACGATTTGGCATAGAAAAAAACGACTATTTTATAGGCAAGAAAACAGACTTTTTTTCATAACTACGCCATTTTGTTCGATTTTGATATTTTTCAAAAATCCTACGTCATTGTACAGTCTTTCAGTTTAACGTCATTGTACAGCCTTTCAGTTTAACGACATTTTTTCTTTTCTCGGTTTCAGCAACTCAATCGGCCGGAATCATGTCAGCAGTGGAGAAACTTTTTTTTTGGCGCCTCCGAAGGCAGCGCATAAGTCGCTTGGACCTCAATATTTTTTTTATGAAAAAAATATGTAATATAGGTAAAATATAGCCAAATATAATCTTAATTTTCCGAAACATTTAATCGAGTACTTTTCTTCCAATAAATTTCCGAAAATCACCCAAATTTTCAGCGTTCACACTGGTATAGCCCCTTAAGCTGTTGGTCCGGAAAAATAGTCTACTAGGTTGGTATTATATGACAACAAACCTGAAGGAAACATTTTCCCCATGAAATATTCAATACAGCTTTTTTATTCTCCGGCTGAGAACATATTTGTACACTCAATATAAAAGGTGGCACATGTCAAATCTGCAAAAAGACCCAACAAAAATATTCACACGGGGTATTCGCATCTCGTACCCGTCCGCGAACACAAAGGACCCTAATGCTGTGTTTTCAATTTCTCTTGGTACGTTTTCCTTTCGCGTTTCCAAGGAGTCGCTGAGCCTCTTCGTGAACGCAATACTAAAGGAGAGAAAAAAATTGCAAGACTAAAGCAACTTACGTTCTGCAGCGCGTCGAACCTATACGATGTTTTCTCTTAGCACCTTTGGCTGTTGCGAGGACAGTTCTTAAATTTTTCCCAAACGAATCGATGACTCCGCAGACACGAAGGTCCTCGAAACGACCATCGCGTAAATTACATCCTACCTCACCTACATCCATCTAACGATTTCAGACATTGGGATCCAATGTCCCATGTAGAGGTTGCCATGAGTTGCCCAATGTTACGATCAGGCCAATATTGGGACCACCGTATAAGCCAACAAAAGAGAAATAATATTGACCCATTACTGTTCCGCTCTAAACTGAAAACTGGCACAATATCGGCCCATCCCTAAAGCCTGTACTGGCCCATCTTTAAAAACTAATAAACAGTCGTGATAGTTAAAATAAATTTGCCAATTTAAAAACTGGGGATACTAAAATACTGACAATTCCGTTGGCCCAATATTGTTCCGTTATAAATTGAAAACCGGCACAATATCGGCCCATCGTTGAAAACCAATAAATAGCCGTGATGGTTGAACTATATTTGCCAATTTAAAACCTGGTAATGCTAAAATCCAAGCAATTACATTGGCCCATTATAGTCCCGTTATAAATTGAGAACCAACACAATATCGGCCCATTACCGAAGATTATCCTAGCCCATCTTTCAAAACCAATAAACTGCAGTGATAGTTAAACTAAATTTGCCAATCCTAAAGCTGGCAATCCTAAAATACTGGCTATTACATTGGCTCATTTTTGTCTCGTTCTAAATTGAAAACCGACACAATGTCGGCCTATAGTTAAAACCTATCATGGCCCATCTTTTAAATTGATTAAACAGTCATGATAGATAAACAATATTTGCCAACTTTTAAACTGGTGATGCTGAAGCACTGCCAATTACATTGGCCCATTATTGTTCCGTTATAAATTGAGAGCTGGCACAATATCAGCCCATTACTAAAACCTATCCGGGCCCAACTGTTGAAACCAATAAACAGCCGTGATAGTACATCGAAATTTGCCAATTTTAAAACTGGCAATGCTAAAAAACTGGAAATTACATTTAATTAATCTAAGCCCTTTATTGGCTAAGTGGGTCAGACCATACCTGCTTTTATTTTATTTAAGCCTTGGGTTATTCATTATCTGTATATTGTCCCAGAATAGACAAATAACTGGCACGTCATATTTTAATCGTCTATATTTTGTACTTCAGTTTTTGTAATCAAGTCTTGGCCTATTATTGACATTTGTAAATAACCAAAATAAGTAAGTAAAATATGCCAATTTTGAAACCTGTCATATAGGCTAAACACAATTTATTTCAAGATTATTCCATGAAATATGTATCGGTAAGGACCAATCTCGGGCCAATCTTGGCCCGATATAGGTTGAATATTTATCACGCACCCAAACAAACCCAAACAAACTTCTAGATAGACCAACTGTGAAGGCCCATCATAGAGCCAGTGGTCAATTTCTACATAGGCCTTTTAAGAGGCCCACATAGGGCCGAGTGCAATCACCAACATTGCCGTTACAATGAATTAAATCATTGGCCCAATAATTGTTGGCTCTGTTGGCCGATATCGGGCCGTTCTTATCATTTCTACAAAGGCACCTCATTGGTAAATACTCACGGTCCAATATTCTACAAAGGCTAACTGTGGAGGCCCGTCCCAGGCCCAACGGTCAATCTCTACTTGAGGTTGAATATGGGGATGATAGGCTGCTAGAAGGACGATCCTCGCATACGAAAATCACCTTCCTCCATAAACCTACATCCGGACAAATTCACACGCATGCGTTGATATCGCTAAAAAAAACCAACTCCGCTACATCCACCTATACAGACCGTAAAATATGCTACCAAACTGGAATGTATATGGAGTCGAGAGTTTGAGAGAAAAAAAAGAAACTTTCAAGTAGTATATCTATGCGGAGTATCCTAGCAGCGGCTTGTAACCAAACGACCTATGCATCACGGACTTTCAAAGTAACATGCACACAGCACATATGTACGTTATACGTGTACGTAAACGTAGATACAGTCCATGGGGTAGCAGTGTACAGGTACTCGGTTCGACAGTTCCTGAATGGGCGATGCGCGCTTTTTTCGCCCTCTGCCCATTGACACCACTCTCACGACATCACCGTTTACCAAGTGAAAAGACGGTACAGAGGTTGGAAATACGTGTGTCGAATCGCATTCATATACACCAGCCGTGAGATCGAGAGCAGGACGGACGAAAGACTTAAGAAGAAGCGGAGAGTGAACGTCAGGCCAGACACAGGTTTGTATTCACTCGAAGCAAAGAGAGAGGAACTGTAGTGGCAATCCAGAACATATACGAACGCACACGTACAGAGCGAGGGGCACGGCGGAGGAAACAGGAGAGAGGCCATCGCGCGTCTGACAAATACGGGGCTACTTCACTTCTCACGATCTTCGACGCTTCTCAATGTCTCTTCGGCGAAACGACGTGTACACATATACCAACGGACGGGTGTATGACTGTACGAGCTTTTATCCAGAGAACGCCTCTCCGGATTCTTTGTAGTTTCGAGTGGCGAATTTTGACTAGCGACGTTGAAACACGTAACACTCTGGTGCATGCTTTCCGATTTGAGGGCGTGACAAATGCATTTGTCGAGACAACTGAAGAATCCTCGTGAATTTTGGATTCAATGATGTGGGAAAGTGGCTGCGTACGGGTTTTTTGGAAATTGCCATATCGTGCGATTAATCGGACAATGATAATGGTGGCTTTTGATTTGGAGGAAACGAAAAATGGGCAATGCGATGCAATTGTCAATACAGAAGACAAATTTGCCTAATTCATATTTTGTCTTTCAAGAGATTCATGAATTTCTCGAAAATATAGATAATTGATTTTTTGAAGAATTTTTAACGACCGCTTTATAAAATATAATTTAATTTGAGTTTAAGGGTTTAGGCTACTGCGAAAATGACGAACACTCGTTCGTCACTTGAGGCAACTCAAATTGAAGATAACGGTCCAACATATCGTGCAGGAATCGCAGATTAAAGGTATACTTATGATTACGATAGAACTACTGGTAGAACTTTAAACGCGTTTTGCTCGAAACTATGTTTTTCGATACCGCGTACAGGATTTAAAATTTCGTACACTTATTTAGTGTCATAGAGGTTTAGTCTTGACTAACGTTTTGTTTCTTAACATTTTTTTTCATTAGTCATTGACAGTAATTATTTCATTTGTCCTAAAAAAATCGAGAAAAAAAAATGATTGAAACACGATAACAGTAAAAGCTCGTTCAAGTATTAGCGAATATTAACTTGAAATTCCGTACACTTATTCAGTGTAATAGTGGTTTAGTCTTGACCAACGTTTTTTTTCTTAACATTTTTTCATTAGTTATTAACAGTAATTATGTCGATTTTCCTCGGAAAATTGAAAATAATCGATTTTTTAAAAATGATACGAACACGATAACGAGAAAAAGCTCTGTTAAGTCTTAACAAACATTATCTATATAAGAGAACTTGTCTTTTTTTCTTTCAGATCAATCGGGTGGCGAAAATCAAGTACGCCGTTAAGTCCCTCATGTTTAAGGGGTCTTCTCACTTCTTACTCTAAAAAAGGCTATTTTCATGATTTTTTAAAATAATTGTATATTATAGATATTGATATAAAAGTTGTTATATCTAATAAATCGACTTGCGAAATACATTAAATTTTTTAAAAATGTTTTTATGTAACCAAAACAAACGTTGAACGCGTTTTCCTCGAAAGAACGTTTTTCGACGGCTTGTTGATAAAATCTTCGAAACTACTGACCAGATGCTTATGAAAGTTTAACCACATATTCTTTAAAAGTATAGCTATAGCGCATATGAAGGATTTTTTAAATTTTGATATTTACTATTTTTTTTGCCAAAAACACGTTTTTTTTTCTAAAAATGTCCGCCATTTTGTTATTCTGCATGTACCAAAAGTCGTATGGTACGCGCTATAGCCATTAACATACTGAATCTGAATCCGTTTGATTTTTTTGTTTCGGATTATCCATCTCCGAGATTTCATCAACAGCGCAGACCTACCATTTTTTAACTACCATTTTCGTCTATGAATAGTGACTTAAATAAATACATTTAAAAAAAATGTATTTCGAAAGTGTATTTATTAAGTGTAACAACTTCAATATCAATATCTATAATATAAACCTATCAAAAAATTCATGAAAATAGCCTTTTTCAGCGTCTGACGTGAGAAGTCTCCTTAAATGCTCACCTTTCCAAAACTGAACTTTTCAATATTTTTTTATGACTTTTTACGACTGCAGATATATAAAGAAATAGACGAATATAAGTGTCAACGAAGGGTTAAGATTTGAGATAGAGGGAAGTTTCGACTATGGATATTTTTCCGAAGTTTTACCCGGAAAAGTTCTTAAGGGCGGACGCCACTCTGACGGGCCAAAATAAGTAGTTTTTTCCGACTTTTTTTGCCTACTAGGTTATTTATTTGGGATTTGGAAAAAAGGTGACATCGAACTTATTTCGGGTACATTTTTATTTAGACAACATTTTTATGTAGCAACGTTATTGACGTAAAATAGAGACTCTGCATAAAAAGTGTGGTCCAACGGCCCGATCGTTCACTTGATACTGGTTGGTCTAAAAAATACAGATAATGAAGTTTTATAATCTATATAAGAGTAGTTCTCGTTGTAAGCAGCAGACCTACAATTTTTTTAGGACTTTTTTTAACTACCATTTCCGTCTATAAATAGTGACTGGAATATATAAATAAAACATTTCAATCTATTTCGAAAGTGTATTCATTAAATGTAACAACTTCTATATCAATATCTATAATATAGACCTATCAAAAAATGCATGAAAATAGCCTTTTTTAGCGTCTAAAGTGAAAAGACCCCTTAAAGGTCCTTCACGACATTGCTTATAACTTTTTAAATGATTAATATTATTTTATAAAATTTGGTACACAACTTTAATAATGTACACACAAATAAATGTCCAAACGATTTTTCAATCATCTTGCATATTGCTTGAAAATTAATGTTTAAAAATAACCCTGATTTTCGGGTCGTCACAATAGCCTAACCCCTTAATTTATGTAATTTTAGTTATTTTTGTCCTTCGAGAATTCGGTTCAAACTAAACTGCATAGCTCTCTAGTAACTTTGCCGTTAACTCGAAGAAAACGATTCGTCCCTGAACGTAGCAAAGTAAGACTACACCGTGAGTAATGAAAAAAAACATCATACCGCTAAAAGTTCGACATATTAATCCACCATTCGACAATGCCAACCGCAATCGAAAAACAAATTAGAACATTGAAAAAGAATGTAAGTGGTCCCTAGATGGGAATAATTTGACCGCACGATCACGATTTTTTCCCCGACATATTTCATCGCGTTTCTGAAAATTCTTCGAGACACACTTCATACTTTTTCAATTCTGGAGGAACGCCAATTGCGTATCCGCATGGCGCGACGCGGTATGAAGGAAGAGCGAATGCAGGGCGAGGGAAAGCTTCGCAATTACATTGAAAAGTCAAAGTGAGCATAGCGCGCTCGCGCGACGTCAAAGGGCGTGCCAACCGAGAGAAGTGTAAAAACTTTGAGCCAGACGTTTGCCATGTGACGAGCGGAGAAATACGCTTTTGAGGGGGCTCCGTCGAATCTTCAGAACTGTCTGCCAGCCAGGAGTGTAAAGAGCAAGCTGTCTTATGTGTGTCAGAGAGAGATAAAGAAAGCAAGAGAGAGAGAGAGAGAGAGAGAGAGAGAGAGAGAGAGAGGGAGAACTTGAAAAGTTATTGTAGAAAAAGAATCGACAGCATAATTATTACATGGGTGAAATGTGCAGCAATGTGAATACAGGTACCCAACAGCTTGCATAAGGCACAACGAGATGGCTGAGAGAGTAACGTGACAGTTATCACGAGCGCATTCTGAACAAAGAAAGCGTGACTTTTATCGTAATATATTGACAATGATGCGACAGAGAGTCTGCTTATTTTTAGATATTGAACGTCGCGAGCAAGAAAGCCCTGTCACGAAGTCTAGCATTCGGAGATCGTTGAGGACCTGGCTATATTTATCAACCATTTCTTCGTGTATCCTCGCTACAACGACCTCGCATCGACGAGATGTTCTCGCCACTGAGCCAGGTGACTTGTAATTTAATAAACTTTCAAAATAAGTAACTAAACGAAACGTTCCTTTAATTTATGCGTGTCATGTCATGAGAAAGGGGGTGAATACGTGAAAACAAGTCACGATTGGCTTCATTTCGTTATCGGATCGTGCGGTTTTTAATGTGACGGCTGATGTCATTAATGAAAGATCGTGGCGCTTGCACGATAAAAGTACCCGGGTAGACAGTGGACCTGTCGAGCCAAATGCTCGATCCAACTACACGTAGTCACATAACCACACTTTGTCATTTGTGACCAGGACCGGCTGGGCAGTGACTAGCCAAAGGGTGCAGAGTCGCGGTTAACTACACTGTTGGCTAGGTCATGGCAAGATACCTACTTGAGAATTTGTTGATTTGCAACGCCATCTGTAACTCAAGTTGCTTAGCCAGCCATGAGTCAACACGTAGTCACATAACCTCACTTTGTCATTTGCGACCAAGATCGGCTGGGCAGTGACTAGACAAGGGCTGGATAACAAAACATTCAGAATATTACTAGCTCATAGCGAGGCGACCATTGGCTAGTTCGTATGAGCTCAATTGGGCGAGCAAGTGACTAGATCGTAACTCAGACATGCTAGCACAATTTCTAATCAAGTATAGAGGGAAAATCGAGTCATTTGAATTGGGTATGAATTGAAGTGCATTAATTAATGAAGACAACAGGAAACTCTTTCGCATGTATATACTTTTATGTTTCCCACGTTTGGCTCTTCGAGCATTGCCAAGAGTATAATGTTTCACGCCAAAGTTATCCTTCAGGATCTGTCAATTTTTCACACACTCCAGCGAAAGCATACGATTTCTGACGACTCGATGCTCGCCAAGCAGGAGAGCAAAGTTCTCCCAACTTTGTGCGAAAGAGGCTTTAGAATTTTTCACATCGAGGCATTTTTTAATGTGATTGGCGAGGTATGATGGTGATTTGTCGAAACAGCGATGACAAAGGAGACGAGAGATAAGGGAATAAAGGAAACTGGCGGTGTGGTCAAACTTTAGACTTGAGTTCGATACAGGAACAAGCGAGGGAAGGAAAGAGGCTGAGGGAGGAGCGCGAAAAAAGTGTATAGAAAGAATTAGAGTGGAGAGAGGAAATTGGTGGATGAAGATAGGCAGAGAGAGAGAAAGAGAGAGAGAGAGAGAGAGAGAGAGAGAGAGAGAGAGAGAGAGGAGAGAGAGAGCTGCCAATAACTGTGTACTCTATAGACGAGGTCCAGTAGTGGAAGTTGGGAACCGGAAGCAAAGACAACATCGATGCCCGGTACAGAACAAAAGAGAACTCGAGGAGGCTACACTACGAGTAGGTACGTTCGACGTCCCATATACGTAGAATCTCTTCTCTCCGTACCTTCTCTCTTTCTCTCTCTCTCTCTCTCCCTCTCTTTGTCAACGGTCCACTACTATACCGTTGACAAAACGGAACTACAACGCGAGAGCTTGGGTTCTCGTCGTCGTCTTCGTCGTTCGTCGGTGGTTTACCGCACGAGAGGATCCTCTCTGTCGACGAGAGTTTTGCGATAGCCGGTCTTTTTTCATCGTTCGCTCGCCGTTTGCTCACGTGAAACCGACAGACAGATACGAACTCACATTGACAATCGTTCGTACATCGTAGACGCAGGTTTTCCACCCGCAGGCTCCGAGCGGGTATCTCTCGGTACTTCTCGGATAAGATTGAACCTTCGAGAATGCAATGAAGAAGAAGAAAACAACGGAGGAACGAACACGAGAAACAAGTGTGGAAGGTAGGAGGAAAATCGTTGCACCGAATCTAACATTCTGCATTGAAGCCGGAACGATTAGAGCGCGACGATTCTGTTTTCCCTTTGACAAAATGGCCTAGTCGGTACATCGTGAAATAATGATTTTTGGATTTGGACCATAATTGGTTCATGGTACATAGATAAAAGCAGAGGTAATTGAACGGAATGAATTTCCAACGATGGTAGATTTGCCAATGCAGCTTGAGGGGTTCCACATTGACGCTCGGAAAAATGGGTTTAAAAATAAAAACAACTTTCCACGCGATTATTAAATATATTAAAAAAAAGGTTTTCAACAGATGCGTTTATAGTTTTATGAAGGAATTGAAAAAGAAAGGAATGAAGCAAATTTTTTAATGGTGGACATGCAAGGATTTTCGTAGGACGTTCTTTTGAAAATCCTCGCCGAAGCCCGTGCAGAAATTTTGGCAGGGATACAGCTGGATTCTGACTTGTATCCCGGGCTCCCAGTCGGGATCTAGTCCGATATCGGATCAGATTCGAAGACTGAATGTAAGATCCGTAAACTGGATTCCATTAGGGATCCAAAACCGGATCCTTTAATGACTCTAAAGAGATGCCCCATGGAATCATTGAGGAATCTGGGAAGGATCACGGGTGAATACAGGCGGAAATAAAATGTCAAAAATGGAATTATGACATGTTAAATTTATTATAAAAATAAATAACATTTATAAAGTTTTGGTGCATTAAACTATCAATAAAAAAAAATTTGTCCAAAGATTCAAATGGCAGATCGCGCTCATCGCGAGATTTTGATGTGAATTAAAAAAAATTCACATCAAAATCTGTGAATGCAAATTTATTGACAAGAAATTATAAATACAAAAAAAATTCACAAAATTAGTTGTGAATTTTTTCGTATTTAAGACAAATTAAAATCAAATTCAAAATGATTAGATTAAATTTTGCGCCAAAAGTGAGTTCGTACGTATTTTGAGAGAAAACATTGCCTCGAGGCAAAGACATTTTTGCACATAACTTTTTGTGCGAACATTTCTTTGCCTCAACACAATGTTTTCTCTCAAAATACGTTTACACTTGTGGTGTAAATTTTAATATAACTGTCGTGAATTCGATTTTTATTTTCTTCAACTTGAGGAAATTCACAACTCATTTTGTGATTTTTTTCATATTTATAATGTAATATTTGAAACTCACAACATTTTTTGCAAAAATTTCTTTGCCTCGACGAAATTTTTTCTCTCGAAATACGTAAGAACTCACGGTTGGTGTAAATTTTAATCTAATCATTGTGAATTTGATTTTAATTTGTCTTAAATACATGTTTATACCCACCGACATGTCGGTGGGTATAAACAGAGAGTTATTCCCCAAAACCGATATCCCGGTTAGAAACCAACTTGCATCAGTATCGGAATATGTACGACGACGATGGCATAATTTTGAAAATTTTGGCATCACGTGTATTTTCGGTATTACTATGTAATTCCTATCTATAGATAGGAATTTTATAGATAGGAATCTATAGACAGAAATTCCTATCTATAGATAGGAATTCCATAGTAATACAGAAAATACACGTGACACCAAAATTTTCAAAATGATGCCATCGTCGTCGTACATATGTCGATACTGATGCAAGTTGGATTCTAACCGGGATACCGGTTTTGAGGAATCCATGACAAATCCTGATCGGGCTTTGATTGGACATAGGGTATCCCGGTCAAAATTTCTGCACGGGAGGTGGCATTTTTCTGTCAGGTATCGTCTAAAAAATAAAATAAGATATTTTCTTGTAAAAAAGAGTAGAAATTTTTATTTTTTATTTTTCATTGAAATGACATCTGTTAGAAAAACCCCCATTTTTACCAAAATTTTGAGTTTGGAAAATTTATAAAAAATGAAAGCGACATCCAGTTAAAAAAACCCCTATACCTGATCCTACATAATATTATAAAGAATACGTGGTATAAATTTCATCAAAATGGGTTGGGTATATCTCGAGATATTTTGTCCACCAGTTTGAAAGTCGTTTCGAGACAAACGCAAAAAAAGTTTCGTGTCCGCGTCTTAATAACAAATATTTTCTTTATTACCTTCAATTTGCGATACCTGGACCATACATGATCGTCTTCCATTGTTTCAACTTTGTGTACCCTCACTGTGTATATACAACAATACCCTTTGTCGAGGTTTTGTCCCCTTGCTACCTGACATGCAGGCCTACTCTCTGCCGGACTCACTATAACCTAAATCCAGCAAAAAAATCGATTTTTTGAAAATCTCAAGATCGTGTAACCCTTTAATGGGCTACACTTTGCTCGTGGGCGAAAAAACAGGAGTTTTCGTGATTTTTTTTCTGGGTGAACGTGTGTAGGTTTTCAAAGATTTTTTTTACATTAAAGAATATGTTTTTGGAGTATCTTTTACAATTTTTGTACTGAAAAATACTCATAAATGTGGTAGATACAGTGTGTTGTACAGAGCGCTGTTTGTAAAACGTCCTCCGCGGTGGCCATTGCTGCTCGGAAACAAATCATCCAAATTTAAAAAAAAATCGAAGGCATTTCGTTTTTGCATGCAATTATCTAGTGCTTGGATGTAGAATTTCATGAAACATTGATTTTTGAAAAATAGCCGCAGTCCAAAGTATCGATTTTCGGTAAAAAAAACCTATTTTCGTTGATAAGATAAACTACGCATCGGAAAAAAATCCTTCATTCACGCCCTACTTTCTGATATGTAAAATAAGCTTGTTAAATTTAAAGTTGATCGGTGAAGAGATTTTTGAGATATCGAAGTCGCCTTTTTTGAAAAAGTCTTTGAGAAAAACGAATTTAAAGTTCGCCGGTTCGCGGAATATACATATAATATATGTAGGTTCTGATATATATTGTATCAGCCGAGGCCCATACCTCCTTCAATTCGTAACGGACCGACTTGAAATTTTCAGAGAATATTATTTAAATGTTATATTTCGAGAATCCGTCGAAGACCAAAAATTGATATTTTCAAAAATGTCAATTAGGTGTAAGCTCTTAAGAGATTCGTGATGCAAGGGAGAAACGTCACGTTACCTTTGACAGTACAGACTTTCGATGGACGAATCTAGAATATTTGATTGGTTACTGCTCAGTTAACGCGATATCGATATGACCGATACGAATAAGCGAAAAAGTGCTATAGTTTTCTGATAACATTTTTTTTCGAACGGAATTTTTTATTTTATATTTAAGGGGCTCTACAAGTGTGAACGATGAAAATTGGGTTATTTTCGGGATTATTTTGGAAGAAAAGTACTCAATTAACTGTTTCGGAAAATTAAGAATATATTTGGCTATATTTGACCGATCCCATGCAGAAATTTTGACCGGGATACCCTATGTGCGATCAAATCCCGATCAGGATTTGTCATGGATTCCCCAAAACCGGTATCCCGGTTAGAATCCAACTTGCATCAGTATCGGCATATGTACGACGACGATGGCATCATTTTGAAAATTTTGGCGTCACGTGTATTTTCTGTATTACTATGGAATTCCTATCTATAGATAGGAATTTTTGTCTTAGATTCCTATCTATAAAATTCCTATCTATAGATAGGAATTACATAGTAATACCGAAAATACACGTGATGCCAAAATTTTCAAAATTATGCCATCGTCGTCGTACGTATTCCGATACTGATGCAAGTTGGATTCTAACCGGGATACCGGTTTTGGGGAATAAGTCTCTGTTTATACCCACCGACATGTCGGTGGGTATAAACATGTATTTTAGACAAATTAAAATCAAATTCACAATGATTAGATTAAAATTTACACCAACCGTGAGTTCTTACGTATTTCGAGAGAAAACATTTCGTCGAGGCGAAGAAATTTTTGCAAAAAAGTTGTGAGTTTCAAATATTACATTATAAATGTGAAAAAAATCACAAAATGAGTTGTGAATTTCCTCAAGTTGAAAAAAATAAAAATCGAATTCACGACAGTGATATTAAAATTTACACCACAAGTGTAAACGTATTTTGAGAGAAAACATTGTGTTGAGGCAAAGAAATGTTCGCACAAAAAGTTATGTGCAAAAATTTCTTTGCCTCGAGGCAATGTTTTCTCTCAAAATACGTACGAACTCACTTTTGGCGCAAATTTTAATCTAATCATTTTGAATTTGATTTTAATTTATCTTAAATACGAAAAAATTCACAGCTAATTTTGTGAATTTTTTTGTATTTATAATTTCTTGTCAATACATTTGCATTCACAGATTTTGATGTGAATTTTTTTAAATTCACATTGCCAAAATTTCTGCACGGGATGTTACATAATTTTTTCATAGAAAAATATTGACATCCAAGCGACTTATGTGCTGCCTTCGGAGGCGCCAAAAAAAGTTCCTCCACTGCTGACATGATTCCGGCCGATTGAGTAGCTGAAACCGAAAAAGGAAAAAATATCGTTAAACTGGAAGGTATTTCCTGTACAATGACGTAGGATATTCGAAAAATATCATAATCGAACAAAATGGCGTAGTTATGAAAAGAAAGTCTGTTTTCTTGCCTATAAAGTGGTCGTTTTTTCAATGCCAAATCGTCAATTTTCATTCAATCAAAAATATCCTACGTCATTGTAGAGTAAATATATTGAAGAGTACTCAGTTCAAATTTCAAGTCAATTGGATAATTGCTCCTTGAGTTACAATGTCAGCAAATTTGAAAAATCACATTTCGAGAAAAACGCGTTTATAAAGATTTAACTATCGATTTTTGCAAGACAAAATGATATTTACCATAAAAACTGCTAAGCATAAAGTATAAACTGTCGACAAAAATAAATTTAAAAATCGATTTTTTGAAGTTGTCACACTGGTATAGCCCCTTAAAGTAATATGCTGAAGTAACAGATACACTCTTAGGTTAACAAAAAAAAATGTATATGGATATAAGAGGCGTAGATACCTAGTCAGACTCACACATATGTAAATCATTTATCAACTCGTACCTATCACAGTCAGTTTTTATTTACGGAGACTCGAGTGACATTCTTCCGCAAGACGTAGATCGACCTGTCTAGTTCGAATATATCTTCTTGCAGTTCAGTAAAAATTTATTTGAGTGGATAAACGTTTTATGTTCACTCGTAGGTGAATTTTTTCCACTTTTGAATAAAAGTATATTTTGTCTCCGCAAAATTGAATTTCCTTTTAAAACATTTTATGGATTGCGACGCAGCTGTCGCGCCAAATGTTTGCTTGGGACAGATTCGTAAAGCAGCCTTGATAAAAATAAAAACGAAATTGTAGCAAATGACAAAAGTAGCGAGTTTGACCGGAAATACAGACATCTCAATTTTTCGTTCTGTTTACAGAGTCCCCGAAGAATGAAGTCAAGTTTTGAAAAAAATTTTTTTGCTGTTCTCGTGCAGGGTGATTTATCATTGTCCTTTTTCCCCTAGCATTACGAGTCCATAACTAGAAATTTTGTGAATTTGATTTGATTTTTATTTTGTTTTGTTTATTTATTTTTATTTGAATTTGATTTTGTGAATTTGATAAATTTTACAAATTTACAATTTTACGCGCGGCAAAAAAAAAACATTGACTCGAGATCTTAAATCTTGCGAAGTCCACAGTAGTCACAGATGTTTCTTATGTCCTACCACATCTCTATAGCGATTCGATAGGGACGGCGCATATAGCGAGTCCACATTGGAATCCAAGTGGACTCCGCGCTTTTTCTCGATTGACGTCGTTTGAGAGTTTTTCATTTGAAATTCTTAAGTGGAACTTGTTGGATCTCCCAAAAAAATATCCTTTCGTGATCCTGTGCACAAGTTTGTTGTCTCAAGATGCACCCACATCTATATAGGGATGGAACTTTTTTTTGTCATGTTTATCCATGATAAACTTGAACGGGGTAGCAGGAGTTCAATTTTCGTTTTTTCTTAAGTTCTGTACGATTTTTTTCTGAAAGCTATTTCATTTTTTTTTCTAAAAAAGACTAATCCTCGAAAAAGTAGAGTCACTCAAGAACTGTAGGATTTAAGAGGAAATGTCAAAGATGTAAAAAAGTAGGGTAAGTTTATACTGGATGGCCTGGAATTTTTTAAGAATTTTCCTGTGAGATTTTTTTTTCACTATTTTCGCTCGGCACTCTGATCAGTAGAATGGCTTAACTCGAAAAGTATGGCGTTTAGGACAATATTTTAGGAGAAACTCTTTTAATTTTAGATGATACATTTTCTTGAAGTTTTTCAGATTTAAAAAAAAAAAATTTCGACATTTTCTCGACCGAAAGTCGTAGAATCGTCCAATAAATTAATTGGCGTATTTCGACAACTATTGAGTTAGAGACAAAATATCAAGAGGGAAAAATATTGCAGTCTTCTTTTAAATACGTTGACATTTCTTCAGATTTTTTTCGATTTTTTTTACCCTGTTTCAAAAGCACCCAGATGACCTGACAAAAAACATGGTAAACATTTTTTTGAAAATAATCTGAAAAATGTCAACGTATTGAAAACGAAACACTGCAACATTTTACCCTCTTGATATTTTGTCGCAAACGCAATTGTTTCTCGAGATATGCCAATCAATTGTTCGGACGATTCTAGGAGGATCGGCCAAAAAAAATTCAAAGAAAAACGTCATACTTTTCGAGTTAAGCTATCGACTCATCAGAGTTTCGAGCGAAAATAGTAAAAAAAATCTCAGAGATTCCAGATTTTCCAGTATAAACTTACGCAACTTTTTACATCTTTGATATTCCCTCTCAAACCCTACAGTTCTTGAGTTACGTTGCATTTTCCAAGATTTATCTTTTTTAACCAAAAATGAAATAACTTTGCAAAAAAAATCGTACGAAACTTTTCAAAAAACGAGAATAAAGCTCCTACTACCCCGTTCAAGTTTAGCATTGATAAACATGCCAACATTTTTTTCCATAAGTCATGCGCTCTATCCTCGATGGTCGAAAAAAGCCAAAAAAATAGTGACGTACAAAAGTGCGTACCGGATTGAAAAAAAATCATAAAAAATATTTTAAAAAAGCAAAATAAAGCTGAATTTGATCCCTTCGAAACGCCGTTCGTTAATTTTGGTTATTTCTTTTTTCACGAAGCTCTGTAACTTTTAGTGCGGCAAGAAATATCGACTGGTGTATCCAAACTATTGAGCAGCAGTGTACCTGTGATGATATTATGTCAAAGTCCAGTAAAAAAAAAACCAAGAAACGATAATTTCCGGTGGATTTCCGGTGATGTGATTTAACTCAATTTTTGAGCTATACTTTTTTAAGCGATTTATACTTTTTTGAGATAAGATTTATACTTTTTTTAAATCCACTCGTTTTGCGTATCAATATATTTTGATGAGAAAATTAAACGTACTGAATGGAATGAGCCCCATCAAGAATCGTATCGCAATCTGATCGACAATGTAGCAATCCTTTAGGATTTAAACTGGATTCGTATATTGGATTCCACTGGGAAATCCTTATTAGAATCCAATGTACAAGTGTGACATTTTAGTACAGGGATCCAATGCAACAACCCATCGAATCCCTGTCAGCAAGTGAGGAGAAGTATGGGACTCCAATTGGATCCCTACGACGATTTCTGCACGGTATAGAAACCCTTGAGACGCTATAAAATTTGCATTGTCATGTGCTCGGTCAGCTCAGAAAAAATGCAGTGAATAAAGGGGATGTACTGGTTGACTCGCTGGCAACTTTTTAACACGGAACTGCAAACCCTGCTCGAGTCTCCACCGACGCAGATTTAAAATAAAATGGAATTGAAGTTTTAAACCACGAGGTTCAATCCACACATGGGGATAAATCTTCTCCCGAGGACTTCGCGAGTGGACAGCGATACAAAAAAAAAAGAAAAGAAAAACGTATCACGACAGGACAACGAAACAACTGTTTAAAACTGAATTTCAGGTGCCCTCGCACGAGCGCATATTTGTGTTGGGATTTATGTTTGATCTGGTCTTGGCCATGTTCCATTCAATCTCTCGTTTGTACGTATCTACGTGTAGTATAAAATACATACGTTAATGCACATACACGGTATATGTACGACTGACCCGGGCAATTCCATCTGTTCCCCAATGTCATGTTTCAATCCCCCGTCCTCCGTCTTCGGATCGTTTTCCCTACGTTCTCGATTCTCGTACATCTCCCTCTGTCTCATTCAGTGTGACAGAAGCTAGTAGAGTACAATCGACGTTAGTCAACGTATTACCAATCCCATTTCCCTTTTGCACCGGACCGATCGAGGGATTTCCTCCCCCCCCCCCTCCCACTCTCTCTAATAAATATTATTTTCTCTCTCTCTCTCTTTCTCTCGTAGTCGCGGCATTTTCACTCAATGTATCAATGATTGCATTGCCCCGCATCACGACACGTTTCCATTATGATACCTACGTCAACGTATTATTCGTTCCACTTCCACTTCACATTGATTCCGGTCAATGCATTATCGATTTCGACATTCTACGTCATTGTTTCCAGTCAATTGAACATCTCGACCTCTCTCTCTCTCTCCCTCTCTCTCTCTCTCTCTCTCTCTTTCCGGCTCCACGATCCTCCATCTATTGGCCCCTGCGCCAAACATAGTAACAGCACCACTTCTACCTTTACTGGCCCTGCGCGGTTTATCCTCCAGCAGGATCGTTTCGATTTTTCAGGAAAAATCCCGCTCGTAAAAGTCCCCCGATTTCTCTCCGAAACGACCCCACCGGAGAAAAGAGTCTCCCACGATATGCTATAATACAGCAAGCGATGAATGGGGACACCGACAGGAATTATTTTACGACCAAGGGGTGACGAAGCACGGTTCGAAAAGATGAAAAAAACCTATTTGTAATAATGATTTTGCGACAGTGTGTCGTCGAAAAGTCTCTCGGGGGAATCGTTTGGTCATTTTTCAAAAATACATTTTTCAAATCTAAGCGTGTGAGAGAAAATTCTATTTGAAAATGAAAATGTCTCTGTGAGAAAATGGAAAACAAGCGTATCGAATATTCGAAAATATTGTCTCGAGTCACATCGTGTCTTGAAATGTGAAAATAAAAGCAAGGCAACGCGTGCAGAAATTTGTTTGGGAGTTCCCAGATCCTACCACATCCCTATCCGAGTGCATTCCGCGCTATTTCCCGATTGACGGCGTTTGAAACATTTCTTATTTGCAACTCTCAACCAGAATTTGTTGGAACTCTCAAAAAAGAATATTCTTTCGTGATCCTGTGCACAAATTCGATCAGGAGTCCCAAGATGCACTTGCATCTATCTCTATAGGGATTTGTTAGAAACACCGCACATAGGGAATCCTCATTGGGATCCAATTGGATTCTGCACTGTTCTCCGATGAACGCCGTTCAAAAACTCTTAACACGTTCGCATAAAAAATATGTGAAAAGTCACGATAAAAAAACGTGCGGGTTGAAACATAAGCCGCACATGGTGATATTACATCACAGTTTAGTAAAATAAATAACAAACGATAATTACAGTGGATTTTCAGTTATCCAGATTCAAATCGATTTTTAAGATGTATTTTTTTAAAGCGATTTGTACGTTTAAAGATTTATACACTAAGAAAAAAAAAACCAATTGAAAAAAAAAATATATTGGTTGATCCAAATAAATGTGCTGCTGCGGGGTGCCACCGATATATGAGATTGTTACAATACTATAAAGTATTGGAAAATGTGATTGATTTAAATAACATATAATTTAATTTGAAAAAGCTCTTCTGTTCTCTGAATATCTCCATTATCCTTCAAATAAAATTATATTTTATCGAAATCATTCTATATACAATTCGTAGATGTGTTGGATGAAATAATTAAACGGTTGCTACAACATTTTTTTATTTCGTACAAAAATATAATCAATAGAATTAATTATTTTATTGCTTCATCGAAATGAATATGCCATGGGACGGCAGTTTTTCAATTTGTTTCAATTCTTAAATAAAAAGTGAGCATTAGAATGATCATCCACGATAATAGTGGAGAGGATATCAGATATCCAATGGAATATCCATGGATAAAATATCAGATATTCAACTGACAAGAACGGATATTACACTTTGACCTTAGCCACAGGCTAAGAAGCGATACTCTTTAGAGTTTTTCCGGCGTTTCAGTAGATTTTCGGTCGCGCTACGCTTACGAGAAACGAGCACGCGTGCGGCTTCTAGCGGTTACTCCGGGAACTACGGGTTTCCTCGCACCTATAATTTCGGTGGCGCTCGGCCATGATTTGGTTGAATTTTTTCAACTGAATGCGCAAAAAACAAATTTTATTTTCGCATAATTTTTTAACCAATTCAGACATTTGCTTAACATTTTTCAATCAAAATAAAATATAAATATTTTTACGAATAATGTACTTGGAAATCAATATCGGATGTGGTGAAAAAAATAAAATAACATATGTACTCAATAGAAATTTTATCTGAATCAAACGAGCGAAATTCAATTTTTCTTGTGTACTCGAATTAACAATATTCATGTTATGAATTGAAACGCTTTTTTTGTTCGTTGCAGAAAATGCATTCAAAACTATATAATTTGTTCGCGATAATTTTTTAGATAGTTTCAATAATATATTGTTCTCAGCTAACAATATTTCTTTTGAATGAAAAAAAAAACTTTTAATTTTATCATGTTATTAAAGTCAATAGCGTTTTGTTTGGACTAATAAATCCGATTATTTACACCCACAGTTTGACAATTGAATCAACGAAATTTCATTCAATAACATCAACGATATTGGATCAATGATTTTTTTTCTCAGTGTACTTTTGCAAGATCCACTCATGCTGTATATCTATATATTTTGTGTAGAATAAATCAACGTACAGAATGCGATGGAATGCATCAAGAATCCTATGAGTTTCTGTTCGCTGATGTGAGAATCCTCAGGGATACAAATTGGATTCCTACATTCCAATGGAGAATCCCAATGAGAATCCAATGCACGATTATGACGTTTTTAGTATGGCAATCCAATTGCATCTCTACGACAATTTCTGCACTTTTCTTCAACTCCGAAAAGAGACATCCTTTGACCATGCTAAAGGTAAGGAGTTGAATTTGCCATTAAACGCTCCGGTCTGTTTCTCAAGATCGTTTGTTCCCTGAAACTGATGTTACCGGGTAATTTCCTGGATGGCCAATCAGCGAATCAAGAGACAAATATAACTTATTCCCGGAGGCTTTCGCGATCCTCGAGATAACATTGCGGACATAAACTTTTTTATGTACCGGTAGGATTTAATTCGTTGGAAATGAAATTCTTGAGCCGTTGGGCGCACGCGTCAGAGTTACTCGAGAGGTATTACAACTCTTCCGGAAGGATTAATAGCGTTCCACTACGACCCAGTTCCCAATAGTCTGCAAAACTATATATGTTCGTACACGTATACACGTAGCACATACACACAAAAATAAGTGCATATACATATATACCTACACCCCTACAACAATATAGTTTCCTTCCCTCCGGATATATGCCAAAAAGTTGGCAAAATTTTTCTTATCTCTCTTCTCACTTACTCTTACTTTCTCTCTCTCTCTCCGTGTTTTCCGCCGGAACTTCTGCCTCTGCCCGTTAAATATACTTTTAGGAGTGATTAAAGACGAGAGTTCATCGGGGAGTCGACCTCGTTCAGTAATTCTCTTCACACCCGCTTATAAATCGAGAAAAAGAGATGAACGCAGACGTGTGAATTATAAACGTATATTGGTGAAAATCATATAAAGAAAGGTTGATGCGGGAATATTAGGGAAGGAACATTCTGCTCCGTCTTCTATTTCCACTCTCGTTATGTTGTCCGTCGGTGTGCCATAGAAGTTTCTGCTTCTTCGGGAACCCCGCAGAAATTTTATACAGAAGAAACGTGTCCGTCCGAAGATGCGCAATTCATACTATTATTATTATTTTATATCCTTATTGAACGCTCTCGTTGTTATGATCATTTATTTTTATTTTTTATTATTGATTTATCTTGGTTCAATTGTCCCTTTGACTTTTAGTTCGATGACTATTGGAAATTAGGTAAAAATGACTTCGCGATTCGGCTGTCACCCACTCAAGGCACCGGTCGACCTTGTGTATCATGATTATTCGGAGTCATCGAACTGAATGTTCTTATTATGATTATTATTATTACGAAAATAATATAAATAATAATAAAATTTATCACGAAGATATTACGATTATTATTGACTCACTCGTTATCATTATTATGATATTTGTTATTGTCGCTACTGACATTGTAATTCTTTCCCTGTATCAAGAGGCGCAGCAGCGTCTTGACGCCAAGTATTAAAAAAGAAAACAGTTACCACACTGACGAGTGTCCTCCTCCGATTTTGTTGAAACTTTTTTATGTTGAAGATCATAAAAAACTAAGAGACGCGTATTTTTTTTATCGGCGGGATACGGTTTTGAGGGGTGAAACGCACCCTGGAAAATAGGGGTGTTTTTCGTCGTTCGTCGATAACGTTATCGTTCTCATCTCCAATGTATAGTACACAAAAAAAATAAACATTGTTGCAATTTGAAATTTTTTAATATCCCGTACCGTCAAAACGTTATCGACGAAAAACGAAAAACATCCTCATTTTTGAGGGTGCGTTTCACCCGTTAAAAACGTTTCTCCGTCGATAAAAAAAATACGTGTCTCCTAGTTTTTGATACTCTTCCACATAAAAAAGTTTCAACAAAATCGGGGGAGGACACCAAAGTGATGTTCCTTGTAAGATAAGATTTTATCTGTCATTTTTCAACTTTGATTCGACGGCACGCGAAAACGCGCCGATGAATCGAAAATGTGATGACTTTTCACAAGTGTAATGTGCTTTTAGCCTGTCGTTTGGTTCAGGTTATTTTTCGATCCGATCCTTAATCCCGAGATCTCGTAATTTTCAAACGAATATCCAAGCGATTTTTTTCTCGAAAAAAGTGTGTCCACAATGGCGGTTTAGTTGAATCGAATTGAGTAAACTTCCCATGTTGTAAACATTGTACATACGCCCGTTCGAGGGTTGATTAACAAATCGTTTAACAGCGCAAAGAGCGACATGTTTGAGACTCGTCTCGCGCAGCTCGACAGCTGACTGCTATCTTGCCTGGCATATATGCGATATTCCACGCCATTTCAGCTAGCCCGTGACCCCGACGATCTTTGGTTATTCAGATTTTTTTTGTACAATTGTACCCCATGAAAGGAATATCTACACCAATTTTTAGATTTTTATCTCTTCTCTTTTAGAAGTTATAATTTTCCAAACAATGTCGATTTCAGAAGTTTTGGAAACGTTTAAACGCTGATAACTCCTGGACTAATTGAGAAATCGACAAATGGTACAATACAATTTTTTTTCAATTTTGAAGCATACTTTCTTCGAAAAATATGAAAAAAATTATCAATTATCGATGTCAACGTTTTGTTTGCTTCTAAAGTGAAAACTATTTATTGATTTTTTTTTAATTCTCTGAAATAGGATGACGCATTCTATGATTTTTAAGACTAGTCTTATCGTGGGCCCATTGTTTCTTCTATTTTTTTTTCGGATAAATCATATATTTTTAAAACAATTTTTATCATTGTAATGTCCAATAATGCTATTAATCAGTTTGTGATTTCCAATTCGGCTTAGACAGGCCTGAAACGGTTTATTTTTCTTTTGTACTGAATTTAACAAAAAAAAGTCGAAAAAAATCGTCAAATTCCGCACGAATTAAAAATAAACCGTTTCAGGCTTGTCGAAGATCTGGGCCCACGATGAGACTAGTTTTAAAAATCATAGAGTGGGTCACTCTATATTAGAGATTTTTTTGAAAAAATAAAAAAAGGCAATCATCTTTAAAAAAAAAATAGTTTCCACTTTAGAAGCAAAAAAACGTTGACATTGATTATTGATAATTTTTTTCATATCTTATATCATTATATTTATTTCATATTTTATGTAGAAAATATATAGTGCCATTTGTCGATATCTCAATTAGTTCAGCAGTTATCAGTGTTTAAACGTTTCCAAAACGTCTGAAATCGACATTTTGTAGAAAATTATAATTTCTAAAAGAGAAGAGATAAAAATCTAATAATTGGTGTGGATGTTCCTGCCATGAGGTACAATTTTACCAAAAATCAGCAAAACCAAAAATGGTCGGGGTCACAGGCTAGATGAAATGGCGTGGAATATCCCATATACATATAATGTAATATGTTACAGAGTGAGGCGTTTTGACAGCTCTCAACTCTAGTCATGATTAAAGCATTTCTAAGCGTGAAACGAACGGCCCTTTTTAGGGCGAATAAAAAATGTAATGAAGGTTCCCCGTGTCGCAAATTCACGATTCCAATAATTAATCGAATACGAAGCAAAAACGACCCTTTTTTTAGGGCCAACAATAAATTTGGAAAAAATTCTTCGAATATCATATTCAAACCTCAAAAAATTCTTCGCAATTGGGCAACGGACGGCAAGCCGTACATTCAGCTTATACTTTACACTGGAAAGAATTAATGACAAAGCATGGAATCGGCTTGCATTGAACATAGGTAAGAAAAAAATGTATATTTTCAGGTATGAAAAGTCTCTTTCGGGTACTGTTTTAAAAAGTCAAACTAATTTGCAGGTAAAAAAATGCGTGAACAATAAAAATAAACTTTTCATTGTTTAAGCACAACCAAAAACCATATACCCATAGGTATCTAGAGCTAAAATAGAAATCCATGATTTTGGCTTCGCAGTCTCTAAAGGTATAAAATGTTGTTTTTAGTTAATGTGAGACAAATACATATTTTTGGCTTTCCAGTGCCTAATTATATGAGCATTTTATTGTTTGTCTTACAGTAAATAAAAACAAAGAAAATTATGGATTTCTTCGCAGCGACGGAGACACTGAAAACCTGAAATATTTAGATATCGAGGAGTCAGTCTACGAATTTTTCTCACATCAACCAAAGGCAATTAAAAATGTATATCTCTACGAATATACATTTTTCTTTGCCCTCAGTTGATGTAAGAAAAGTAAATGAATTTACTGCTGTATACCGAGAAATATATATTTTTCAATGTCTCCAATCGCTGCAAAAATCCACGTTCTTCGCTTTGCAGTGTCTAAAGATATAAAATGTTCATTACTCTTAGTTAAGGGGTTACCCCCACTTGCGATTTTGAAAAAATCGATTTTTTTTATTGCATTTTTTTGAAGTATAAGTATCTGAGAATATGTCCTGAAAATTTCAAGTCGATCCGAACAAAATTGACTGAGATATGAGCGTTGAAAGAGAAGAATCCGTTGTGTAAACGTCCTGAAATTGAAACTTTAAACGCGTTTTTCTCAAAATGGCATTTCTGAAGTCGGTGACCAAGATTACTCGAACACTAATGAACCGATCTTCTTGAAATTTGGCAGGCTTATTTAATACATAAAAATGTAGTCTTTAATCGTTCGATTTTTTTTCGTTAAAATCGAACCATTAACTTTGACTGTCCGCCATTTTGTGAAAAATGAATATTTTTTTAAATCCTTCGATTAAAGACTAGTTTATACTTATATTTGACTAAATCCATCCGCATTTTTTTTTCAGATGATCCACTTCGCCGCAATGTTGTTCACCACAAACCGTGTATGGGGCCGTCCATAAATTACGTCATCGACTTTTGCTGATTTTTGACCCCCCCCCCCCCTGAAATCATCCTATCCGTCATATCGTTGTGATCAAATTAACGTTACCGTCATCTAACGACCAGACCCCCCCCCTATTTTAAAATGACGTAATTTATGGACGGCCCCTATATAAAAACATTATTTCATCGACGGCCATTTGCCACTAAACAATGTAATATTTTTCAATAAAAAAATTCCTGAAAGTTCTTCAAGATGTGTTCTTTAAGATGGTATATTGATCGATTAAAAAGGTTTTGTAGTTTTCTTTAAAAAAATTCATGAAAAAGGCCCTTTTTTGCGCTACAAGTGGGGGTAACGCCTTAACCCAAGGCAAACATTAAATGGCTCTGGAAAGCCAAAAATATATATTTATTTTACTGTAACTAAAACAATCAACGTTTTATATCTTTAAAGACTGATAAGTGAAAATCATGGACTTCTTCGCAGCGATCAGAGACATCGAAAACCCCAAACTTCTATATATAGAAGCCAGTACATCACTGATCACTACTATCTAATCAACTGGTATTCCCAAGATCAAGACATGGGACAATTCCATATGTTTTTAATTTCAGAGTTGAGTAGTAGAGAGGACAAGATCCTTCGCCGAGATTTTTCTTCTTAACCATGCACGCCAAGTCTTTGCACAGCATTCCCAGTGTACTCGTGTGGTACACACGTTGTACTGTTATATAATGGTGACATTCATTTTTCGTTATAATAGTAATATATTTTTTTTCAATGAAAATAAGATACTTGCAAAAAATATGATTCCTAAGGTTTAACAGTTTTGTTCACAACATTTCCAGTAAACTGGCTTGACTAGATAAAAAAGGTTATCTCACTTTTTTTGGACATTTGATTAATTGAAAAATAGATTAAAACCATTGTTTGAATTGAAATTAAAAGTAATTAGAAGGCAAATCAAAATGTTTTTACAAGTAAAAAGAGGCGATAATATTTTTACGGGGATGTTTTTATAACTTGGCGTTCATTTTTTACTTTTTAAAAGTTTTTAAAGCAGCCATTACGCGAAGAACGTGACGTTGCTCGATATTTCGATGGCTCGCAGCTATCGGCTTATCGCACCAAAGCGCAGACTCCTTCGTCGCTGTTGGCTGCACGATAACGCGTAATTGGGTCGTCGTTCTGAAAACGCTCGGAGTCTGGAAGCGCGAGAAATTCCTCACAGTTTGATGCCTGCGTGAATTCCCCGGCGTAATCCCGGCACTGCATCATGCACGGAGGGAATTATTATTATGCAAACGAGTCAATTTAAAGTGCATCTTTTTTTTCGCTGCATATTCAAATTAAAGGTAAATTCACTATGTCCACAAACGTTTTCCTCCGAATCGAATGAATTGCATTTAAATAAATCTCAGTAGGATTGAACAACACATTGATTTTTTCCCGTCTGTTGCGTCTCTAATGAAAATGTACAAAATATCGCCTCGTAAAGCATCGAGGTGCGAGACATGTTCTGACGGGTGAACAAAACACGGGAAATTTATGGATCGCTCGTCCACGTTTATGAAATAATTGGGCTGAATCAATGAAAGTACGGTACGTTGAGGAATTTATTTGATTTAGCCCGAAGTGAATGCATGTATGAATACAGATATAATTTTAATTAAATACCGATTGCTCGCTGCACAAAGTGAACAGTACTGTGAATTTCGCGGTGAATTATACAGTCGAGAAATTTTCCGTCGTCATTAAGGGATGAAACCACTGTGACGGGTCGAAAAAGGTCGTTTTTCCGATTTTTTTTGCCTACTAGATTATTTATTCGGGATTTGTAAAAACGGGATGTTGTAAGCATACATTGAACTTATCTCGTGCAAATTGTTATTGAAATAAAAATAAAAATTAACAACGTTATTGAGGTGTAATGAGGCCTCTGTGGAAAAAATGTGGTCCAATGGCCCGATCGATAACTTGACAATGGTTGGTCTGAAGAATAAAAAAAGTTTTATAATCGATACAAATGTAGTTCTGTTTATACGTAGCCATTTTTCGAAAAAAAATCACAAATTGGCCGGTGTTCAAGAAAAAATGTTATTTCGGGGGTTTAAAAAATACTAAATTAGAAACACAAAAGTATACGTACAACGATAGCTGCTGCAATTACAGAAATTCAGTTAAAATTGAAAATCAAACAATAATAGCTGGCGTTATGATTCCGGTGAGGTCGAGAAAAGTCGAGAAAAACGCGATTGAAACTTTTAGTATGCGTAAATCCCTGCGTTAACTGCTCTCACCAAATCATCCGCAACTTGGTGAATTTTCAATATTTTTACTTGAACATTTTTCACATTTTCTTAAATATGTATACTTTGAAAAAGTGCAAAAAAATCGTTTTTCGCTCGTCACAATGGTTTCTTCTCTCAAAGTTGATGAAAGTGGATAATTTGCATTAAGGCGTTACCCCCACTTGTAGCGCAAAAAAAGGCCTTTTTCATGAATTTTTTTAAAGAAAACTACAAAACTTTTTTAATCGATCAATATACCATCTTAAAGAACACATCTTGAAGAACTTTCAGTAATTTTTTTTATTGAAAAATATTATATTGTTTAGTGGCAAATGGCCGTCAATGAAATAATGTTTTTATATACACGGTTTGCGGTGACCAACATTGCGGCGAAGTGGATCATCTGAAAAAAAAAAATGCGGATGGATTTAGTCAAATATAAGTATAAACTAGTCTTTAATTGAAGGATTTTAAAAAATATTAATTTTTCACAAAATGGCGGACAGTCAAAGTTAATGGTTCGATTTTAACGCAAAAAAAGGGCCGTTTTTTTACTATAAAACGGCCATTTTTTTCGAAAAAAAAAAGAAAAAAAAACGATTAAAGACTACATTTTTATGTATTAAATAAGCCTGCAAAATTTCAAGAAGATCGGTTCATTAGTGTTCGAGTAATCTTGGTCACCGACTTCAGAGATGCCATTTTGAGAAAAACGCGTTTAAATTTCAATTTCCGGTCGTTTACACAACGGATTCTTCTCTTTCAACGCTCATATCTCAGTCAATTTTGTTCGGATCGACTTGAAATTTTCAGGACATATTCTCAGATACTTATACTTAAAAAAAAATGCAATAAAAAAAAATCGATTTTTTCAAAATCGCAAGTGGGGGTAACCCCTTAAATCGCAACTATACCGTAAGAATGATCTGTATATTATTTTTTTCAATTTCATGCTGTTTTGTACTTGTGCGTTAGAAGAAAAATGTATCTTCAATGAACGGACTACAAGATTTATGTGGACCAATAAAACGTTTAAGGGGTCGTCTCACTTTGAAGACTAAAAAAGGCTATTATCATTAATTTTTTTATAGGTTTATATTATAGATGTTGATATGAAAGTTGTTACACTTAATAAATACACTTTCGAAATACATTATTTTAAATTTTTATTTATTTAAGCCACTATTTATAGACGAAAACGATAGTTAAAAAAATTCTAAAAAAATTGTAAGGTCTGCGCTGTTGATGAAATCTCGGAGGTGGATAATCGGAAACAAAAAAATGAAACGGTTTTAGATTCAATATGTTTCTATAGCGCATATCATACGATTTTTTATATATGCAAAAATAACAGGCATTTTTCGAAAAAACAAAAAAAACGTGTTTTTCACTGTTTTTGCCAAAAAAAGTAAATATCGAAATTTAAAAAAATCCTTGATATGCGCTATAGCTATAGTTGTAAAACATATGTGGTTAAAATTTCATAAGGATGGGTTCAGTAGTTTCGAAGATGTTATCAACAAGCCGTCGAAAAACGTTGTTTCGAGAAAAACGTGCTTAAAGTTTGTTTGCTTTACATAAATACATACATTTTTCAAAATGTATTTCGAAAGTGTATTTATTAAGTGTAACAACTTTTATATCAATATCTATAATATAAACCTATGAAAAAAATTCATGAACTTTTTGTAGCGTCAAAAGTGAGAAGACCCTTTAATTCGTCATAAAATCATTTTTTGTAGCCGTAAATATTGCGAATTAATTTTCTTCCAATCTGTGATCAATGATGAGTGACAGTTTCGGGTCTCTTATGCGGGCTCCTGGTGGGACAGTGTACACGGACGTGTGCACAGTGGAGAAGCGATCACTGGAAAGTCACAAAATGCACACCGGGCTATACAGGAGATGGCTATATCAATGAAATAATTATTCGTGTTCAATTCACCGGGCGCTCCATTTGATGGAGGGAGAGAGAGAGAGAGAGAGAGAGAGAGAGAGAGAGAGAGAGAGAGAGAGAGAGAGAGAGAGAGAGAGAGAGAGAGAGAGAGAGAGAGAGAAAGAGTAGAGACAGAGGTAGATAGATAGATAGAGAGAGGGAGGGAGAGAAAGAGAGAGAGAGAGAGAGAGAGAGAGAGAGAGAGAGAGAGAGAGAGAGAGAGAGAGATGAGACTGTTGGGTGGTGGAAATTCATGAAAAGCTGATAGTCTAACGTCTCCGTATACAAGCTACTCTCTCGTATAATCCCGCGGTGCAATGCATACCTATGACTGTACATTTATGTATGGGACATTTAATTTTAACGCGATCTACATATTATTCTCATTCGCTTCAATGTCCTCCATAATGTTTATACTATTTGTGAACGGGGCCGAATTTAATGTATCGAGGGCCCGGGGCTGCACGTCTATGGGGTCCTCCACCTGAACGCATCCTCTCCTAGGAGGCGAATAATGTGCCCGCGTGTAATGCAAATATATCGAAAAAAACGGAAGTAAATATAAACACCACAAACCACGGTAATATTATCTGCGGTAAAAGAATACGAGACGTTTGTCAGTAATATCTTTAATAGATTTTTATTCCATAATGTAGTATGACTAGCTTCTGCCCGTGGCTGCACCCGCGTTGATACACCCAAGGAATGCAATTTTATAGACAAACTTTCACAACCTATTTCACTCCCTTAGGAGTTCATTTTCGAAAAATCCTTCTGAGAAACACAGCTTCCAAATTGCATGTTTCTATTTTCAGCGGTTTAGGCTATGGGTCGTCTATGTATCAGTTATTCATTCAGTCAGTCAGTCGCGGAACTGTTTCATACGTATAGACATTTGAGACCAGGCATACAAGTGTTGGGCATACGTACAATATTTTCCTACAGGATTCTTTGAGGAATTTTAGTTCGAGCAAATTGTTAAAATAATACACCGAGAAAAAAAACGAATTGAATAAAAAAAAAATATATTGGTTGATTCAAATAAATGTCTGATCGCGGAGTGCCACCGATATGTGAGATTGTTACAATACTATAAAATATTGGAAAATGTGATTGAATTCAAATAACATAATTTTATTTGAAAATAACTTCTGTTCTCTGAATATCTACATTATCCTTCAAATAAAATTATATCCTTTTGGAATCATTCTTTATACAATCCGCAGATGTATGGATAAAATAATCAAGCGGTTGTTACAACATTTTTTATTTCGTACAAAAATATAATTAATATAATGAATTATTTCTTTACTACATCGAAACGAATATGCCACGAGACGTAAGTTTTTCAATTTGTTTTAAATCTTGAATAAAAAGAGCGCATTAGAATGATCATCCACGATAATACTGGAGAGAATATCAGACGTCCAATGGAATATCTATGGAGAGGATATCAGATATTCAATTGATAAGAACAGATACTACACTTTGATCTTAGCCACAGGCCAAGAAACGATACTCTTTAGAGTTTCTTCGGTGTTTAAATAGATTTTCGGTTCGCGCTACGCTTACGAGAAACGAGCGCGCGTGCGGCTTCTAGCGGTTACTCCGAGAACTACGGGTTTCCTCGCACCTATAATTTTGGTGGCGATCGGCCATCATTTGGTTGAATTTTTTCAACCAAATGCGCAAGAAACAAATTTCATTTTCGCTCATTTTTTAACCAATTCAGACATTTGCTTAATATTTTTCAATAAAAATAAAATATTAATATTTTAACGAATAATGTACTTGAAAATCAATATCGGATATGGTGAAAAAATAACATATTTACTCCATAGAACTTTTATCTGAATCAAACGAACGAAATTCAATTTTTCTTGTGTACTCGAATCAACAATATTCATGTTAGGAATTGATACGTTTTTTTTGTTCGTTTCAGAAAATGCATTCAAAACTATAGGATTTGTTCGCGATAACTTTTTAGATAGTTTCAATAATATATTGTTCTCGGCTAACAATATATCTTTCGAATGAAAAAAGAAACGTTCAATTTTATCGTGTTATTAAAGTCAATAGCATTTTGTTTGGACTAATAAATTCGATTATTTACAACAATTTTACAATTGAATCAACGAAATTTCATTCAATAACACCAATGATATTGGACCAATCATTTTTTTCTCAGTGTAGCATCGTGATCGATGCTGCTCAAAGAATCGCATTCAACGCACCAACAAGAGGGTATTGGTAGTCGGTCGTTCAGTGTAGAAGATCCGTATTCATTTTTTATAAGAGCACGATTGGAAAAGTGCCGTTCTGATGTGCAGTTCACGTGTCGAATCGGCGAATTCAATCTTGAAACGATAATCATGTTTGTAAAAACTGATATTACACCCTTGTCGATGATTATTTTTAGCATGATTTTAGGATGGAATTCGGTGTTCTTTAATTCTTCTGCTTTGTGGAAAAATCGAGAAAAAATCAAACTGCTTTGTAAATGACTGGGCTAGATGCTCACTGAACGATCGATCAATTTATGGGCGTAAAAATCTAAATTGGTAAACTTAATTAAATTGATTTTTCATGACTTTTCAACAAGTGGAGATTAAAAATATTACAATACTCATGATCAATATTGATACGTCTATTATTAAAATTTCCCGAATAATGCAGACGGAATATCTGAAGTGTATTAATTTGGGAGTAGAATCGGAATAATTATTTATGACACCCTAGCAATCGGTTCTTACCTTTTACGATATTGTTATATTTTCATCTGTCTATTTTACAGTTGAGGAGGAATATAAAGATTAGTTCGCTCTCATCTCGCCAAAGACGACGCATTCACCATAAACTCTTGGGAAATAGCAAGTTAAGAAAATTTAAGGGCTTTCCCTCAGTTGCGATTTAGAAAAAATCGATTTTTTTTATTGCATTTTTTTGAAGTATAAGTATCTGAGAATATGTCCTGAAAATTTCAAGTCGATCCGAACAAAATTGACTGAGATATGAGCGTTGAAAGAGAAGAATCCGTTGTGTAAACAACCGGAAATTGAAACTTTAAACGCGTTTTTCTCAAAATGGCATTTCTGAAGTCGGTGATCAAGATTACTCGAATACTAATGAACCGATCTTCTTGAAATTTTGCAGTCTTATTTAATACATAAAAATGTAGTCTTTAATCGTTCGATTTTTTTTTCGAAAAAAATGGCCGTTTTATAGACAAAAAACGGCCGTTTTTTTTTTCCGTTAAAATCGAACCATTAACTTTGACTGTCCGCCATTTTGTGAAAAATGAATATTTTTTAAAATCCTTCGATTAAAGACTAGTTTATACTTATATTTGACTAAATCCATCCGCATTTTTTTTCAGATGATTCACTTCGCCGCAATGTTGGTCACCGCAAACCGTGTATATAAAAACATTATTTCATTGACGGCCATTTGCCACTAAACAATGTAACATTTTTCAATAAAAAAATTACTGAAACTTCTTCAAGATGTGTTCTTTAAGATGTTATATTGATCGATTAAAAAAGTTTTGTACTTTTCTTTAAAAAAATTCATGAAAAAGGCCTTTATTTTGCGCTACAAGTGGGGGTAACGCCTCAATAAAAATGGAGGCTTACACTCGGGATGGCCGAACTGAACGAAAGGGTTGCTGAATCCGAAGCTCACTTTCCGTTGGCACGGAATGCCCCATATGACAATATTACTATTACGTTATATATATATATATATATATATATATATATATATATATATATATGCACGTGTACATAAATGGTACTCGTAAGCACGGTAGCAATAACACAAGCCATCCCCACATACATACAACGGCATTTGTCGTGTGTATTATAGTCACACGGCATGGACCACGAAGCCGTGCAAGCGGAAATACTAACGGGTAACGAGAGAGCAAGAGAGAGAGAGCGAGAGAGCGAGAGAGAGAGAGAGAAGCAAGCGAGGATGGGAATAGAAAGAGAGGGGCTGATGGCGCAGCCGGGGACACGGCCATTACCAAAATGTGATCGAGCCGTGGCATCCGCGATGTTTCCCCAAGCTCAGCCTCCATCCTCGCTCCATAGCTTATACATGTGTGTCGGTTCTACATACATTTTGCAGTACATGGACGCGAAACGTATAATACGTTTGGACATGTATGTATATACAGGGTGACGCTTATAAGCCATGTGATTTGTGACTGACAAGGAACATCTCTTAAGTGTCCGCCTCCGATTTTGTCAAAATGTGATAAAGCATTGAAAATTAATAAACACGTTTTCTCGTCGGTTGAAAAATAGTTTGAAAGAGGTAAACCACCCCTCGAAGAAAGGGTCCCCCATCAATTTCTTTTTTTTTCGATACTTCTATAGTGGATTTTTCATCGCTTCACATTAAAAGAATTTTGGTTTTTGTTTCATTCAGATCGGACTGCTTGTGGGTGAAACTGCAAAATCACCCATCGGCATGCCTTTCTTTGAGGGGTGGTTTCCACCATTAAAACCGGTTTTCCGACGATAACAAAAAACGGATTTAATAAGTTTCAATGCTTTATCACATAGGGGAAAGGGGGGTCGCCCCGGCCATGGCCTAAATGTATGCTCGCTTTGTCTTTACTAGTAATGTTTTCGTTGTCTTGTGTTCTTTCGCATCCTACCAGAGACGCGCGACTACTAAAGGTCAATTCGTCTTTGTGTTCGGTCGTGAAAACGTCAACACTGATTTTTGTAAGACACGATCACGTTACGCTCGAAGTAGAAAATAGTGCACCGTTGAAAAACCGTAAGTAATAATATTTTTTACCTGGCCAACATTTAGTATAAGCCTTATATCTTACGTGTAATTTTTGGTTTAGGAAAATTAATATTTATTTAAGTGCTAAAGCCATAATTTTATTTAAAATTGAATCGGGTAGCTCCGGCCACTACTTTGGCGGGTAGCTCCGAATTTTAAATGTCTATTTCTCATCAAAAATTCATAAAAAAAGGTTTGCTTCAATGACTTGTCCTTTGTTTTAGTAAGCGCATGTCAAAATGCCTAAGTTCAAAGGGAGAACAACAAATCGAGGAAGTTGGAGTGGCGAAAAAATGAGAAGGGCGATAAAAGAAGTTCTTGAATGTAAGTCTTCTGAGAGTGCTGCTGCAGAACGTTACATGATTCCTCGCACCACACTACAGAACCATGTTAAGGCCATAAAACAAGGTCATTCGATTAATCTTGAGCTAAAACTCGGCCGGTTTCAACAAACATTCACTGCTGAATACAAAAAACAGCTTTGTGAGCTGTGCTTTGACCGATATTGCACTGCCCGAAGATCGCGATAACCACCCAACAACATCGACATTCCCGTCCACATCTACCCGCCAGAAGAAGGTTTCAATTCCATCCAATAGCGTCGAAACAGTGAGTGATGTTTTAAAAACGTTGTTGCCTCTACCAGACGCCTCAGAGAAGAGACTGTCCGTTCGAAAAAGACGAACGCAAAGAAGTAAGATTTTGACATCATCTCCTTAATTCGACATCATCTCCTTAACAAAATAAGCTAATTGAGAAATCAATAGTTCCAAAGAAGAAGCAAAAGATCGCGATGAAGAAAAGGAACGTCACAAAAGCAGCATCGAAATCGCGTGCCAAAAAAACGTCACCGAATGTATCATTTGTGGGGAAACATTTGACGAAGATTGGATCCAATGCCAAAAATGTCAAGACTGGGATCATGAGGCATGTGTCAATATAAATCCAGGCGATTTGTATTACACATGCGACGTTTGTGTCGCCCAAAAAACGATTTTACTGTTAAATTTCGCAGTGGCCAGAGCTACCCGCCATGTTTGTGGAGAGGCCAAATTCAAACCAAAGATTAACATTTTTTTTCTTCAAGTTTTTGATAATTAAAAATTTTTTTGTACGATGTTCTGTTAAAATATATATTGATTATCATATTCGTGCATTTCCGATTAATTATCCACCCTTAATTTGCAGCGTACTTATAAAAATAGAAAACTGGCCGGGGCTATCCCCCTTTCCCCTATATGAGTTTGAACCAAATCGAAGGCGGACTCTTGAGTGATGTTCTTTGTGAGAGAATTCCGATTTTCAGTGTTCTTTGAAGTCTTCTTAAAAAAAGTTGTGTTTTTGTGTTGGGTAATTTTTGCCAGGATCAATTGAGCATTCTGGAAAATAATACATATCCCATTTTGAGTACAGCGGAATGAAGGTAATTCAATTCCGAATACGAAACACTTCTGAAAAACTTTTTTCTGCATCTATCAAGAATGCATTTTAAAGTGTATGAATGAAATTTAATTCCATTAAAAAAAGTTTTCTAGGAGTGTTTCGTATTCGAAATTGGATTATTTTTATTCTGCGGAACCCAAAATGGAATTTTGAGTTTTTTTCCAGACCGCTAATTTTTTTCTGGCAAATGGTATTTGTCACCAAAATAGGCTGTATTTTTCTGACCATTCTACGAGCAATGTATAAAAAAAATCCAGTAAAAACAGTATTCTGGAGGTGTTCGCCAAATCTAAGCTTTTTCGGTCCATTGATTATCGAGATATAGTGGTTGCCGATTTCAAACGCCCAGTTTCGAAAAAAAAACGGGTTTACCCGACTGGAAATGTTGTTTCGGCAGCCGGATCACTGATCAGGCAGGTTTGAAGATACGGTCCGGAATACTCTAGAAGCGCCCGCCTGATCTATGCTGGATATTTACCGGATCACTGAATCCGGAGAACGGGTGTAATAAAGACAAACTGATCAGTCCTGAATCAGGTAATTTTGCGAGGACCTTATTAGAGCGCCGAAGTCCGTGCCTGATCGGCGCCGTATGTCTGTCAGATCAGTAGTACCCAGATACCGATATAAGAAGGCAGCATTAAGAGGCCAGTCCACTTTGGAGCCACGAAAAAAGGCTATTTTCGCGATTTTTTTTTGAGGATTTTATAAAAGATATGAATATAAAAGTTGCTGGGCTTGATAAATAAAGTCTCGAAATACATTTAAAAAAAACTAATTCATTTTTATTTATTTTTAAGTACAAAAACGATAGTTTAACGTAACGCCTCAAAAATAGGTGGGCTAGGTAGCTCCATCACAACTCGGCAACGGCTTGTCTGAAATAAAAAATCAAAGTCCATTAGATTCAGTGTGACACCAGCTACAAAATTACCCTCGGATATAAAGTTTCATCAAAAAATAAAAAAATGGCAGATGAAAAACAAAAAAAAGTAAAAAAAAACGCGTTTTTTCCCAGTTTTTCGCAAAAAAGAGTAAAAATCAAAATTTTAACGAAACATTATTTATTACCATAAATATTGTTTTTCGAACTAACCTTCCGTATATACGCAAAAGCCTGAAATATCAATAACATCGAGGTTAGTCATTTCTCATATTTCATCTCTTTATAATTCCATAATATAATAACCCTCTCTCTCACACATCATATATTTCAAACACCGATACATAAAAATAATTAACGCAATATAAGAGACTATTCATATTATATTAATATAGCTTTAACCAAAACAGAATTAACATAATTGTTATACAAAATGACACAACAATTCTATAACGCAATCATCCCATGTAGGTTTCGCCAACCGAACCGTAACGGCCAATACTTGGACCAATGTTGGCGGGACGATGATCGATTAACCAATTGTACGCCAATGCTCGGCTGAGTATTGACTAGCCAACATTGGTTTGCTGATACGAAGCCAATGTTCGGCCAAATATAGACTCGCTAATCATTGGCTTGTCGATACGAGGCCGATGTTTGGCGAAGTATAGACTGGCCAATCATTGGTTTGCCAATACGCGGCCAATGTTCGGCCAAGTATAGACTTGTTCACTTGTTCAAGTATAGACATGTTTTTTTCCGATACGAGGCCAATGTTCGGCCGAGTAACGCATGATCGAACCGCAATTCGTATATTGACGATTCATTGTTTCGCGTTGAAGTCATTGAGAGACGAGATAAATACTTTTTACAAGTCCATTGGACATTATTCTTAACAAATATACTACCAAATCAATGCACTCATTGTTGGCCGATTCTCGAACGAGCTCATACGCGATATTCTGCCGATTTTTATGAACCATCCTACACTGACAGAAAAATTCTATTAATAATAACTAACCGCTTTTATTTATTTATTTTTTATTTGAATTAACTGAATTTTTCGTGAAATCAAATTTTTCCTATTGCATTCCATTATTGGAATTATTCATTTTAAATATATTTATTTATTCAAATTAAACTTGAACTAATGAACTAATGACCTGTCTTTATTGCAACACATATTAACGGGTTGCGGGGGTAGAGAAGGTGGAGAGAGAGGAATTATATATATATATAGGTTAGGTTTGAAAATTCTATAACATGTAATTCGATAACACTCTCTAATTATCACAATGATATTAACTAATTGATATAGTTTATGTGATACAAATAATGATGAGAATCCATTTGGTATCTTATGCCATATCTGCGATTCAAATGTTACAAGCACTCGGTAGCATAGGGGCAGCGTGTTTGGCTATGAGTAGGGAAGTTCAAGGTTCGAGCCCCATGTGGGTGAAATATTTTCTTCGAACTAATCATTTCGAAAGACTAGGTAATGACTAATTACAATACAAAAATAATTATTTTTTTTTGGCAGTGCAGGACCAATTTTGGTGATCTATATTGGGTCACAATTATCCGCCAAGACTCGGTCGATAATCGGGCCAAGCTCGAGTGCCAATGATGGCAATCTTGAGGGGGCTTATTGTTGGCCGATTCTCGAATGAACTCCTACGCTATGCTCGGCCGATTCTCATAAGCCATTCTAGGGCCAATATTGATTGCGAATATCGGGCCGCTCTTATCATCCAAGGCTTGGTCGATGATCGGGCCAAGCTCGAGTGCCAATGTTGCCAAGCTTGGCGTCGAGCATCGGCCAATCATTGGCCACTACCGATCACCCTACATGGGATAACATAAAACGCTCATGTATATAACTCTTTCAAACGTGATTGATCAAATTTGTGTATCGTAATTTATAGAGAAAAATATAATTTCTGAAGAGGACCCCCGAACCAGAGGGCCGAAACGTAAAGAAAAGAAAAACATCATTTATTTCCATCGCTGACCTTGGAAAGTCCCCTATTGGCCGGACTGAAGCCGAATCTCCAACGCAACTTGTCATCTACACGGCCGCACACATCCTCGATTCATTTCAAAATTTTAAAGCCATCGAGGGTCATCTTGTTGCGAATCATGTTTACAATATGTGGTTGATTTTGAAAATGATTCAAGAAAAACGCGTTTGAAGTTTATACTATGAAAATGTCTCATCTAAACTCAATCGGCAATTCCTGCACCGTACAATATCCCTTCTGATTGCTCATCATCGTCGATTTTTTCATGTCTTGCTTGCTTTCGATTTTGTTGAAATTTTCAAAGTGGACTGGCCCCTTAATCAGGCCCACATCAGACAACCCGCAACGCGTCCCTCACATGGCTCTGTTAAGGTTACCTGTTCAAGGCCTGATCGATTTTCCTCTTCCCATTTGTGCTCCGAGGGTGGCTAATACAGTAGACATCCGGTGCCGATCCGTCATGCACTTCGAAGTGTATCTCTGATTTGCGCCGCATGTCTACCGGATAACCTTATGCGGGGCAATCAAAGTAAACAACCGAGTTGCTGCGTACATAATTTCGGCAAGATTCCAATGAAACTAACACAGTGTCCGTGCGGACGCCGTCATCATCAAATCAAGATACAAGGAGCGAATAAAAATAACTTTGAGGTTTGCATCGTGGGAATGCAACGCTTTTTTTCTTCCCTTTTCATTCGTTTATTTTTATCATCATCACAAGGTAATCAATCAAATCAATAAAATTCAATTTTATTAGCACAACTTAAATTTTTGTTTCCAAAATCATCATCAGAAGCCTCTTTTTGTAAATTACGGTCGTACACTCTAATGAGAATATGTAAAAACGTGTGGGTTATTTTCTCAGCCTAAACAGGCACAAAAAATCCGGTAAGAACAGAATTATTGTTACGTTGCAGCGATGCAATCTTCCCCCATGGAAATTTATGTATGTTAAATATATGCAGAAAATGTATGCTACATATATATATATATATATCGGTCGCATATATAGTGACGAAAAATAGAATAATACGCATATATTCAGTATATACGCACCAAATATATGATGCACATATGAGGCATATACGACGCATATATTTTCGATATATTTTCAATCTATTTTTTTGTCAGAAAAATATATCAAAAATGTATGCGTCATACTGCTGTGTCCAAAAAATAAGGTGACATTGTATTTATTTCGAAAATTCTTTATTTATTTTTCCAAATCAATTTCATCCCCTTCAAAGTAATCCCCTCCCGATGCAATGCACTTATGCCAACGGATTTTCCAATCTTCGAAACACTGATTGTAGTCACTTTCCGGGATGGCCTTCAGTTCCGTCTTCGCTGCGGCTTGAATCTCCTCTATCGTATCAAAACGGTGTCCCCTGAGCGATCTTTTGAGCTTGCTGAACAGCCAGAAGTCGCACGGCGCCAGATCAGGTGAATACGGTGGTTGCGGAACGATATGGGTTGAGTTTTTTGCGAAATGATCACGAATTACGAGTGCAGTATGGGATGGTGCATTATCGTGGTGTAAAAACCAAGAATTGTCTTTCCACAATTCAACTCACTTTTAGCAGCTCACAAAACGACGCGTATCTCAAACATTAATGAATATTTTGACATGTAAATTTGACATAGATGTCACTGACAGTACTACCAACCTAAAAAAAAAAAATTCTCCAAATCCTTCGACGCGCGCAGTTTAAATTCAAATGTCACCTTATTTTTTGGACACAGTAGTATATGGCGCATACATTTTTGATACATATCCCTGACAAGAAATATATGCTGTGTATAAACACTATTACATTTAAACTTCATAAAACTTAAAACTTAAACTTAAAAAACTTAACTTACAGTTAAAGTACACTATTACATATAAACACTATATACAGATATGATACGCATATCTATGTATATGTGGCATATATGTACCATTTATGCAGTATATATGTGGTATGTATGCAGTGTGTATGCAACATATATGCTAAATATATGCGATATATATGCAGGGTAAATGCTACATATATCATTGATATATGATATATTGATATACAGTAATACCACGCATATACATATCGTTTATAAAAACGTTACGAAAATTAGAATTTGGCACATATATGCAACAAATATTTTCAATATATGGCATAAATTTCACATATATTACAATTATTAATAAAATTAATTTGCAGTATATTTTTGCGTATATAAATTTCCATGGGGGTTCAACCCCATAAATAAAATTATTGACATTCTTCAGAGTAGAATCAGAATGATAAAAATATGCAAAGAAAAAAAAGAAGGTTTACACAAGTGTTGGAATGGCTAAATAGGTAGCGCGCTCAGCTCTAGAACTAGAAGACGTAGGTTCAATTCCAAGGGGCTTTTTTTTTAATTTCGGGCATAGATACGGCAACCGGATCAGAGCCTGAAATGATAGACGGATCATTTACGTTACCAGCATCCGCGTGATGGCCGGGTTCAAAAAAGGGTTTCACGCCCGGTAAAGCTCCAATCCGGAGGCCTGTACCGTGCCGTGGTACGGAATACGGTATGCCGGATGCAGCTCTAGTTTGCCCCGTAGCAACATTTCCAGTCGGGTAAAGTTGCTGCCTCTCGACCGCCCACCCCTCCCCTACTCCTTGTCATTTCTACAACTCGGCTAATTTTCCGAGTATCATTAAACGGTTTTTTATTAAATGGTCATTAAATTTCATTTTTATTTATCACTCATCATCATATCATTTCACATCATTCGTTATTTTTATTTAACGGTCATTACAATAATTAAGTATAATATAAAAAAAAACGACTTTTCCAAATTTCTAAACCGTACTCCCTTGAGTAAGATGTTTTCAGTAAGATCCAATGTTGAGCGAGGTCTACGAGAATCTCGATGAAGAAGAGCTAGTACCGAGGAACAAAAAAAATTACGCTATTCTTTTTCGGTCCGCCCTAATAGGCACACCTATATTTATGCAGGTGTACATAGAATTGCTGGAAACCAAAAGGGCGCAACTCGTGCGATTTTGAGTTAGGTAGACGGAAGGCCACGCTGTTTTGCTCGTTAGAAGGTGATATCCACGTGTTTCCACCTTTGCATGCATATATGGAGGGCTCGTAATGAAAAGGGCGCACCTAGGGAGCTCCGAAGGGCCCGGTTGGAGGGAGGTGCGCCCTTTTGCTGGATACAGGTCAATATAGCGTTTCTCTACCACATCGATCGATGTGACTCTCTCTCTCTCTCTCTCTCTGTCTCCTTTTTCGCTGGCCCTGGGCTTGCCTGGCGTTGCATTCGCCCCGTAAATACGTGCTCGAGCCGTGTAAGCGAAGAAAAGTGTACAGGTATATAGTTTGGGCCATCTTGTAGAGAGTATACAGTGTCTGGCTGACTATGTGGGCGTTGTGTATAAGCAGCAGCGAAGTATCCGAGATAAGAACGTCGATACGTCTCTTGTAGATCCACTCTGCCTTGTACACACGTGCAAAAAGGGTCATTGGGGTAACGAGGGTCCAAGGATAACGACGTTAATGTGGCTCATCCGTTGCGCGGAAAACTTCCGTCTATACGAATTGGCTCGTTTTTCTCCTGGGCCAACACCTCCCAGCGTGCGGTTATTGAATTTTTCCGTTTTCATTGTTGACGTGCGGTGAAAATAATGTTTACTTTCCAAGTCCAGTGGATTCGACGAAAATGTGGCAAACGTTGATTCTCGCGGTGTTCGTTTCACAAAGGACATCTCGAGTGATCGATCATTCGGCATCGAGTCTAGAATGTGCACGCCTATTATTTCACGAGTAGTGGAAACAATTGATTCCGCAAATGTTTGCCAGCTCCGTAAATCATTTTAATCGAACAAGTTGCATGTATTTGGTCAACAAAGACACGCCACGGGCAAACGTCAAGCGGGGAAGCCTCCACGCCTGGTTCTGCCACAAAGGCGATACGCGAACACTGTGTGTAGTATTTTTGGCAGTCGCGATATTTTTGTGTTTTGCCGTTGTAGCACGGTATTTCTGACCGCGTTACTAGGGCCATTGTGACGAAAAATTTACGGTCGAAAATCCTTTTGAATGCGGCTGTCGAGCCTCCGAGCACGTTTATTTTTGTTTTGCCCTCACGGTAAACACATCCTTTCTCCAGTCTTCGTTCACGCATGTAACTGTAGCGGAAACGAATAGTTTTTTGTTCGTTTTCAACACTGACGATAAATTGTCGACAACCATTCAAATCGAGAATTCTTTCGATCGGTCTCGATCGAGCGAGGGTGGAATTGTGTTGACGGGAAAACGAAGTATTTTCATGCTTGAAAAAAAGAAACGCGCTGGAAGAATTAGGGGAAAAAATGTCAAAAACTTTTAGCTTGAACTTTTAGGAAAAAATGGCGGAGTTATTAGCCGGTAAGTGAATGGTTTTTCTTGACGCACGCGTTAAGGGGCTATACGAGTGTGAACGCTGAACATTTGGGTGATTTTCGGGAATTTTTTCGAAGAAAAGTACTCAATCAAATGTTTCGGAAAATTAAGAATATATTTGGCTATATTTGACCTATATTACATAATTTTTTTCATAGAAAAATATTGAGATCCAAGCGACTTATCCTTCGGAGACGTCAAAAAAAAGTTCTTCCACTGCTGACATGATTCCTGCCGACTGAGTAGCTGAAGCCGAAAAAGGAAAAAATGTCGTTGAACTGGAAGGTATTTCCTGTACAAAGACGTGGAATTTTCGAAAAATATCTAAATCCAACAAAATTGCATCGTTATGAAAAAAGTCTGTTTTCTTGCTTCTAAAATGGTCGTTTTGTTCAATGTCAAATCGTCAATTTTCATCCAATCAAAAATATCCTACGTCATTGTAAATATATTCAAGAGTACTCAGTTCAAATTTCAAGTCAATCGGATAATTGCTCTTTGAGTTACCATGTCAGCAAATTTGAAAAATCTCATTTCGAGAAAAACGCGTTTGAAGATTTAACTATCGATTTTTGCAAAATAAAATGATATTGATATAAATGATATAAATGATAATGATATTTTTGGCATCGAACATTATTCAAGTGCCCGTCTTCGATTTTGTTGAAACTCATATAGTGATAAAGCATTGAAAACTATTAGACACGTACCTTTTTTACCGATGGAAAAACGGTTTTAAGGGCGGAAACCACCCTTCAGAGAAAGGCGTATCAGCCCTTAATTTAGATTTTTTCAATACTTGTATAATGGATTTTTTATCGCTTTACATTAGAAGATTTTTGGTTTTTGTTTCATTCGCATCGGTGGACTGCTTGTGGGTGAAACTGCGAAATCACCCTTTCAACTTCAACTTCGAATCAACTTTCTTTCAGGGTTAGTTTCCTCCCCTTAAAACCGTTTTTCCGCCGACAAAAAAATACGTGTCTAAAAGTTTTCAATTCTTTATCGCATATATCAGTTTCAACAAAATCGAAGGTGCACACACCTGTACCTTGTGAGTGTCTCAAAAATGGATATATATTCATATAATAGACGTCTCTTCCGCGTGAAGCAACCAAAATATTTTTACAAAAAGCATGTTAAAATGGGAATACTTAAACTTTTTGACTGAATTTTCTACTGATAAATTGTTAAAAAAAAAAATGGGGAATTCATTTTTTTTCTTCTCGAGGTTTATACGATTGGTATTGATACGAATATGGTGTAAAAATTTGAAAGCAAACGGAATTTCGCTTCCTGAGTTCGAACTATCGCGCGGTGAAGAAAAGCGATTTGTGGGAAAACGACTTTGAAGTTAGCGATACGAATCCCCGCGCGGTATCTGGTATAAATATTATATTACCTTATTTTATAGCGGCTTGTGCCCTGGATGGGGCCTACCGCGGCATCCAAAATGACTTCAGCATACTTCTCAGAAAAGCATGCTAGACGGAAACAATGAAATTCGACATAGCGCGCATCAATCATCTGCCTACTTCGAAGAAAATAAAAGTTTCGACGGTTCAAATGCTGCAGTTTCAAGATTTTGTTGAAACGTCTAGTTCTGAAAAGCTTAAAATATTCTTAACAGTTCAGGCTGCAATATAAAGAGAGAAAAAATGTATTTTTTTTTAGTTGTTAAAGTCGAAAAATCACCCTTTTTCAAAACCCATATATTTTGACAGTATATCATCTTATAAATATGCCCTGAAAATTTCAAGATGATCAAACCAAAATTGACAAATTTATAGGCTGTTATGTTGACGGCCGTCGGAACGCTTGGAGGGTCATTCGAAACCTTAAACGCTTTTTTTCTGGAAAGTACGTTTTCAAAGTCAGTGAGCGAAATATCTCAAAATCTACTGCATCGATCTTTTTTAAATTCGTAGGACTTTTTCTAGATGTAAAAGTATAGTATTTGATTGAAGATTTTTTTTCCCAATGTATACCTTCGATTTGATGAACGAAAGATGCCTTTTTTGCAAACATCAATACTCACTATGAACTCGCGCCGTTTTTTTTTTCAAACTTGATGTTTCGGAAATTCCCCCGATTAATCATAGGATAAACTAATATACGAACGAAATCTGTTGGATTTTTTGCTACGCGATAACCTGGTACAAAAAGGCATTGCTCACAATAAATCGATTACGATCAAATGTTTGTACACAAAAAAATTACAGAGTGTTCTTCAGATGATACTTTTTCACATACTTAATTTTTGTAGAAATTCATTAGCAGGATTTACTAAAAAAAAACCAAAAATGAGCTGTTTTCGACTGTCACAACGAGGTATAAGCCGTTAAGGGCCGTTAGGCCACTCTAGATTTTTCGAAAAATCGCTTTTTTTAATGGTCCCCTAGGACCTCGAAAATGATGTCCCAAAAGATGATGGCCGGGAAAAATCTCTACTCGGTTTTCGAATTTTAGTACAAGGCCGCCTGGTCCGCAGCGAACTACTCAAAAGTTCAAACGCGTTTATCTCAAAACTGCATTATTTAAGTTGGCCGTAAACATAATTCAAACAATTTCTAACCGATTCACTTGAAATGTTCAGTATATCTTGAAAAATGCATTGTCTATGGAAGAACGTACATTTTTTTTATATTGCATAGTTCATTTGTTATTAAAAGATATCTAACGATTTTTAGGCCAATTTTTCACTCTCCACTTTAGAAGTGCGCCATTTGGCCAAAAATCGATATATCGAAAAAAATCCCACGTAATTCTATAGCGATTATTATGGTAACACGCGTTTTGACCCGACGACAAAATATCCTCGACAAAATATCCGCGACAAAATATCCGACGACACAATATCCGCAGGATAAAATATCCTCATGACAAAATATCCGCAAGACAAAATATCTGCCGATATTGTATCCGCTGTCGGTAATTAAATCTATGATTAACGTTATTACTCTTAAACTAGGACAACTGGCTTCATGAGACAGTCAATGTTTTTTCTCTCTGCTGTGTATATAGTGCTAATGTTTCTTGAAGGAATGACGTTGTAGTGCTACAGTTTAAAGTGTTTAAAGAAGGGAGCAAAATTATTAATATATGACGGATATGTTTATTCAAAAAAGAGTGTGAATAAAACAAGCATAACTTGGCGTTGTGTTGAGCATAAGAAACGTTCATGTAATATTATTATAGTACATCCTATTATAGTACATACTATTATTATAGTATCCAAGTATATTTGCGTGGCATTGCTAACAATATTTTATTAAACTAATATTATATACAAAAACTTTACAATAAATAAATAAGTGCAATGAAGAAGCTCGTATTATGCCCCCACCCCACTATCTCATACACCCCACAAAGGTGTTTTGCGCGCGACCCCGTTGATGTGGTGGACGAGATTTAGGATTTTGTCTCGCGGATGTTTTGTCATGAGAATATTTTGTCTTTCGGATATTTTATCTTTCGGATATTTTGTCTTTCGGATATTTTGTCCTCGGATATTTTGTCGCGGATATTTTGTCGTCGGGTCAGATGTGACGTAGCCGTTATTATATAAAATCGAAAAAAAATCATTGGCTCATAATAATTAAAAAATTACAGGAGCTGTTTGTCCGGTCGTGGACCCTGGAAAAACGCAGACGACATCGCAAAAACGCTGCACAGCCGCCATTCTAAAATTAATCGCTTCAAAAAAATTATTGTTTACAGTCACTGATATGTATGATAAACACCCTTTTTTGTAATCTCGATTTATGTACTTTTTTGTACTTTTTCTGAAAAAATTCTACTTTTTTCTAAAATAACTAAAAAATTTTGAATTCTACTTTTTTGTACTTTTTCTGAAAAAAAATAAAAATAAAAAAAAACCAAAAAGCCTATTTTTTCGGCCTCTAGAGTGGCCTAAGGCCTTAAGGAGAAAGAAAAGAATATCGATAAATACGCGTTCGAGTTGTGGCTACGACGGTAGTCCGTGCCTGGAGATATTGCTGTTTCGTTCATTACTCGGATGGGTGACCACTGGGTCGTGCGCTGACAGGCGTATCGATCGGCCAGTGGGGGGCCACTTTTCTTTGGGGCTTCGGTGGCCGCGTGCTTCCACGAGCGCGTAAGAATGAAGAAAAATATGGTCATCCGTATTGGCATGGATTTTCAGTAGGGAAGGCTGAACCTACCAGAAGAGGCCGATTCGCAAAAAGGGAAGGGCGAGTTCCAAGGTCACAGGAAGAGTTATGTTTAGGGTACTCGAGCCGACCACGTAATAGACGAAATACCTAGGGACCATTAGCGAATACCCAGTGAAATAATAACAAACGTGTCAAGGTCATACGAAGAGTTATGGGTTAGGTTATTCTCGAGGTTACCTTGTCGCGACCTTAACCCTCCTATCGGTAATTAACGTACATAGGAACCTCAAAGCCGAGTGTGAACAATGACTTACCCGAGGATCATTTTTTCCCTGTAAAAAGGCTCCGAAATAAAAGACAAGTTTTTGACATACGAGCATGTGAACCTCAGCAGCAGTATTTTTGCTGCAACGTAACGGACGATCACTACAACAAAAGTCATATATGTGAATCTGTTTTTCAATTTCCGTCGACGAAACGGTCATTCCTCATCCGCATTGTTAAATTACGATTGCCGTATTGAACAAAATAATCTATTGAAGGAAATGACGTTCTTTTATTCTTCTTCCTCTTCGGTTCGTCCGGCAGGGCTGCATGTCATCACATTGAACGTAACGGCCAAGGTGATAAGACGAAATTTCCGCCGATCGATATCTCCATATTCTATTTCCACTTCATCCCATGTTCGTTTACGTGTACGCATTTTTCTAATGTGTTCTCCATGCAACAGCTTTTTCGACGGTCCAAAAGACAAGGCTGGTGAAAGGCTGATCGTTGTCAAACTATTCTCAGTAGCAATTTTTGGCAAATCTGCAGAATTAGGGCTGCAGCGCAAAACCGATCCAAATTTTTTTTCTAATGCTTGTTATCACTAAAAAATGATATCCCATGTAATATTCCCCCATGGAAATTTATATACGCAAAAATATACTGCAAATGTACTTTATTAATAATTGTAATATATGTGAAATGTATGCCGTATATTGAAAATATATGTTGCATATATGTGCCAAATTCTAATTTTCGTAACGTTTTTATATATGAGATGTATATGCGTGGTATTACTGTATATCAATGTATCATGTATCAATGATATATGTAGCATTTACCCTGCATATATACCACATATATTTAGCATATATGTTGCATACACACTGCATACATACCACATATATACTGCATAAATGGTACATATATGCCACATATATACCAGATATACGTAGCATATCTGTATATAGTGTTTATATGTAATATTGTACTTTAACTGTAAGTTAAGTTTTTTTAAGTTTAAGTTTTAAGTTTTATTAAGTTTAACTGTAATAGTGTTTATACACAGCATATATTTCTTTTCAGGAATATGTATCAAAAATAGATTGAAAATATATCGAAAATATATGCGTCGTATATGCCTCATATATGCATCATATATAGTGTCTATACGTAGCATATATTTTTAGTTCAGAAAAATATATCGAAAATATATGGGTCATATATTTGGTGCATATATACTGAATATATACGTATTATTCTATTTTTCGTCACTATATATGCGACCGATATATATTTTCTGCATATATTTTACATACACAAATTTCCATGGGGGTTGTGGCGGGGGAGGTCGAAATTTCCCATAAAATCCATAAGTTATGGGATTTTGAAATTTACTAAAACGAGGGGCAAAATAACGTATTTGCGGACATTTCACATTTAGGTTGAGGGTGGGGTATTCGAAAATAAACCTTCCTCAGTCACACACACACATACACGCACGCACTATATGCTATGAATTGATTGGACTAAACGAAAAAATGTAAACATCGGATAGTTAGCATTGTAAGAAGGAATGAAAAGAGACACAGCATAATAACATTATGAGAAGGTAACATTATATTTGTAAAGGCAGTATTCACGAAATAATGGATTGCGACGGATGTATTATTTCGCTTACCGATGCCATTATAAAATTTCAATCTCGAAAAGACAGTATCATTTTTTTTTACAAAATCACGACGTGTTAAAACGCGAAGTGATGTGCACGGGTTGCGAGAATCCTGCTAGTCTCAGTGAGAGTAATCTTACCTGGCGTTATCAACGACGTCACGAAGAACGAATCGGGAAGAAAGTTATCCGTAAAGTTTGCAATTTAAAACAATATTTGCGAACAAAAACATGGCTCCATAATAGCAATTTGGCACCAGAAATATGCTGCACATTCATTGCATATTATGTCCTCTCGAACCCACCGCATCATGATTTTTTTTCGAATCAAAATGATTTTTTTCCCCATAATTTATGGGACATTTTGGCCTCCCCCACCATGATATTACATGGGATGTCATTTTTCAATGATAACAAACGCTAGACAAAAAAAATTCGAGCGGTTTTGAGCTGCAGCCCTGATTCTGCAGATTTACCCAATTTGCAGCCCCTCTACGATTTCGGGGATCAGGATAAAAAAAAATGTTAATGATCAATAAGGAGTCGATCAGTCGACCATTTTTGCAGCTTGTCTCCATTCTCATCGGACCATTGCATCAGTCTCCATTCTCATCGGAGATCTACAGATCTGAATCGGCAAAAAGTAGGATGTTCAATATTAACGGGAATATGTCGATGCAAGCTTCACCACTAAGCCAAAGCCAGCGACTTCAATTTCAGGTGAAAAGACCCACGTCAAGAACAAAAAAAAAAACTGCTGTAAGTGCCGCACTTAAAATTGCATTAACTTTCAGACGTAGCCCTGCGAGTGGAAGGATCTTCGGTAAAAATTCGAGAAACATCGAAATCGGAAATATTTAATCGACTAAATGGATACCCAGTTGAAGAATGCAAACTTAGCAGGAGAGCAATTTGCCCGTGTGACAGCAGGTTCGGTGCTCGGCCGCGCTGTTGCCCCATGTTCTAAAACTACAATTATCAAGAGACCACCATTGGAAATAGGGAACAGGGTGGGTACGGGGCGACCAGTTCGTTCACTCCGTTGAAATAATTAGTTGCCCGTGGATCCGTAGCAGGTCACGTTTCCGGGGACATTCCCATATGTACACGTGTCCGCGATCAAAGATGAAGGTCCATGGGCCCTAGCAGACGCACATATAAGTACCACGAAAATTGACCTAATTTTCCCATTGACCTTCTTCCAGTAATTTATTTATTCATATACTCCACCCGAGGCCTGAAAAGCTGTTAATGCATACGGTACGTATTCATAAATCCTATCGGGTGAGACAAAACACACACTGCCAAGTGCAGTAAGATACGCCCGGTTTACGGGGCATACTTCGTTATAACATCATTATGTGTGCACCCGCGGGCGAGGGAAGACCTCAAGCTCCCTTCCACGAGTTAATGAATTTCTCGTGAATATTCTATCGGGGCGGTTTTGTTGGATGCTGATGCCCCGGGAATGGCGACCCCCGACGAAATATTCGACAATGTTTCGAGCCCAATATTTCTATCATCGATGAAACGTGCATACGCACTTAAAAACACACACATATATATACACACATCCATTTATGTATAGAGGTAAATGTATTCACACATGTTGACGATCCCTGAGTTGATATAATGTTATAAATCGATTTTGGAAATCCGGTCTAATGCACGTGGCGCGCACATGTATATAGACGTATATTCTCTACATACATGAGCTAGGTATATGCCTACAATGTACATATATGTTCGTATAGAGTGATACAGCCATTATCCAATGGTATAAGCATCGCTCAATTATTCAACGTTGGATTCGACGATTATAGATGTGCGTGTGGGTATGTACGTGTTTGCGTGTGTGAGTGTGTGTGTGTGTGCTGAATAGGTGAAAGCAGGAGATTCGGTGTTAAATGTGTACATGCGTAAATATATGTCGGCCAACTATATATCTTGATCTGTAACGTCAAGAGAGAGAGGTAGAGAGAGAGAGAGTTAATTCGGGAAGATCCACGTCGTCCTATGTATGTGGGGATATCTATGTAGATTGTGTGTGTGTGTGTGTGTAAAAGAGATATGTATATATGCTTGTCAAAATGTGTGCGGGTGTATGTGTGGTGTCACGTCCTGCCCTCGTCGAGTCCTGCCGCGCTCCTGGGGTGACCTTATCACTCGGCTCGGACTATCGATCGTACAGCATGTGGTCCTTATTCCTCGAAATTCTGCAAAGAATCAATAACACCAAACTGGTCAGCGATTAGTGGAAAAAGTAAAATGGCATGATTATCGTACTGTAACTTGCTTGGTTTCTCTGCTGTACGCTGCCTGTCTGGATGTGGTGTGACGGTATTCAGTTTTCAGTCGGTTCAGATACACGGGACAGTGATTCGCCGGGTGGCAGTCTGTCCTAGTATCCGGGGTATGATCCTTAGGGTTTTTATCTAAGTGCACCGAATGGACTGTTGACCTGCGTACATGACTTGGCTAATGCTATGCATACTTGCATAGAATGGCACCTGACGAATCAGTGCCTTCTGTACCTGAATCGACTGAAAAGTGGAGACCATTGTCCGAACAGCAAGAAATGTTCAGGAACCATAATTGGGACTTCCAGTTTTTAGTATATTTGAGTATGTCGGATAGTATTCTTCTCGTTTTCAGTATATTTGAGTATACTGGATCGACTGAAAAGTGAATACCATAGTCGAAACGCGTAAGGAACGTTCGGGAACCATAAGTGGGACTTTTAGTTTTTAGTATATTCGGGTATGTAGGATAATGTTCTCGTTCTCAGTATATTTAAGTACACTGGACAATGAACTTTCAGTGTTCAGTCAAATTTACAAAATAATCAACTTTCAGTTTTCAGTCTATCTGCAAGCATATAGACAACGATCTGTTAGTTTTAAGTGCACTGAGAAAAAAATCACTGATCGAATATCATTGGTGTTATTGAATGAAATTTCGTTGATTCAATTGTAAAATTGTTGGTGTAAATAATCGGATTTATTAGTCCAAACAAACCGCTATTGACTTTAATAACACGATCAAATTAATGTTCTTTTTTACCATTTAAAAGATTCCATTTAAAAGATATATTGTTAGCCAAGAACAATATATTATTGAAACCATGTAAAAAATTATTGCGAACAAATTATATATTTTTGAATGCATTTTCTGCAACGAACAAAAAAAAAACGTTTCAAGTCATAACATGAATATTGTTGATTCGAGTACACAAGAAAAATTGAATTTCGTTCGTTTGATTCAGATAAAATTTCTATTGGGTAAATATGTTATTTTATTTTTTTTTCACCATATCCGATATTGATTTCCAAGCACATTATTCATTAAAATATTAATATTTTATTTTGATTGAAAAATATTGAGCAAATGTCTGCATTGGTTAAAAAATTATGCGAAAATAAAATTTGTTTCTTGCGCATTTGGTTGAAAAAAGTCAACCAAATCATGGCCGAGCGCCACCGAAATTGTAGGTGTAAGGAAACCCGTAGTTCTCGGAGTAACCGCTAGAAGCCGCACGCGCTCTTGTTTCTCGTAAGCGTGGCGCGAACCGAAAATCTACTTAAGGAGTTACCCCCACTTGCGATTTTGAAAAAATCGAATTTTTTTATTGCATTTATTTGAAGTATAAGTATCTGAGAATATGTCCTGAAAATTTCAAGTCGATCCGAACAAAATTGACTGAGATATGAGCGTTGAAAGAGAAGAATCCGTTGTGTAAACGACCGGAAATTGAAACTTTAAACGCGTTTTTCTCAAAATGGCATTTCTGAAGTCGGTGACCAAGATTACTCGAACACTATGAACCGATCTTCTTGAAATTTTGCAGGCTTATTTAATACATAAAAGTGTAGTCTTTAATCGTTCGATTTTTTTTTTCGAAAAAAATGGCTGTTTTATAGCCAAAAAACGGCCGTTTTTTTTCGTTAAAATCGAACCATTAACTTTGATTGTCCGCCATTTTGTGAAAAATGAATATTTTTTAAAATCCTTCGATTGAAGACTAGTTTATACTTATACTTGACTAAATCCATCCGCATTTTTTTTCAGATGATCCACTTCGCCGCAATGTTGGTCACCGCAAACCGTGTATATAAAAACATTATTTCATTGACGGCCATTTGCCACTAAACAATGTAATATTTTTCAATAAAAAAATTACTGAAAGTTCTTCAAGATGTGTTCTTTAAGATGGTATATTGATCGATTAAAAAAGTTTTGTAGTTTTCTTTAAAAAAATTCATGAAAAAGGCCTTTTTTTGCGCTACAAGTGGGGGTAACGCCTTAAACGCCGGAGAAACTCTAAAGAGTATCGCTTATTGGCCTGTGGCTAAGATCAAAATGTAGTACCTGTTCTTATCAGTTGAATATCTCATATTCTCTCCACTATTATCGTGGATAATTATTCTTATGCTCACTTTTTATTTAAGATTTAAAACAAATTGAGAAACTTACGTCCCATAGCATATTCGTTTCGATGCAGTGAAGAAATAATTAATTCTATGATTATATTTTTGTACGAAATAAAAAATGTAGCAACCGCTTAATTATTTCATTCATACATCTACGGATTGTATATAGAATGATTTTAATAGAATATAATTTTATTTGAAGGATATTGTAGATATTCAGAGAACAGAAGAGCTATTTCAAATAAAATAATATGTTATTTAAATCAATCACATTTTCCAATATTTTAAACTATTGTAACAATCTCATATATCGGTGGCACTCCGCAGCGGCACATGTATTTGGATCAACCAATATACTGTTTCGATTAAATTGGTTTTTCTTTCTCGGTGTACCGAGGACAATGACGTTCCTTGATGACGTTCCGCATCTTTTAGTTTTCACTTCTAGAACCTAGAACAATGATCTACCAATGATCTCGCCAATCTACTTATACTGGCCTCAGCTGTTCCCTAAATAGATATCTTACAAAGTTTGTTCGGGTTTTTATTTTGGGTTTGGGTTTTGGGGATTAAGTTGCCATGTCAGTCAATAACTGCAGCTCGTTCTTCGTCTTTTTCTCAGCTGTTCTTCGGCGAATGTCAAAAAAGAAAGAAAGTATTCATTAACGCGAAAGATCAGTGACGTTTTATTTGCAATTGTGATTGCAGAGTGGCGAAAGGGCCACTGTATGCGTCAGTTGAATCGAGTATGGAGGACTCGAGTGTGACGTGATAGAAAAAAGTTGTGGTTCGAGCTTTTGAGAAGCGTCACACCGCGAATAAAACGGTGTCACTGAAAGCCAAGGCAGTACGCAAACGAGGAAAAAAGATGGAAAAAGTGAGATGGAGAAGAGTGACAGAGAGATAGAGATAGAAGAGTGTGAGAGAGAGAGGGAGAGAGAGAGAGAGAGAGAGAGAGAGAGAGGGAGGGAGAGAGAGGGAGGGAGAGAGAGAGAGAGCGTGCAAGAGAGGCCGCATAAACTCACTTAGAAGACCGCACAGCGCCCGAGTGTTTATGAATACGTAAGCGAGAGGCGCTTTTGCGGTTGAGTGCGCGTGAGTTCGTGGTGCCGCTTGTGCGCCACCGTACATGTGGCTGTTTGGCGTGTTCGGTGGCGAGAAAACACACACGCGGGGGGCGGCAGCCATGGTACGAATACTGTATGTATAATGTAACGAAGACGACACGAGGAAGAGAGCGTTTTTCACTTCGTACATACACGAGCTGGCTCTGGCGAAGCAGGATACTTTTTTTATTAAGCGCTGTTCGTAACCTTACTCAACCTCAATATAAGACACCCTCGTACCAAAACTGTAAAACAAATGTTTCCGAAGGTGCCTTAGGTAGGCTACGCTGAATGACCTATCTTGTCGCACCTATTCTACATTTTTCGAGGCACAGTTTTCCCAAAAATTCGCCAATTCACGAAAGACAGACTCGAAGAGACGAGAGAGGCAAAATCGATCCGCCGCAGGCACCAAAGTGTTTGGCGTTTAAAATTGGTGGTATAAAATCGATCGCGAGCTGGGGATGTGACGTTGGTGGGATTTCGAAGTACGGGGAAATAAATTTTCAACCACGTTCCATCTCAAGCGAGGCAATGGGCTTTTGAGTTAAAAAGAAGGAAACAGGCCTGTAAATTACATTTTCACGTTGGCGCCTACCTCCTTCTCGTTTCGTTCGCGTTCCTCTCCGCGAATTGTCTCCAATTCAATAATACAGTTGCCCACAAAATGGGCCGTATCAAACAAAGGAAAATTACGAGCACCGAATATGATTCCCTACCGTGCTTTTATTCGAACAATTATTTCGCAATTATCTGCATTCAGCGCCACTTTAAGAGAAATAGCAATGAAATTGTACGAGAGAACGTCTTTTCCGATGACAATCGCTGCCCCGTTTGAATTTACTCTTTGCTCGTTACGTCTCACGGAACAAAGTATTTTTATGACAATAATCGTTCTCTCGTATGTACGAGTTTACGATCTTCCCGTCATATTTATTTTAATATCGCCTGCTCCGTTGAACGTCTACAAACGTTGGCGATATAAAATGCGGTTTCATATTTGTCGACAAATAACGAACATGATATTAGAATATATCCTATGGGGATGTAGAGGGAACGAAGACTCGGGATGAAAAACATGCTCGTCTCGAGCGACGGATTATAGCTCATGTCTCTTTGTGTGTATATACGTGTGTGTGTGTATATATATATATATATATATTCGTGACGAGAGGTTAATTTACTTTGCGAGATATCTTTTTTCGATGCTTGTCAAAGCAATTTCTCTAGGCTTCAAGCTTCACCGTTTCCCACGAGCTTCGAGTCTTCTCTGTTGCGTTATTAAGAAATTCGTATCTTTCCGGATAAACGAATTTGCGAGGGTATTTTTTTTCACAAGGGTCACAAAATACCTCCCTTCAATGCGAGTGTCCCCCACAACTGACAATGATAACGATTGAATTTGTGATCTATTGTGTTATACTCAACAGTGTGGAACTTGCTATGAAGCTCATCCAAGTCTTTTCAATCGCTACGAGGGTAACGAACAGCACCAGTTTATTGACTTCGAAAATGGCCAAAAAAGTCTGTTTGAAAAATAAAATAATCAAAGTCTCGCATTTCATGTTTTTACTCAGGATTATCGTTGAGTTATAGATCTCGGGTAAATAAGGATGGAATTGTTTGTTCATAAAATCGTAAGACAAATTTCTCAACTCCAACACCCACAGATTCGTCCACTGTGTAATGTGGAGCAGTTGAGGAGCAGGCGACCACGTATTTCGACCCACGGGCATAGACACAACCACACACACAGACGGGGATAACTGCTTTATTGTTTTTCCATGGACAGATTACACAAGTTCCATCTCGAGTGTATCACGTGTATATATTGATTGACTTGTTCCATCCCTCTCACGTGCCTTACCATTCGACCCCTATTATTTCTTCACTTTTCGTCGTCTCTTTTGCCTTACGAGGATGACATCTCTATTTTGTTCCAACACACACACACCACACACACACACACACACACACACCTATATGTTTGGGTTTGCGAGGGTACTAAAGATGGAGATGACGGGTCCTTACGCTTTCTCGAGGGTTTTCAAGGGGTGTCCTAGGCTTTTATGTTCTTTGTTCATCCTGCGAAAGATATAGACAAGAGTGAGAGATGGTCTACGAACAGACGAACCTTTTGTCTTCTTTTTTTTTTTTGGAAGAGGGGAAAAGGCCGGTTTCGGGTGTCCGAGTGGAAGCTCGAATAAACCCTCATAAACACCTACACACGTATGTGATAATCCACACACGGAACGGAGTCACCCTCGCGAAAAGCATCGGGTAAAGGGCGATGGGGGGTCACGGGAATTTCGTCGAGGATTCGGTGTGCGACGAAGTGAATAATCGTGTATACTCGACGTGCCCTCATTAGGGTGCTTTTGCTCACCTGCAGATAGTACGAGGGGGATACAACGAGGGTCCTCCGGCAGAGTCCGGTTCGTGAAAGCCTGTATCCATCGGGACAAACCTTATTGTCGTGAAGGTGACGCCTGGCGGGGAAGGTCATCGGCGATGCCACGATCAAAGCCGACAATCCAACGAGGAGAACGATCAGTGACAGGACTTTCGGCAACATCACCATGATGCTAACTTTTCCGCGTTCAATTTTGGCAATTCTTATTTTTTTCAAATAAAATGCAATATTTGTACCAGTTGAGTGTTGACTTTGGATGCGAATTATTTGAAGGGTGCTTCAACGAATTTTTCAAAATACCGAAACGAGGTTGGAAGGAACTGAACGACTCGATGGCCCGTAATTGAATGACGATTAAGCTCGCAAACGGTTGGATTAATTATGCTCTTTTACTTCCCTTTTCCCGTACCCTCCCTCAACCGCTTCCTCTTTGCCTCTCTCTCTCTCTCTCTCTCTCTCTCTCTCTCTCTCTCTCTCTCTCGTCTGCTCTTTCCGTTGCAATTTCTCTTTCTATGAGAAACGGCACGGGGACGTGAGAGACGGTGGGTTTTGCGCACGGGTTGTAGGCGCGAGTAAACCGCTAAGCGAGGAACGATAATGGCGTGAAGTCACATTTCCGGTAGGTCCCATGCGGAAACGAGAAATGTGCTGGCGACCACTGTACGTCATCCTGGCGGCGGTGGAGCTCGGTCGGGTTGCGGTTACCAGAAGGGAACGTGCGCGGTGCGCAAGAAGAGAACACGTACAGACGGACGTATGTAGACTTGTGTTCATACATGTACGTGGATCGGGGAACACGCGCATGCAGTGATTGTGCAACGTCCTGATGTATATCGCACAAGTGTAGCAGTTAGTATTTGCGATGCACCGCAAGAGTCGAAAGCTTTTCGTTGTTCATTCTCCGATTGGGCACTACGGAGCGATGCTTCACTCAAGCTTCGGGCGAGATTGTTAAGGGAGAAACTTCTTCACCGATCAATCTGTTGATTATGGATTTGTATGTATTTTTTTATGGTTCGGATCGAGATCTCGGCAGCACAATTATTTTTTTCTCTCGTTGAGCATTTTTTCTAGCATTGTTTCTGATTTTATTTCATTTTATTTCAATTTGATTTCATGTCAATAGTTTTATTCATTTTATCGAGAAACCAGGAGAATTTGCCCATATGGGCTTAGGCCACAGTTACGGGTATAAAGTCATGTGCGAATTTAACAATTTTTTTCGTATGAAAAAGTGATTCATTCTTGGAAGTTCGAGCAATGAAAATGTCGTCGAAATGCGAACGGGAAAACTAAGCGATTGAAATGTACTCCAAGTGCCTCTCTTGAGATGCAAATTGGAGGAAAACTATTGGACTTTACTATCGGGAGCATGCAACAGACAACGAAAAAAGCGCAACAAGTACGAGGTATGCGCAATGCTTTGCGTTGGCAATGTGACTATCTACACTTGAGCCACAGCGTCAAAATGGTCTTGCCAAGTGCCTCAAATACGAAAGCAATCAAAGGGGTCTGCACGCAGCAAAAAATTGACATACCATATACAAGAAAATACTTGCAGGCGAAAAAAGAATTTTCATTTTCAAGAGACCTTGCCGATCTATGGAATTTTGTAGACCAGTATACTGACGCAGACACCACCTACAGTTCACTGTAGCTGGTACCTGCGTTTGAGAAGCTGAAGAGGGTGCAATAAACGATTTGATGAATAATAACGTTTCGACGGCAAAAGCTCTCAACCGAACACTTTATTTCGCAGTCACTTCTACGAAGTGAAGAAAAATAAACTACGTTTATTTGCGGGAAAGGCATGTACCGCTTGAAACTTTTATCAGTCTTCCGACTTCGATTCACCGTCAGTGGTATCGGGAAAAAAATGGTCACGTACGAGATTCTCAAGGGCTTTCGCGGTTTGGTATATCCGCTATAAGCAAGTTTGTAAGTGCCTTATCAAATGTTTCTGGTGAAACGATCAGTATCTGGTGACGTAAAGCATTCGCGCCTATAATTAGTTGATAACATTTCGTAATTTTTCCATTGTAGATGGACGAATCTTTGACTGGGGTGAGAAAAAATATTGGGCTTCGATCATTTTGTGTTAAGATAAATTGAGAAGGTCCTAGCGTGTCACCGTTTGTTCCAAAATTTATCATCCGTAAATTCCCAGTCAAAGGTTTGGTTTCAGGAGTTCGAGACTCGACAATATGGTGAAAAAAATCGAGATTTTGAAAGTATTACGAATAATAGCTTTAAATAATAATAATATTGGCAAGTCATCAATAGACACTTCAAACGAATAATCAGCGAAAAACAATGTTCTTCGTTGATTTTTCTTGATTTGTTAATTTTTCTGAATACTTATGAATTTTCACAGAATTTTCTTTCTTCTGTGATTTTTGTTTTGAGAATGCTAAAAAATTGATACAAATAAGCAAATTCTATTAAATTAAATGCAAGCCTCTGCAACGAATACCTTATCATTCCGAACTTTTTGAAAGATCCCACCTAAGATCGAGTTGAAGTTCGCATCGTCGGGATGCAACGAAAATTCGTTTCAATTTCTTATTTTCATCATCGTCCAAAACAATATTTTGCAGATCCAAATTGTAGATCGCTAAATAAAAATCCGCAAAAAATGATTGCTTGATTTTCGTAAGCCCAAATCTGCCCGAAAAATGTGGTAAATTAGAAAAATAATTTTCGGTGCATTGCAACGACAAAAACTCCGACACCATTGCACAAGCACTTTAATGTCCATTGGAAAATATATAAACCTTCATTGCGTTTATAAACTCCATGGATAATCAGGAATAATACGTACGACGATTTTCCTCATACCGTCCTAAAGTTGAAAACTGAAATAAGCTCACAAGGCGCGAGGTTCTAACAAGAATAAGAAAATCGAAATTTCTACCTTTATGTGGGAGTGCAGACGGTACAATTACCGTCTGCACTCCGCACAAGTTAAAAAGAGCAAAAAATGATGTTTGTAAGAAGCACTAAACGATCAGGGTCCTTCAAAAGTCTTTCTCTCTCCCTCTCTCTGTACAGCAGCGCGAACGTATGGGAAGGATTTCAAGCCCTCCAGTAATCTCATTCTCTCTGTACTTCCCCTTGACTTCATAAACATGCAGACAATTCCTTTCCCTTGTCTCTTCCCCTTTCCTTATCAAGCTGTTGAATTCCCATTCCCGTCTCGCCGAGTGCCCATTAACGAATTTCCACAATCACGGACCGCAATGCCCTCGAACAAAACAGTGGCTGGAAATACAAGACATTACCAAGATGCGTTTGAATTTTCAAGAGCTATTATATGTCTTCCAGCAGTCCTTTTTCTCGTCCTTTTTTCATCTGGCTCCATTTTTGTTTTTCTCTGCTTTCATTACCGTTTCTCCGTCGATTCGCAAAGGTAACAGAAGAATGAGCTAATGCGTTTTTCTTCGTTCAAGGCTTTTGGTACTTTTGTTCCGACTCGCATCCCTCCCACCCTCTCGTTATGCTATTTTTTGCCCTTTGGACCGGTTGTTCTTGTTGCGCTATTTTATTTTCTACCTCCGACTGATCTCTCCCGTCGTATCCTCGGCACGAACCGCTTCGCCGTATCTTTTCTCGTCCTCGCGCGCCCTTATACCTCTTCAGCTTCATCCTCGAATTCAAGTTATACCCATGCCAATTAACGATGGCCAGACCCGGATTTCCCACGAGGCCTCTTCCACGCGCGCGCACACACATACACACACACACATATACAAAAACGAACACAAATGTTCGTACGTACCTAGTCGATGTACTGTTCTAGCCTCGCACGCCTCTCGCAGCTCTTGTTCGCGCGAAAGCACGTCGAGGTCATCCCGATATACTTGCTGTTCGAAGTTTGGCCCCGCTTCCAACTTAGCAGCCAACTCCAATTAGGATCTCTGTATCCGATATTGCACGAGCGACTTTACGAGACGATCAATGAAGGGGCAAGGAGAGGAAGAGAGAGAGAGAGAGAGAGAGAGGGGAGAGAGAGAGAGAGGGGAGAGAGAGAGAGAGAGAAAGCTGGGAGGAAAGCGAGAGTAGAAGCGATAAAAAAGGATGGAGCTTAGCGCCGTTGTGATTCGTTATTGAACGCAAACATTTCCAATTTACATCGCATCTCTTTTCCATCGATTTCTCTTTTTTTAACCTTCATCTTCTCGTATAACTAAACTACGCCAAGTAGCCAGAGCCTCGCTATAAATCTCGAACCATATACCACGTTCAAGCTCAACCAGCGACGGAGCGAAATGAATTTATTGCATTCCAAGATCGTTACATTTTATTTCAGTGCAAACAAGCTTTTCCGTGGTAATTGATAACAACTGACGTGGCTGTTTTCTTTTCGAAACAGTGAAATCTTGTGGATTGAAACGTTATTTTTGAAAAATCAAATTCTCGAATCACGACGAACATTTCTTTAAAGGAACCCCTATGTTTCCAATTAAAGACTCCGAAATATAGAAGCTGGATGGATCGATCACACGTACCCTTTTTTCATTTCTTCAAGTAATAAAATATTCCTTGATCAACATTGTCGAAATTTATTTTTAGGTAGACACAGCCTGACTTTTCATTATCAATATTAAATTACGGGCATTGCAGTAAGCACGGTATCGTTCTGTTATTTTTTAACATTTCATCCCTCATCCCCCGCGAAAAATGACGCAACTGACCCAACCTCGAGCCAGCGTCACGCCAATCACATTCTACCATTGGCCGGTGAACGGCAGCACTACCGGCTTAGTGTTGCGCCACGGTAGGAATGATCTCTTCGGCCCAACGCTGGGATGTACAGTTGGCCAATAGTAGGCTTACCGGAAATCCTAACAGTTGGCCGAGTATTGGCCCAACATTGGGCCCGTGAAAAGCGACGCAACCGACCCAACCTCGAGCCAGCCTCACGCCAATCACATTCTATCATTGGCCGATGAACGGCAGCACTACCGGTTTAGTGTTGCGCCACGGTAGGAGTGATCTCTTCGGCCCAACGCTGGGATGTACAGTTGGCCAATAGTACAGTAGCAAATAGTGGCTTACCGGAAATCCTAACAGTTGGCCGGGTATTGGACCAACATTGGGCTAAAGAGATCACGATCATTGGCTGACGGTTGGCGTGATCACCGGTCCATAGTAGGGCTAAGGTCGGCATCATATTGTTGGCACAATATTCGGGCTAGTGTTGGCACAGTGTAGGGCTGTCAAAACAACCCAATGCTTAGCCAACAATGGATCAGATTCACAAGTTTCTGTGCTCGATGGTTGCTCATCGAAAGAATTATTAGATTCACTAACATCGTTATGCACAATCACTCGTTCATGGAATGTTTCCAAATTTGTTGCACTATCTACTTGTATTTTTGTTTCGTGGCCTCTGATCCTAACCTGCTGAAAAGAGTCTTCTCATTTTTGTCGTCGTTTTAACACTCGACGTTTTTTGATACTATCGTAATAACTCGGCATTTTTTTAACACACCATAAAACTTTAGTATAAATCAATTTTATTTTTAATAAAGTGAATTTCAGATAACAGTAATTATGAGTTTTTATTATCACAGGACGTAGAAAATTGCATGCAGCGATAATAAAAAAATATATAATAATAATATACGTAAAAAAGCATTCTTGTATATACGAGTATGTATGGACTATCAATGTATATATGTATGGAGCTTCAATTCGAGACTGGCAAACCCATGATCAACCGATTGGCCCACGTTCGGGGCCAACACTGGGACCCGATAGTTGCCTGACAGTTGGTAATCGATATTTGGTCCAAGGTTGGGTGTTTGTTGGTTTGCCATGCTTCAAATGAGCACTGGCAGAATCATGGCCAAATCATTGGCCCGTATAAAGGGCCAATACTTGGTATTAGTGGTTGGTGCTGAATATCGTACCAAGCGTCAGCCGCATCTTAAGCGCCGGCAAGTTTTTCACAGGCCAGCGTAATAATTAATAGAATATTTCTCAACCAATTTTATTACTTTTTTAAAATTAGACAAAGCCTGCCTTCCACTGACCAATATTAGATGATGGGCCTTTTAGTAAGCACGGTATTATTCTTCTGTTTTCAAGCATTTCATCCCTCATCCATCGCAGTGAAGAATTATTGGGAGTACAAATAAGTCTCCGCTGTTTGACAAAAGATGGCCCCACCAGGAAGTTATGGTTGAAATTGTCAGATGTTAAGCGTTATATCGTAAGGTTGGACACCTGGCAAGATTATAACCTTGAAATATTAGCGATTTTGTATCAGCATCACATAATCTTTTTCGTGCGAAAATGTCGAGTTTTGAGCCGAATAAGCCTAATTTGCGGGAACTTCTGACTTACTTCTTTAATTTTAAGAAATATGCAGCTGAGGCGCATCGATTGCTCGTAGATGCATATGGCGAGGCTACGTTGAGCGGTTAGGCTACGTTGAGGGGTTAGGCCACAGTACGAATTTAATTTTTTTCATATGAAAAAATTGTGTGAATTGTGAAAAAAATTGTGAAAAAAATTTCGTATGAAAAAAATTGTGCAAATGTAACCATTTTTTTTCGTATGAAAAAGTGATTCACTCATAACATTAATTACACACCTATTTAGTACGAATATCAAGCTGTTAGAATTTTTTTATTTTTATTTTTTCGATGTACCAAATGGCCGACTACTAATATTTTCTTTTTTTATCTTTTTTTAGGCGCTCCGCGGCGTGACATTTTGCGTCCACAATTTTTTACTTAGAACAAAGAACAAAAATTCTCGTCAATCTACATTAGAATACCTATAAAAGTACGTATGGAATTAAAAAAATATTGATTTATTCAAAAGTTGTAGGTATTTGAACTTCAGAAAATAATTTTCAGTGAAAAATTTCGTATAAAACTGCTCATAAAATGAAAAGTTTTCGATTAATCAGAAATTCCGTACGTACTTCTCTGCGAAATGCAATTAGGAATATAACTTTTAAATTTGAAGTAAATCGAGTGAAAATTGTTGAAGTTATTTGTCACCCCAATTAGAAAAAAGCTGTTTCGAGAAAAACGCGTTTAAAGTTTCGGGTACTCTATGGCCGTGCCAGAGGTGGGCTTACGTTATACGCTCAAAGTCGGTGAAAAAAAATGTCTTGCTTCGAATTGAAACTGGCAAAAAATCGAATAGTAACTTATTGTTATGATAAAGCACCGTTTTAGCGAAAAAATCGATTTTTTGAAAATTCTACTGTGGCTTTACCCCTTAAGTGACAGAAGTGGTCGTGAGTGGTTTCAAAAGTTTAAGGCCGGTGAGTTTGACGTCGAAGACAAAGAACGTAGCGCAAGGCCGAAAGTGTACAAAGACGCGGAATTGGAAGCATTACACTGTAAAAAAAATCTGTATTAAAATTAATATAAAAGTGCAGGAAGTCTTTTAACAGATACCGTTTATGAATTTTAATATTGTCGTTTGAAAATCAACGCACTGCTTTTCGAATGTCTAATAATCGTTGAGTAATATCGCAAACTTAAGTACTGGAAAAATCATATACGTATCGCAAGGTATCTATTATAAGTGTATTAAAATTAATATGCACAGATTGTATTTTTAATTAAAAAAAAAGTAAATTTGGCATAGAAAAGTGTATTAATTTTACGATGTTAGGTTAGTATAATTGTTATTATTTACTTTCTGCGTCTTTAATAAACTCTATGAATATTAATATACAAATTGCGGAATTATTTTTACTGATTCAGTCTAAAAACTAATAATAATCGTTTTTTTAAATTGATACACTACGTTTTGAATATCCAAGTAATGTGTAGTAATGCTGTAATACCAAAGTCCTGGAAAAATCATATACTTATTCAAAAGTATCAGTTGTGTATATATCAAAATTAATGCGCGTAGATTTTAGTTTGTTTGGGTCTGTTTCGGTTTAATTAGACTTGACTGCTTGTTCGGTTAGTGCACCACTTACTTATTTGTTTTTTTTCCTTAGGTACAACAACAACGCTTTTCGCGTTTGTTACCTATTGTTCCCCTCATTGTGACCGTTTTTTTCCTCTACTGTTTATACTCGTTTTTTCTCCCTGTTCCCCGCAACCGACTTCCCCCTCTGTATTATATTCATCGTGACATTTCTGTCATGGGTATAAAAACTGCGGAAGACCTATATCAATAACATACAGCCGGTCATCGAGTTCGCCCACCAGTCGTGGAAGTAGTCTTATTTCGCCGCGAAATGCCGAAGAAAAATATTTCACGACGAAATGTACGCGGCTGGGATTCGAACCCGGGACGTGGGGTCCGCTGGTTTAGTGACAAGCCCGCTAACCACTAGATCATCGCACCGGGCGTTCACCACTTTATTTAGATTTGGTGTTACTCGATACGTTTTTTATGATTTGATTTTAAAATGCTGACCAAAGCACGAATTTCAAGTTTTCTGCACTGAATTATATATTAAATCAGACTATCAGAATAAACATATACTAAATCAGAAAATATACATGTCTTGGTATCGTAAATGTCCTATTCATTTCTTAATTTTCTCCAGTCTATCATAATATTCAGTGCACAAAAAATTGTATACTGAACCAAGTATGGTAAAAATTAAGAGTCAGTTTGTCTACATTTTATATTTTCAAAACGCTTGTTGTATTTTTCAACGAAGAATATTTATTTTTCTATTAGACGCCTTGATAAATTGCAGATAGTGTATTAATATTCAATTCGTACGTATTACGAAATGTAAAGCCGTATGAAATGTAGGTCCGGTATTGAATTTTACGACACTGAAGCCTAAATATTCATTCATATACTAAGTTTTGAAATTTCATTTGCCATAGTATTGTAAAAGTATTTTAAATTTCATATTTTTTTAAACAGCGTTTTGTAATATTCAATGTACAAGTTATTGTACTTTTCAACAGAATAAAGTTAAAAATAATAGTCATATTGCGATTTTAATACTTTTTGTGTAAATAATGAAATCATATACGTTTGTTGCATTAATCAAACAAATATTTGTATTATAATGATGCGCGTTGAAAAACTCATATGCAGCATACTAATATTCAATGTCCCATATATTAAAATGTATACAAATCTATGAAAATTCATTTACATTACTGAAGTTTTCATTACTGACGTGTGAATTTGCGTTTCATATTCCGAGTTTAGAAATTTTCAATTACAAAAGTATAGTAAATTTAATGACTTTTTTCACAGTGTATTGGAGGGAAATTCGTGTCAACGCAAGAAAAACTTGCACTTACGTTAGGAGTGACTCAACAAGCAATTTCACATAGTTTAAAATCGTTGGGAATGATTTAAAAGCAAGGAAATTGGGTTCCATATGAACTGAAGCCGAGAAACGTTGAACGCCGATTTTGCACATGTGAAATGCTGCTTTCCAGGCATAAGCGAAAGGGCCACTCATAACGCTCAATTGGGAAGTATTACCCCACCCGCCGTTTTCACCAGACATTGCTCCCTCTGACTATCATTTATTTCGATCGATAACGCACGGCCTGGCTGAGCAGCGCTTCACATCATATGAAGATACCAAAAATTGGGTCGATTTGTAGATAGCGTCAAAAGATGAAGCGTTCTTCCGACGCGGTATCCATACCAAAAATAGTGGCTAGCGATGGACCATACTTTGAATAAAACATAAATTACTGTTTTTTCACAATAAACGCCCAATTTTTTATTTAAAAAAACGACGCGGACTTTTTTGTACTCCCAATAATAAAATATGTCTGAACCAATATTATAGACTTTTTTTTCCAAATTAATCAACGCGTCCTTTTTAGTGCAGACAAGCTTATCCGCAATAATTAAAAACAATTGGTGTGGTTGTTTTCTTTTTTAAACAGTGAAAACTTGTGGATTGCAACACGATTTAAAAAAATCAAATTATTGAATCTCTACGAAAATTTCTTCAAAGCAATCCCTACGTTTTCAATTAAAAGTTCCGAAATACGATACCTCGATAGATCGATCACACAGGAAGGGTGCCCTCCATTTCGCCCAGTATTAAAATATCCCAAGATCCACATTATTAAATAATTTTTAAATCGGACAGCCTGCTTTTTAGTTACCAATATTAAATGACGGGCTTTTTAGTAATCCCTCATCCAGCGTGATGAAGAATTAATAAAATATTTCTCAATGAATATTGAAGTGGTCGGGCCAGTCATCATCAGGGCCCTAGTGATCGTCATGTTCATACATTCAATAAGATGACTTGTACAATAGCGTCTTATAACCTTTACGGAATATTACCTCGAAAACTGCACCAGGCGCGAACATTTCACAACGATGTTCATTTGCCCAATGAAAAACTGATTAAGAATGACTTAAAATAACTTCTATTCAATTTTCATGTTGAGCTATGTAAATTTGCACAGTCGAGCGATTCGCTTAAGGTGACGATTACTGGGTCAATCACCTTATTAAATATTTTTTTTAATTGAGAAAAAGACTGCTTATGGATTTCCAATATAAACTGACGGGCCTTTTAGGAAGCACGATATCATTCTTCTGCTTTTAGGCATTCCATCCTTCGTTCAGTAAGGCAGAATTAATAAAATATTTCTCAACCAATATTATTAATTGTTTTTAGTAATGCAGAATAATAAAATATTTCTCAACCAATATTATTAATTGTTTTTAGTAATGCAGAATAATAAAATATTTCTCAACCAATATTATTAACTTTTTTTTCAATCTAATCAATGCCTGCTTTTCAATTACCAATAATAAATTATAGATCTTTTAGTAAGCATGATATCGTCCTTCTGTTTTTAAGCATTTCATCCCTCATTCATGGTAATGAAGAATTAATACAATCTCAAGCAATATTACCACTTTTCTGTTGTTAGAGAAAACCTGCTCTTCAATTACCAATATTAAGGGGGGAATCCCTTTGGACGCCCGTAAATGAGTCATTTTTCATGATTTTTTTTAAGGTGATAAAACATTCGCATAATTTCAAAAATTTTACATTATCTTTTTAAAACTTCCAAGTGTTAAACATTTTTTTTCCAAACAAAACAAACTAGCGACGTTATAAGGTATTCCTTTAGGTATCTTTTGAAAAACTGCTCATGTTATAGTTTTAAATGTTATCGATCGATGTGGCTGAAATTTCGGGAGGTTTCTCACTATAACGTTATTGAAAGGATATACCTAAAGTTTTAAGGTTATCGCGTAAATAAATTACTTTTTTACCGCAAAAATTATCGCGAAAATGGTAAAAAATATGAAAACTTGATTACAAAGCCAACATAATTTATAATTTTATACTATTTACATTTATAGGTATACTCTTCCAACAATATTATCGTGAGAAACCTCCCAACATTTCAGCCAGCCCGAACAATAGCTTTTTGAGCTATAGCATGAGCAGTTTTTTAAAAGACGGCCAAAGGGATACCTTATGCGCAGTCATTTTATTCATTTTAAAGGAAAAAACATGTAACACCAGAAAGTTGTAACAAGATAATGTCGAAATAAAAAAATATGCGATTACTTTATCATCTTTAAAAAAAATTCATACAAAATTACTTATCTTCAGGCGTCTAAAGGAAATTCCCCCTTGAATGGGCCTACTACTAATCACGGTACCGGCTTTTGGATTTTCACGCTCGCACCCGAAAAAAAGTTTCGGCTTCCCTCAACTTGCAAAACGACGTTGTCTTTCTTCATACTCGAAGCTATTTCATTCGAGCCCTTAATGCGTCATATATGAGGAAGATCCCGTGTATGAGACTGTGTCGTTGTTCGACAGATATCCTCTGGGGAGCCGAAGAAGAAAAACCGGAAGTATGTCTGCCGCGGGTCTCGACTATCCCCCATGAATTCTGGAGAATCTTTCCTAAAGCTTGCAG
>OZ023313.1:2145101-2435692 GCA_964007375.1 Ophion obscuratus
ATTCATATATATGTATAAATATACATATATGTATGTGTCGGTGTGTGTCCTGTGCATGCATGAGTAAAATATGTGTGAGTAGACCAGAACCGTAGCGCGATAAGACACTTTCCCGCTCGATAAACAGGATTTATACGATGTCCTTTAGGTTTGGATTATGCTAATAAACGTTGTTTCGCATAATTCGTGAGATATATTTAAGCTTCATACGTGGAAAAGCGTTTTGTATCACCGCAAATTCGAAACTCTAAGCTTTCCACGTCAAAGGTTTTTTTCCCCTCCGTCATCCGCAAATTGCTCCGAAACTCGTTTTCACAGTATCGACAAGAATTATAGGCTCTTAGGCTTCGTATAGGGGAAAAAAAAGTTTCACGATGCTTTTTCACACATTATTTTTTCATGCTCGACTGGCTTGAACAAGAGTTGTTTTTTTTTTGTATAGTTTGATGATTTTGTCTTTGAATTGAGGCTAAAATTAATCCTGACGAGGAATTCAAGCAAGTGGAAGTTTAATTAAAGAAATTAATTTAGATTTCTGCCCTTTTTCATGCAGGAAAACTTTTCTTTTATTCGATAACTATTTCTTGAGTTTCAATTTGGCGATTTGAAATTATTTTTCAAACAAGACAAACATTTTTTTAAATGGTGTTTGAATAATTTATTGCAAAAAAAAATCCAATCGAACAACATACGTTGTTTGAAGTCAAGAAATGGGACGTTTCCTGACATCAGCTAAAGTCGATTACAATTATATTTTTCAATTCTTTCACGTGAATGAAATCATTCTTTTAGCATGTTATTATATATTTTATGGTGTAATATAGTGTAATTATATACTCTACGCGACACATGAGTTGGACTTACCAATTTAGAAGTTTTCTTCTCCTTTCATTGAGGCAATTTTAAAGTAGCAGTCGTAAAGTTTTTGGCAGTTGCAAAAAACAATATTAGTGAACAAATATTTCGTATATCCGGATACACTGCAAAATTTTACCAATAAATGGTTGACTCACGTGACTTGAAAAAAAATTAACATCCATGGAATATGTTATTTTACAGAGAATTCACCGTGTTTGAAGTATTTAATTATGTGTCTGAGTGCACAGGAGCATACGTTTTGAAAAGATATTTTTAAAAACTCCTGCATGAAAGTGTGACAATTTTTTTTCTTCGTCCGATTTGGGGACTCATGTCTTTTTCATTAACAAGCATTGAAAACTATTAGACACGTCTTTATTATTATATTATTAGACAATGGGAGAAACCACCCCTCAAAGAAAGGCGTGTCGAGGGGTGATATTGCAGTTTCACCCACAATCAGTCAAATGGCCCCGGAATGAAATAAGAACCAATATTCTTCTAATCGAAAACAAATAAAAAATCCACTATAGACGTTTTGAAACAAAATTAAATTAAGGTGTGACGAGCGTTTCTTTGAGATCGGTTTGCCCTTTTAATACTGTTTTTCCGCCGATCAAAAAATTCGTGTCTAATAGTTTTTTCAATGCTTTAACACATATATGAGTTTCAACAAAATCTAAAGCGGACATGTAAGGGGAAATAACAGCTTGTGGGAGCGAAATCAAGGGTCATTTTTTCCAATTTATTTCAGAAAACCGACGCAATATTTCTAAATTCGGTTTGCAATACATATTTATGTTTATCTTGAAGTACAAGACAGTTTTTTCTCTTAATTATTTAAAAATCAAACGGCGACGCAGTGGCTGATGAAAGGTAACTCCTTTTTTCAATGACCTCCATGGGCGGAAATCTACAGGTCACAATTTTCAATCTAGAACAAAAAAACGAAAAAGACTTTGAAAAAAGATGTCAGAATTCAGTGAAGCTCCTAGGGTTTTTGAGAAATATTATTTTTTTTTTTACAAAAATGGCGTCATTATGAAGGAACATTTTTTTATTCATGCAAAAATCGGTCAGCAGTCCGTCAGAAAAACGTTAAATATCAATTGATCGAAAAAACCCTACGTACTTCACTAAAAAATATTATTAGGAAGCGACAGTTAAAATTTGAAGTCGTTGGGTTGAAAATTGAAGGCGCTATTTTTCCGCCCGACTCGAAAAAACATGGTTTTTAGAAAAACGCTTTTAAAGATCCAGTTAAGTACTTGCAAATCAGCACCATGACCTCACTCGGTAAAACGAATTTTCGGACCATTTAAAAAATGTTCACCCACATGAAACCTTTTGGATATCATTTTCGTATAGTGAAGGAAACTTTTAAGTCAATCAAAAAATGGAACAAAACCAAATTCACCAGGTGGTATTACCCCTTAAGTAATGTTTCTTGTAAGTGTTGCATGTCACACTGACAGAAAAATTCTATTGATATTAACTAAACGCGTCTATTAGATTATGAAAAATTTGAATTTACTAAATGTTTCGTGAAATTAAATTTTCCCATTGCATTCCATTATTGGAATTATTTATTTTTAATATATTTATTTATTGAAATCAAAATCTATTTCATATCGTCTAATAACTAAATATTTTATTAAATCCAAATAAAGCTGTGATTCGGTTTCATCTGTTCAAAAAATAATTTAGTTGAATGCACTAAATGTATCTATTTAATTTTTTGAATTTAAGTTAAATAGAATTTTCGTAGAGTCAAGTATCTTTCTATTTGATTGAACTAATGGTCTGTCTTTATGGCAGTACACACATCAAAGGGGGATGGGGGTAGAGACGATGGAGAGAGAGGATATATATACATACACACACATATACAGGGTGTCCCAGAACTCAACGTTAAGCCGACACGGGGTGACAGGATTGATGGTAACCATCATGAGAAAAATCAGAAAAAAAATCTATCCCATGCAGTTTGAAAATTATGGGCATTTAAGAAAAACCTAGAAATTTGGTCAAACTGTAACCATTTTTCGGTTATTGTGAAACAAACCCAAACAAACCCAAACAATCCCACGTTTTCTAGAATTAAGACTATTTGTTAAACTATGAATTTAAAATTTTCAAAATTTGTCTACTTTGAAAGGCCCTGCTTTATTTTTTTTTGCTTTATTTTTTTCTGATTTTTCTCATGATGGTTACAATCAATCCTGTCACCCCGTGTCGGCTTAAAGTTGAGTTCTGGGACACCCTGTATATACAGGGTGAGGCACATAAAGTGTTACAGAGCAATAGCACTCAAACCATTGATCATATCCAAAATGGTTCAGACAAAAGTTACAGTGTTCGAGAAAGCCGTCATACTGGACCCTATTTTTTAATCGGTGGAGGCGCTGAAGCTACTTCAAGGTCAACTACGCTTTTTCAAATCGAATGGTACATTTTTTTTTCAACCATCTTGTGGAGTACCTCAAGCCGCATAATAAACATCAGGGTTGCACCTCAAGCCGCATAAAAAACATCAAAGTCGTTCAAGGTCATTCAAAGTCGCCTATTAAAATGAAATACAAATCTAAATATCTCGCATCAGTACCAAATATTTGGTAGTGATCAGAGATATTTAGATTTGTATCATCAATACTGACCTTGAATAACCTATTATTAAACCTAATAAAAATTTTTTTAATTAAATTTTTTTAAAGACTGGCTTTGAAAAGATCATTAAATTTTGTAAAAAGATTTGCAGCGCGTTTGTCAGCAAAATTTACTTAAAACTAACAGAGGCTCAATCCTCTTTTCCACCCCCCCCCCCTTCCCATTCCGGACCTGCTCCTGTGATCGATCATCGAAGAGGATTACGAGAAAGAGCGTGGAGCCGTTACTGCAGTCAGATTGCGGATAAATCAATTGCGGAATTGTTGTTCCTATAATATGTCTGGCGGGGCATAAATATCGTTCGATAATGGCGGTACGTCGAGCGAACGTTCTACGCACGATTGAATGAAACACTCGAGGTATTATTATCCGCGAAGACCTTTATCCGTTATGGAAATCGGAACGTTCGATACAATGTGGTGTCGATAACACTGCCGTAACTTACGTTATAGCGCGTACACAGGGTGCCATTGGGGTTTCTCCATACGTCTACGATAGCTACCGTTCTTATGTACATACAGCAATGTACACAAATGGCACATTCCACGGAATTTCGTCCCATCTAACTCAGCTATCTCGTATCGTCGGTATCGAAAATTCGGTCAGTGGTCTCCTATGTCGTTCAATCCCATGAACGATAGCAGTTTATCAAAATTTACGCCTTCGACTCTTCGAGCATTCGGGATGGTATGTCAATTTCACTCAGTGCTAACATTTATCTGTGACCTCGTAATTTTCAGTACAATTATTGATCTTCGTTGAAATAATTTGAATGGTCTTTTCGTGACTTTCCGTGGTACACTTAGAAAAAAGATTGTGTTCTAATAAATTGGCACATTAGAACATCAATTATTAGAAATTAACAAATGTCTACTCGTATGGAGACAGCTTTGATGTGATTGTAACTATAGCATTTATTCCCCAGGTAGTAAGTGACAATGAAAAAAGGGCTCGCCAAGCTCTGAAACAAGGCTCACATTTTTTAATTCAGGCTGAGCACAGCCTGATTTCAGGCCTGGCTGAATCTCTGAATGATAACGCGGTTTCAGGCTCTTGCACACAGGCTTGACCAAAGGCTTGTAGAAAAGCCTGTACTAAGTCTGAAACGACGAAACAACAAGGTTCAAAACGAGCCTTAATGAAGTCTTCACGAGCATTTATGACCAGGCTTATCCCAAACTCTTCTCGCGGCTATATGAGGCCTGTTTTTAGTTTTCTATATTCTACATTGGGGTAAATTTAATAAATTTGTAAAGAATTTATTTTATTTATTATATATATATATATATTTATTATTCATTATATTATTTGTCATAAAATATATATAAAAAATATTTTACAAACAATACTTTATTTTATTTGTTGTTTATGGGACACGTAATACACCGAGTGTACGCAAAGTCCAGAGAGTATACGAAATGTGTTTGTGTGTGAGGAGAAAAAACTTTTGTGTGTACCTCATAAATATCGATGAGAGAATATGTTTAAATGTTCTGAGCTGTCTCCTTCGCTTTCGTTTTTCGTTCCTTCGCACCCGACGAGTTTATTATTGCTAAATTTTATTTCATAAAAGTACAGAAAAAAAATATTATTTCAAATTTATTTTATTTTATCACAACCTGAAACAAGCCTGCATCCAGCCTTGATTTGTTAGCCTTAAAATTCACCGGCTGAATAAAGCTTGAAATAACCCTGAGTTTAGGCTAAGCAGCCAGTCTTGGTTCCAGGCTGCTCCAAACGATGGGCTGCACATAATCGATCACCAGAAGAACTCATTTGAGTTCGTTGTCCAATGCGTCAGCAATGGAGGATTACTGCAAATTCATTACGAGTCTAATATCAAATTTTGGAAAGTCCCATTTTGCGGCCAACGAAAGGGCCCGACAAATATTATTTTGGAGATTATTCAGCTGGTAATTCGGAGATGATGATAATGAGTCTTGTCGGAGTTTATGAAGATAAGCGGCAAAGAAATTACAAGGATGGTGAGGGGAAGAAAAAATTCTGTGGATTTTGGCACCGTCGGAGTGCGACGAAAAATCTTTTACTTTTTCATTCCCTAATTTCGATTGTATTTTTTCGCAGCTTTAAGTTTAGGTAGAGCTCCAGTAAAGATTTCGAAGTCCATTTTCGTGGTTTTTATAGGCTAATTCAGCCGTGATAAATTGGGACGACGAGAAAAAGTCCATTCCATTCCAACGATGCAGGCTTGAGGGTTATAAAAGAAATGCCTTCAGTAATCTCGGGTCTCGAACTGGCAAGTGTGCGCATTCAGTGGGCGCATATGAATGCGTTTGCTTGCTCCACCACGAATCGTTAATTGCACGTACAAAGGAACCACTTGGCGGAGGTTAGGACTTACACTCGAGAGTACCATAAGAGTGTCATCGTATAATTGAATTTGAGCGGCAATTCCACAGCGTTGCATGTACAATCAGAAAATGCTTTTAACAGCCGGAAGTTTCCATCGCGGGAGATCGGAGTAACCGGCTCGGTGCAGTGCGGACTCGTTAAATCGGAAAACATTAGACTTGGGTATAGATAACGGACAGTATTTCTCCGTCTTCCCTAACAGCGTGACTCAGGCCACGTGTAATTGAATGATTAACGACTAAATGCATCCGCATCGATATGTGTATACATCGTTGGACGTTATAGCGAGCCCTTGTACGGAACCGACTCTCTTCACGTGTATTATGGAAACGAGCTAATTGTAAAGCAGCACGGACTTGTTTTACAGCGTGAAAATTCATCGTGAGAACGATACGGTCAATCGCGCCGGCAATTTAGACCTCCCAACACCCCTGGGGCCCGAGTACAGTCGACTTAGTTTCCATCGAAACGAACTTCAATCTGTAAAAGATCGAATTTTTCGGAGTTTTTTTTTCCTTCTCAGAAATTTAGAAATCATCGTGATAATCATTTTCAAAAATAATCAAATATACGACGATTTTTCGAAATCATTAATTTTCGAAATTTCGAAGTAATTAATTTTCGAAATTTCGAAGTAATTCATTTTCGATATTTCGATTTCGAATATTAATTTTCGAAATGTCGAAATAATTAATTTTTGAAATTTCGAAATCAATAATTTTAAAAATTTCGAAATCATTGTCTAATGCTAAATTATCTGAAAAAATGGGCTAGACATTTTTTTTTTCGTTGAATAAGAAATAAGTCGGATATCAGTCGTGAAAAATTGCGACAAATATGAAAACAACGAGCACTGCCTTGGAGAATATAACAAAACGCAGAAACGCGACTTTCCCTGGGTAAATCTCATCTATAACATAAATCAAGGGGCGCGTAATACGATAATGCCTTAAGGGTAAGGCGGAGGGAGAGGAGGTAGATGAGGGAAGGGGTGTGATCGGTATGGGTGATCGATTCGACTCACGCACCGGCTTTAAACGATGACACGTACGTTACGTTTAGTGCGGCGAGTACCATAGCGTTCTGTCCCACGAGAGAGGCCCTCGGCTCACGAGGAATGACAATTCGGTGGTGGAAATTTACGAGCAAACGGCTTCGCAGAATCCCGAAACTTCTCTGCCCTTTCCCTCTCACGCTCTGTCTCTCTCCTTCTCTTGCGGCGTCAAATTCGCGGCTGACGGAAACTCGTATATCGTCATATCAAACTAAACCGAGAGCTCCCTTCGTGTCTGCCTTTCGCCGTTCAACATTGTTATGATCGTTGTCTTCAACGTTGATGTACATTTATATACGGGGTGACGATAATAAGGTGGCCATATCTTTTTGAAGAGTTTGCGCGGAGATCTTGCGACCGAGATAAAATGTGATATTTAAGGGGCTATTCTACTGTGACGCCTAAACAAATAAGCTATTTTTAATCTTTTTTTAAAACTGTTGCATGTATCGGTACAAACTTTTTTGTTTCATATACATGTATATTTATTTAACAATTTATAATCGTGTAAAGTGATGAATTTTTTTAAATATTTTATATTATAAATATTCATATAAATTTGTTACAGTTAATACACTTTCGAAATATATTTTTTTAAAAGTTTAAAGTATTTATGTAAACCAAACAAACTTTAAACGCGTTTTTTTCGAAACAACGTTTTTCGACGGCTTGTTGATAAAATCTTCGAAACTACTGGACCGATATTGATGAAATTTTAACCACATATTCTTTACAACTATAGCTATAGCGCATATCAAGGATTTTTTTTTGAATTTTGATATTTACTATTTTTTTTTGCCAAAAACTTCGAACAATCACTTGTTTTGTTTTTTTTTCTCGAAAATTTTTCGCCATTTTGCATACATAAAAAATCGTATGATATGCGCTATAGCCAATAACATACTGGATCTAAAACAGTTTGATTTTTTTTGTTTTGGATGATCCATCTCCGAGATTTCATCAACAGTGCAGACCTACAATTTTTTTAGGACATTTTTCTAACTACCATTTTCGTTTATAAATAGTCACATAAATAAAAAAAAAATATAAGAAATTAAAGGTATTTCGAAAATGTATTTATTAAGTGTAAGAACTTTTATATCAATATCTGTAATATAAACCTATTTTTAAAAATCATGAAAATAGCCTTTTTTAGCGTCTAAAGTGACAAGACCCCTTAAATACCATATTTAAAAGTGGATAAATAGAATTCAATTCCATTAACCCTGCGTTGACACGCTGGGTCATTTTGACCCGGGCGAATTTGAAATAAAATGCTCGCTTTCCTAAAAATGAACATTTTCAATAATTTTTTACAATTCCATTCCATATTTTGCCAATTTTCATTATGCAGATATATTAAGAAATAGTTAAGGTGTATCTCTGCTTTTTTAAATACAAACCGACCGAAGGGTTGTTAATGGCAGGTTGATGAAGCACTATCCGGGTCAAATTGACCCAGTGTGTCACAATCGCGGCCAAATATAAGTGTGTCAACGAAGGATTCAAAAAAATCTTTTAGCAGTGCTCCCTATTCGGAATTTAATAATCTTCATTATGCTGTACCCAAAATAAAATTATGAATTATTCCCGAATGCTCAATTTTTCTGGCACATAGTATTCATCACAAAAATACGCTATATTTTTTTCGAAGAGACCTTGAAAAATGATTGAAAATCATGTTTTTCTCGGTCGCAAAGTCTCCGCGCAAGACCCAAGCAGACACGTAGCCGCCTTTTCACTGTCAACTTGTATATTTTTATACGCGCGTGTGTGTGTGTACGTGTATGTAATTGTGAATACAGTAGAACCTCGATTATCCGAACGATGACTTAGTTTATCCGAACGCTCAATTATCCGAACGTTGGCGCGAAAGATGCATTGTTGCTCGCTGCCCCCGCCGTGAGCAACAATAAGCAACCCAACGCAACTTCTCCTTTTCAAACGGCTGCGAAACTTACCCCCTCAAAAACGCGTTACAGCCGTTCGTCAATTAAAAATAAACGATTTTATAAAAAAAAATATTAAAAAAAGCATTCGACTGTTTTCAGGTATTTCAAATACACACATATATATATATATTTTTTTTCAACGTTAATATGTATGTCTAATATATATATATATATATATATATATATATATATATATATATATATATATGTACTGTTTTTATGTAAAAAGGTTTATGATCTCGTCCCAAAAAACCCACGTTTCGATTATCCGAACTTTTGATTATCCGAACTAGTCTCAGTCCCAATTAGTTCGGATAATCGAGGTTCTACTGTACATATATATACGACGACCAGACTATCACCCTGTCTGTTTCGCGGCCCGATTATATCCATGCTCCGGAACGAGTTATCGTCCGTTTTATCTGCGTGAATATAATGGGCGGTGTGGGAGGAGAAAACGGATATAGGTGTCGATGATAAACAGCTATCAATATCTTGGGAAATTCCTTTCTCGTGGCGTAATTACCAAACAGCGTGGCTTATCAACCAAAGCATGTTTAATTTCTTTACGATCCCAACTGAACGTCTCGGAACAGCTGTGCTCTGTCTTTCCTTTTGTCACGAGCAATGTTCCACTCATAGGTTAGTGTTAAAAAAAAAAATGCTCGTGCAACAATTCTATCGTCCACGCAAGTGCAACGATATGGTCACTTCGTAAAAGTCTCAACCGAGCTATACGATACTATTGCAATATTCGAACTGCAAGTCGACGTTTCTCTCATTATTAAGGGCGGGGTAAAGTATTTAAATTTTTTTTTCATTTTTTTTAAATTTTTAAATGAATGCATAATATATCAAGAATATTGTGTTAAAATTTTTATGCAATCGAGAAGTGTTCTCAAACTTATGTGCAATGAGCGCTAAGCGACCAAACTACTCTTCTGCGTTTTTCAAACCGTTTTTCTGAGACTTGTCATATTTGAAGTCCGTGTGCACGATAACTCAAAATCTACTGGACCAATCGCTTTGAAATTTTGCACAGTACTTCTTCACATAATTCACCAGGTATTGTCGAGAGCTTTTTTGTTTTTTTTTAATAATTACTAATTTTTCAACAACAAATCAGCCGATTTTTTTTAGCGAAAATCGGGTTTTTGGCTCCCAAGTGCTACGAAAAATCGAAAAATCGAAAAAAAAAAAATCCTCCCGTCATTACCTCGAGAAACATCTCCTTTAACAAATGCATTTTGATTTTGTTTGTTTCAGATGATTCTGTTGCGAGTTATGGTGCACACCGCAAACCAACTTTTTTTCGATGCGCCTCCGGGGTTTAATTTTCACTCGCTCAATTTGGAATATTTTGCAATGCAAATTTAGGAGAATGTTGTTCAAATGTTACTTTATTATATGTAAATTTTTCAATAATCGAACACTATTCGTTACGCCAAAAAAAATCTTAAAAACATGCCTTTTTTTCGCCGAATTAACTTTACCCCGCCCTTAAGGAGGTTGGAGCGTTAGCCGCAATCCAAGCTTAAATTTAATAAAAAATACATTTTTTTGGTTAGACTATACTGAGTCTTTACGATTTTTTAAAACTTTTTTTCACCACCAAACACCAGAGGTAAAAAATAGTTTAATGTACGTATTTTAACGTGCGGTTAGATGGGCAAGACCTTCACACTGAAGGTCATGTAATTTTTTTTGTTATTTAGCACCAAGATAAACCATTTCTAACAATGGATTAACGCAAACTGACCCTTTGTAAACATTTAGAAAAAAAATCCTCATCTTGCCCATCGTAAACCATGGGCCGATTATCTCGTGACGTAAATATGAATAGGCATAATTATGAATTACTCAAAATTTCATTGTGAATTGTTTTATTTTCATGATAATCATCGATAATGTTATACTTTTTCAAGTATAACATTATTATAAGTACAACATTTTTCAAGTTGGTAGTAAAAAAAAGTTTTTCTACTTTACGTAATAAAAATATTTAAATGCATAATTTTGCCCTTTGATTATGTATTTTTAAAAATTAGCATATACAGAATAAATCTGTACCTCGGATGCATTTTTTGAGGTTCACTGAAAAAAAAAAATGAAAATAAACTGTCATTTGACTCAAATTAATCGCTCCGACCTCCTTAAAAGCGCACGTGTCCTACCGGGCTCATCCACATACGTGTCCGATTTTCTGCTATTTCCTAAATCTTAAAATGATCCTATGACTGACATATGTCAAACCGGCGAATCCCGAGCAACTGAGACAATCGTGACCTTGACCCGAGCAAGAATTTCTAATCGTCATTCGCGCAGGCACAAAATCAGCAGATAAGAATCACGTGCCTCATACGGATTGCCCCATTCGCCTGGCATCACCGCGTCGACGCTCTCAGTGAAAATAATTCCGATGGCAATGAAATTTGTAACATTTTGCTTTTTTTGTCTTCTATAGGATGTCTCACAGTGACCTGACATTTTAATTTAATAAGGGGCTATAACAGTGTGAACGCTGAAAATATTGGTGATTTTCGGGAATTTATTGGAAGAAAAGTCCTCAATTAAATGTTTCGGAAAATTGAGAATATATTTGGCTATATTTGACCTATATTACGTATTTTTTTCATAGAAAAATATTGAGATACAAGCGACTTATGCGCTGCCTTCGGAGGCGTCAAAAAAAAGTTCCTCCACTGCTGACATTATTCCGGCCGATTGAGTAGCTGAAACCGAAAAAGAAAAAATGTCGTTAAACTGGAAGGTATTTCCTGTACAATGACGTAGGATTTTCGAAAAATATCAAAATCTAACAAAATGGCGTAATTATGAAAAAAAAGTCTGTTTTCTTGTCTATAAAATGGTCGTTTTTTTCAATGCCAAATCGTCAATTTTCATTGAATCAAAAATACCCTACGTCATTGTAGAGTAAATATATTCAAGAGTACTCAGTTCAAATTTCAAGTCAATCGGATATTTGCTCTTTGAGTTACAATGTCAGCAAATTTGAAAAATCACATTTCATATTCTTGAAAGTATAAAAATCTCATTTCATATTCTTGAAAGTATAAACTATCGAAAAAGGCAACAAAAAATGAATTTTTTGAAAGTGTCACACTGGTATATCCCCTTAATGAAACGTACTATTTGTTTGAAAAGTACGAATAATTTAATTTTGGTACAAGTTACAAACATGGAGGTTATGTTTGGAACAAAATATCCGTGGCCGCCTCGTCCCTGTTTGCTAAAGTTCACTCTTTTGACGAAATTTTCAATACCATTTTGCCACAATTGCGTGCTTATTCCATCAATGTTACGTCCAATAGCTTCCTTGAGGGCAATGGTCTGTGGATCATTGTCATACATCGAAAAAACAAAATTCGTCCATCCATCCAAAATTCAGTTGGTTTAACAAAATTGTATCTTTAAATACGTTCAACTTGATTTTCGATTGGCGTAACAAAACAGTATAGTTGAACAGTAACCAAAGATACATTTAAACTATCTGCTTATTTAGCATGTCTGAGCAACTGTTAAAACAACAAAATTTCAAGACAACAAAATGTATTTTGCGCATTAAACGATTCTTTTTTCTCAGTGTACACTTTTCCTTTCAGATAACCCCAAAGAAAGCCCAATGGCGTCAAATCGCACTATATTGGTGGTCAGCGAGATAACGCGACCATGAAACATCGTCTGCAATAACTATACACAGTACCAATGTAGCAAATAACAATTTCCATGCGTTGCTCGATCGTGTAATTCTCCATGACTAAACCTCGATACTTCCTGATGCCAGTTGTCAAAGATGTACTACTCTATGCTCGCCACAAAAAAAAAACAAAAAAAAAATGCCGCGCAATTTAAAATGTCAGGTCATTTCGAGGCACCCTTTAGCTGGTTGGTCTTACCTAGAACACTGTCCTACAACGATTTCCAACCTTTTGAGTATCGGGTGGACATCGCAATGGCAAATTGATGAACGAGCTTTGCTCTAGTCTACGCTCGAAGAGTATGAACGTTTTGGAGTCCTTCTTTAGTCCAAGAGCGAGCGGTAACAGGGCTAATGTTACGATAACGATAACGATGAACCCGGAGATTGAACTTGCTTTGCGACAGCGACGCATACGGAAATTCATGACTATTGTCCGTTTCTCACGACCGTGCGAACGAGCCTCTATAGTGACCACCGTCGTACTGGAGATACGAAAGAAGCCACTGATAAAATGGAGCGTTCGGTCCCCTCCCGTCATCGTCATCATCATTAACCCCACATTCGTCAAGGTAGCAGCACGTACGTGTACACAATGCGTACAAACGTGCATGTACGTGAACACAAGTGCCCGCACACATCCACACGCAGGATACTTCGGAGACGTTTTAACGGTGCAACGCTGACTATCGGGACATTTGGCTTTTTTGAAGACGTTTTCCAATTCTCTTCGTAAGAATCTTTTATCGCGGGGACAGAACGATTCGAAAATGACTTCGTTTAATAATGATATGCACAATGTTGAGTATGGGGTCGGTAGTACGAGCACGTACGGAAAATCGAACGTCTTCAAAATCACTGTTCACCTATATGTGTATGCGTGGGCGCATCTCGTCAACGTTATGAACGTTATGACACGTATTAACGCTCGGTACGTGACGCGTAATATAGTTGGGCAGAGGCCTCGTTTCACGGATATGCATATATCAAACAATTTATGAATTGTTTATATACAGGTATATGTACTGCTATAGTTGCAAATCTTCGCACTCGTCCACGTGTCAGCGTTCTGTCATGCGCTGACCACGCATTTCCATAGTTTATTACTGTAACACACGTATATACACTACCGGTCAAAAGTTTCCGGACACCTCGGATTATTGTAGAACTTTCGATGACTTTCGATAATTGCAAAGTTATGTTAGAATAATAAAATTCGTTATGTAGAGTTATATAGTGTCTTCGTAAAATAATACATGAAATTAGTGATATTATTCTGACATTATTTGGCAATTATCCAGTGATCGAAAGTTTTGCAATTATCTGAAGTGTCCGAAAACTTTTGACTGCTAGTGTACGTATATGTATATATATATGAGGTATTCCACGTGAATGAACGTGAATTTTTTTACATTTTTCGAAACAACCCTTATTGTTAGTAAAAAAAAATTCTTCGAAAAAAACGCCTCGATTTAAAAATCTGAAAAAAATCCCAAAAATGCGTGATTATATGTAAACATTTTCAAGCTACCACCCGCCGTGGAGGTATGATTTTTTCTGTGCTTTCTGAGCGATTAGCGTTAAAAAAATCCGCAAAAATGAAGAAACGCTTACTTCGGGCGGATACTTAAATATTTTGATACCCACAATGAATTTTTTCGACCATTTTTAAATGACCACTTGGTTATTCGCAAACTTTTAAATCGGGGCATTTTTTTTCGGAGAATTTTTTTTTTTTTACTAAATGTTTTAAAAAATGTAAAAAAATTCAGGGTGTCTTTTAGAGTCAGTGGAATCAGATTAAAAAAGAAAAAAAAAAAATCGAATTGGCGGGGGTCAGGCAAAAAGTCCACCGAATTCACGTGGAATACCTCATATATATGTAGCAAATATATAAAGGCACGTATGTGCGATAAAATGGACGCGTGTACTGTTTTGAACGTCGAGGACTATATTTTATGCAAAGTTGGATGTAAGATCAGATAGGCTAATTGCGATTGCCCGAATTGTATTTTAATATTGAAAATATGTTTATGCTCGTCGGACTGATTTTCTTCGCGTCACGAGACGAGGAGAATAACCCACACTAGGGGAAATGTGAATTTTTAGCGTCACGAATTTTGTGAGACGATACGTGACGCATGTACGTGTCATTAAAAAATGGAGAGCTCTCTTTGGTCAGCACCTGGGCCAGATAAATACGAATAGATGGTAGAAGTAACAATATGCATATGCATGTATCGACTAACGGATGATAAACATTTCAAAATACATGATTATTTTCAATACCCCATTCTGTTGCATACTGTAGATTGAAGATTTTTTTTGCATGTTTATTCGGAATTAGCGGGGATAATATCGGGTGAAGGATTGTTTGAGGCCCACTGTATTTGTCCATGTTAATTTCATTCGAATTTTTTCAAATTTTGATTTTTTACTCGGTTCCGAATGTTTTATTTTAACTGATTTTAATTCTTCTCATTCTATTCAGTTTATTTTAATGACTTTTCATCAATTTTTTTTATTTATTTCAATTGAAATGAAATATATTTTTTAATAATTAAGAAAAATGGGTTTAATTCATTTTTACTCTGTGATTTCCATTCACATACGTAATTGATATTAATACTAATGTACGATATTTACATTTCATATAAGTTATCGACTAAAATAATGTGCGAAAACATTGTTCGTTTTTTTTTTTCGACTTTTCTCACTGCACTCAACGAAGCTTTAACGGAACCAAGTACCGAAAAAATCCATCAAAACCATACTGCCAAAATGAAACAGCTGTCGAGAAATAAAAAAAACTCTCTCGCTTTTCCAAATCGTAGAAAAACGCGACTCGAAATATCACGCCATGAATTCTCCCTCACGTATCTGCACTGCAAAAAAAAAACCCATTTTTTTTTCTTCGTGCGCGAAATCGATAGGGAGCATTGCTCACGTGTGTTATGCGTAAGAGGAAATAAAATATTCGGAAGAATCCACTTTTTGTTCTCATATTTATGGAATATCGTGCCTTTGCCGTGCTCTATCGATGGGAATTCTGCAATATCCGCGTTTATCACGGATCTCGCCGCTTTTGCACGGATTTTTCGTTGCCCTCGTCGGAAAACGCAAAATACTTTTCGGCTTGAAACGGGGCCGATCGCGATCCGCGCTATCGACGAGATTTCCGAAAATCGGCAAAACGATCGTGGCGAGGAAAACGAACGCCAGGAACGCGAGGAGTAACGCTCTCATCGGCAAATTCATCGCTACTGAATTGCGCCGATGAAATGTTCAGGTTTTTATATTGAAAAAAGTAATTCACGAGCTTCCGGCGTGTTTGTTGCGCGGATTTCTATCGCGATAATCCGAGTGTTGCGTGTGAACGAAAAATTGTGGAAAAATGAAAGAGAAAAAAAAACGAATGAAAAATAAACGCTTGATCGATGCAAGCTACGGAAATTGTCGAGCTCGTGTCAATTTTCTTCCAATCGTAGACAAAGTAGTCAAGAAAAAACCAAACATTTCTCGACAGCAGAAAACTCGTCGATGACCTCGTTCGTTTTTTTTCCCCCCCTCTTTTTTTGTATGGTTCGTGAACCCGGAATTATCAACAACGGTGATTTTTCTCGTATGATTGTAGCTTCGTCGTTATCGCGATCGAACAACTGGGTCACCGAAGCACTTGACAAATGTTTTCCAATATATGCATCCTCTATTATATTCTCGTTACGAGGAAGATACAGATAGAACGTATTCACCTGCTAATGGTTAATACAGTATAGACACGCGTACCGAAGTCTCCATCCAGGAAAATCATTATTGCAACGAGGGCTTTGTCCGGTTAAAATCGGATTTCCACAAGATTATACGATCGATCGTCAATATAATACGCGTAATAATTTACGCGATATCATTGTACCGCGGATTGTCGAGTACACTGTCGCGCGATGTAGGGAAATATATGCCTTTGGAGAAAAAGAAAAAACGAGGAGTATATGCGGAGCAAATGATATTGGCTCGTTTAAAACGCTTATCTTTTTATCGATTCAATTGTTTATGCATCCACATGGGTAATTTGAATCCGTAAATTTAAGCTTCGGAAATCTATTAGAGATGCCGATCAACGAGAGATGCATTACGAAATTATCCGGTGTCGATAAGTCCATATCGGAAAACGATGTAAAGTATAACGAAATGATTAATGTGGCGAATACTCGATTCTTTGGAAATAATCGAACACCGATACGCGGCGTATTCTGAATAATTTAAAATTCTTCCTTACAGAGATGAGTGACACGTGAGATCAAATTATTCACGTTATGTCTGGAGAACAGGTATGATGGAAGCACAAGTTTAAAAATAATAATCTCTTAAGTGAATATTGTTGTCCAAAGCGCTGTTCTCGAGGTGATTTTTAGGATGGTATAACTACGAAAATAAATATAAATGTATAAATATAAAATAAAAATAAATATAAAATAAAAATAAATGTTTATTGATCCTTCAAGAATAACACTGTAAAAAATGATATGAAATTTACAATACATTTAAGATACAAAGGAATTTAATTTTACGAACTCAGTAGATGGAATTAAATTTGAAACACTTGTACCTTAAATTTAAAACAGGAGCGTGAAAATCTAACGTGGATATAGAATTTAATAGATGTAACATGGAATTTCAAAGACAAGTTTGTAAATTTGTGGAAAATGTATTGCGCTAACCCGTCTCTTCAATTGGAAATTACTACAGATGTATAATAAATCAACTATAAAAAACAGAGCATTGAAAATACAAAACAAGTTTGAAATTTATTTACAGCAGCCTGAAAAATATAATATATGTGAATCTGAATTTTACGATACGTACAATGCATGATCACAACAGATTTATTTAAAAGTGCGAAACTGGAATTGAAAAAAAAAAAATCATAAACGCTGATGAAAATCACATGAAACAATGTGAAAATTATATTACATTTACACTACATTTAAGGCACAAAAGAATTGAATTTTACGAACTTAATATACGAACGAATTTAATATACACTCGTATATTGATATCAGCAAATGGTTCTTGATTTCAATATACATGGATGTGAACATTTTTTTACACGTGCATTATTTTTCAAACGCACAAGTATATTAATATTACGGAGCTACACTTTTATTTTTAAAATAACCTGCTTTGGATTTTCAAAATATTATCTGAAATTTCGTAAACAGCGTCCGCATAAAAACATCATACACTTGTGTATTAATTTTTACACAGAAGCTTTTTACAGTGTACATTAAAGGTAATACTTTGTTTCCGTGAAATTAATACACACCCGTATGCTGATATTAGCAAATGGTTCTTGAATTTAATATACACTCGTATTTTGATATCAGCAAATGGTTCTTCATTTTAATATACTTGCATGTGATTATTTCTTTACACGTGCATTATTTTTCACACGCACAAGTATATTAATATTACGGAGCTGCACTTTCATTTTTAAAATAACCTGTTTTCGACTTTCGAAATCGTATCTGAAATTTCATAAGCGGTATCCGCATAAAAACTTCCTACACTTGTGTATTGATTTTTGTACAGACATTTTTTACAGTGTATGTATACATAAAAAAAATGTATCATGTACTTTTGTAAATTCGGTTACAACGCTGCGCGGAAAACGTGCCCAACTGGCGAACAGTGTTGAGTGGATAATGTTGTATGAAACAGAAAAAAAAAACGAAACTTGTTCTCAATTTGTATGAGTGTTGTAATGTTTGATGCCAGATTCAGAAAAAGAAGAGAATGACAGAATGCTAAACGTTGATTATCAATTTTTCCTATTTTTCTGACCATTTTACGAGTTATGTAGGGTGTCTCAAAAGGACCTGATATTTTAATTCATTGATAAAACGTATTATTTTTTTTGGAAAAGTACGAATATTCTTATTTTAATATAAGGTACAAGCATGGAGGTTATGTGTGCAACACAATATCCGATAAATGACAGCCTCGTTCCTGCTTGCAAACGTTCACTCTTTTGACGAAATTGTCAATAACACTTTGGCATAATTGCGGTCTAATTTCATTAATGGTGCGTCTAATTGCTTTCGTGAGCTCCGGAATGGCCTGTGGGTCATCAGCATGCACTTTTTCTTTCACAAAACCCCAAAGGAAGAAGTCCAATGGTGTCAAATTGAGATAACAGGATTCTTTTTTTATATGGCACAGTTCATTTGTTATTAACAATTGTCTGACGAAATTTTTCACTTTCCAAAAATTTGCCTAAAAAATCGACAGATAATTGTTAATAACAAATGTATAACTATGCAATATAAAAATAAATACTACGTACTTCCATAGGCAATGTATTTTTCAAGATATATTCAACATTTCAAGTGCATCGGTTGAAAATTATCGAAGTTATGTTTCCGGTCAACTTAAAAAATGCAGTTTTGAGATAAACGCTGCACAGTCGCCATTTCGAAATTAATCGCTTCAAAAAAATTCTTGTATACAGTCATTGATATGTATGATAAATACCCTTTTTGTAAACTCGACTTATTTTGTAGTTTTTCTGAAAAAAATCCCCAAAAAGCCTATTTTTTCGACTTCTAGAATGGTCTAACCCCTTAAACGGTTTTTACAGAAGTATTCGGAAAGGTCTGAGGAAAAAACAGATGAAATTAAAAAAAAAAACGATTTTTTCTCATTTCTAGACAACAATACTGCCTTAAGGTATTCCTTTCGCGGAGGGCCGTATTTTGTGGGGGCATAAGCAGGGCCCTTCTGAATCATTGGTAAATTACAGTGGTGCTTAATAAAAATAAGTCACAATCAATTATTATACCTAAAGACGAATTGGAATAAAAAAATTGGCGCAAATTTATTGGTAGACTTAGACGTTTTTACATTTTCTGTGAATATGTAGCGGCTACGAAAATTCTTCCGCTAGTGACATTTTTCAAACTTTTAGCATTTCTTCAAACATTAGATGGACCTCTGTTTTCATTGTCGTTACAGAATCTTAAACTTTTTTTACACCCGTCGAGCACTTTTTATCAGGCTTCTAGAGTTACTTAGTGTATACATTATTAGATAGAAGTATGGCCATCGTGTCGTCACCATAAAGTGCCGTATAAATGAGACGATCTTTAGAGTCGTAATTTTTCGTTAAAAGTTCAGAAGTTCAAGTTGGCTTGAAGTTTGACCAGTATACTGGGATAATTTTTTGCTCGGAAAAAAATGTGAACATCGACAATTTTTTATGGATACCCAGTTGATAGAACGAAAATTACTTTTAGCGGACTTTAATCTGCATATAGTCAAGTATTTAAAATTAAAAATGCATAAGATTGTGTAATCAAAAGGCGGCTGGATGAAGCGAGTCACTTTTGCCTGATAGTGTCCTGCGGTCGGCAATAATACATCGCCAATGTTTCACCTTAGATCCATATAACAACATTCTCCATCGACGTACGTAGGAGACTTTCGATACGTTGGAAACTTTTTCCCCAAAACATTATTTTCAGATGTTTTTTTTTTACCGAAAATAATTTCTTCTCTTCAAACATTCACCATTTTATTAAAAAATCGATATATTTCGATTTTCCTACGTGCTTCGAAGGCAAATCTTATCTAAAACTCAAATTATGTTTAACTTTCGTTCCACGTAAAACATTGAAGAACTCTTGCCGACCGCAGGACACTATCGGTCAAAAGTGATTCGGCTTATCCAGCTTTATCGCAATTTAAATGACGATAAGTGATGTTCAATGTTCTCGGAGTTTCGACACAAAGAAAAAAGGTATCGCGAAACGAGAAAGATATTAAAAAAAAACCAAGCCCCCCCTTAAAATCTCGTGGCACCTCCACCTGAACAAAATTCACGTACGCCATCAGATGTCCATCACATAGCAACGTGAGTTCCGTTATCAATGCTTTTCCCACCAACGCATAGTTTGCGAAATGATCCTGTGTAAAGATTGAAACGGGCCACTCTACAATAGGCCCTACAATAGAAAATAAGCGTTGCAAATAAAGAAGAAAGAAATCGAAATCAAGTTGATGCCTATATCGACTGGGATGTAGATGGCGAATATCAATAGTATCGCGACGATTTTCACTATAATGTCTCCTATTGACGGGCAATTTCGCAAGGGTATAGATGTAGCCTTCAGCGGCATAAATTGCAAGCCGCAACCACGCGAATCCAAAGATTCTTACACCGTCGAGATTCCTCGCGAGATAGGTGATACTCAACCATTCGAGGTTTCCCTCAACAGCATGCGCGCCCTTAGTACTTTGGGAGAAGCTAGGTGTACTCCAGTTCACGCTCGTTTTAGCGCTATGAAACAGTGCCTAAAGAATGCGGGGATCGTTATCGCGCGTCCTTAACCCGTCCCCTTCTATATTTCGAGGAACAAGTCTCGTCATTTTCATAATTGCCCTTGTACTGCGTCATAATTTTTAGTGGTTCATCACTTTGTTATCGTTTGCACGGTTCTACGAAATCGCTCGGTGGTGCACGTATAAAAGGGAGAAATAAGCAAGCAGATATATATCTATTCAAGAGAGAGAGAGCGAAAGGGAGAGAACGTAACACAAAGTCCAAACACATACTGATACACGTAGAAGATTCAGCTACTCGGAAGGTTGATTCGTTCTTTCCCCCAACGCAGTCACCACGTTGTTCTGCATTTGCCGATTCGATCCATTCTCTGGCCAGCTTTGCACGGGTTAATTCTCTTGCGTCGCGGGGCCATTATAATAGAGGCCTCATTTCGGGGTGCTTCGATCCGCTTGAGGAGCTCTTCTTCCGAATTCGTACTTTGACCATAGTCGGTGAAGTCATCACTGTCGGTTGATGGGAGTGCAACGTTGCCGGTTTCCCCGTTGGAAAGGCCGAGAAGGCTACCAAACGACCAGGCGCTCGCACATGCTGTGCAAATGGCCAGAATCAACACCAAAACCGGCAACAGGCGTCGAACGTCCATTGTCTACTCGGAGAGTAGCGCGAACTACACCACAAAACAACACGCCACTGCTCTCGAGTAGCCTCGAATGATCACGATAAAACAGTTTGCTTTCTTTTCTTCCGTTTATCCGGCAGTTTCTCTGCTACACGTATTTATAATAAGTATGTGTTTATCGATATGCGCGAAACAGTTATATACAAAGGTCTGCAGGAGCTGCTACGTGTACAAACGTAAAGTCGTCCAACTCCGCTATCGTTACGTGTACGAGTGCGCCCCTCTCACGTAACGAGTGTGCGGTGTAGTCGACGACGAACGACGAATCACTCGATAACCCTCTGACTCGGGAGACTCGAAAGATCGCTCTCGTTCACGGTCACCGTAGTAGCCTAGCGAATGACGAAACATACGTGTGGTATGAAAAAAAAAAAACTAGAGAAAAGTTTCAAGTGGAAAACACCATCGTCGTTCGTTTAACATTTTTGGCGAAAGGTCACAGCAGTACGCGAATATGTGCGCACCATCGGATGTATGCTTGGACAACAGGAGATATGGTGTAATATGATCCAGAGACTCTTTTTCGTTGTGTCAGCAAATTCTCCTCGTTCAAGTTGGACGCGGACTTGTATCGCTCATGAGCGCGGAACAGCAAGATTGTACGATGACGATTATAATACAGTTGCGTGCAAAAGTTTTTGGCCAACCCATTTTTCAGGCATATTGCATTGAAATACGACAGTGGAGAAAAAATTAACAAGTTATGACAACTTGTATTCACGTATATTGGAAAAAAAATAATTATATACATAGATATTGTTCTTGAATATTTGATTGCCCATCACTTTTCATTTAACGAGTGTGTAGAAGTATTGGGTCACATGCTATTGCGCGTGAAAAAGATAACAAAGTTTTTTAAAAAGAACAAAACGAGATTCGACTTCTTCGCTTGACTCAGTACTTTGTTGACATGCCTTAAGTACCGATAGCCGCGGCATATCAGTGAGACATGGACGCTATTAATTGTGAGATCCGTTCTTGTGGCAAGTGTTTCCACTGGTGTTGCAAATGATTCCACAATTCCGCCTTGTTAGAGTGATTTTTTGTTTCAACGCGATCTTTTAGGTCTTACCACAAATGCTCCGTCGGATTTAACTCCGGTGATTGCGATGACTAGTCGAGAAGACGTACTTTTGGTCTTCGAAAAAAATCTTTTACAAGACGTGAAGCATGTTTGGGGTCGTTATCGTGTTGAAAAACCAAACCACGCAGCATTTTCTACATTGCAAATGGGAGCATATGGTCTTGCAATATATTTCTGTAGATTGTAGCATCCATATCGCCTTGAATTTCTACCATCGGATCAACGCTGTTGCTTGTTGGGACAAGAAATGTTCGATTTTTCATCAAATTTTTATACGAAAAGTATTGAATAGACAGTGTTGATATTTCGTATGTTGACTAAGGGGTCTTCATTGAACGTCAAAATATTTTTTAAAGTTTTACAAAACATGGTGGTGGGAGTGGGAGGAGCCACGTATGTCGGTGCGCGGGCGATGACATTCGTCGCTTGCGGAAGTCCTAAGTTCCGGACAGGTGATCTGAAGCAAAAAGATCTAACATATTTTTACTTTGTACAATATTGTGTATAAGTTGACTCAGAATCAAGAAGAAAAATTGAAAAATAATAAAATAGTGAGCAAAAAACTGCGAAATTTTTTGGAAAAAAAACAAACTTCCTTCCGATCGCTGACAATTTTTTTATTTTTCAATTTTTCTTCTTGATTCTAGGTCAACTTATACACAATATACAAAGTAAAAATATGTTTGATTTTTTTGCTTCAGAACACCTGTCGGGGGCTTAGGACTTCCGCAAGCGAAGAATGTCATCGCCCACGCACCGACATAGGTGGCTCCTCCCACTCCTACCACCATGTTTTGTCAAACTTTAAAAATATTTTGATGTTCAATAAAGACCGCTTAGTGAACATACCAAATATCAACATTCTATATATAATACTTTTCGCATAAAAAATTGGTGAAAAATCGAACATTTTTTGGCCCAACAAGGCAGAACCTTTCCTTAATGTTCCCGCCACCGTGTTTCGGGAATTCGATACCTTACGTTAAATCTGGTACCTGTTAGACCAATTTGATGTTGTCCGATGCTGATAGTTTTTTGCAAAATTTAATCTGGCCTTTTGATTCTTTCTAGTGATGAGTGACTTCTTTACACCAATGCACCCAATCAGTCCTACAGCCTTCAGACGTCGGGATACTTGTAGGGGTTCAAAGTGCCGTGGGGAAGTTGTTCGCCGTTCCGGCGTCACTAAAATGGCTGCCGAAAGAGCGCGCTAGTATGACGTTTTGCGACACATTTGACACTTATTGCTACCTCTATTCTTCGCGAAGCTATGCGTATCTGAACAACATACCCCAAGCACGTTGAACCCCCTACGTCGACTAATGTCGGCATGATTTTCGCCACGTAATTCTCTCGCAATGCCTGCTGCATTTTTCCGTGAATCTACAACGCACTTTCTTCTCATGACTTTGTCAACGTATTCCGTAGTTTCTCGCGGTCTACCACTTCGACTTTTATCACACTTCACGTCACTATCACTTTTATTGGATTTGTTAGTTTATATTCACGAATAATACGATTGACCGTACTTTTTCCAATGAATACACTAGTCGCAATGTTGCGAGAACTTTTTTCTTTTAAATAACATTTTAACACGATTTTACGGACCTTAATATTAGTGTATTTCGCTATCGCGGAAGAAGTAATACTGATTTTTGATTGTCATGCATGTTTTGAAACGAGTACGAAAGAAAATGCAAACAAACTGGGCGAACGGAACCGAGTGGGAAAGCGGCCCGATACTTTTGCACACCGACGAAACTCGTTCGACGCTGTACACAAATAATACGCCATACAAACAAATAATATATCGTGCTATTATGCATATCATAGCTCTCTTAAAAATTTGAAATGATTACCGAGTTCAGGAATGAAATATTTTAGCATTTTACTAAAAAAAATCGGGTGGCCTGAAACTTTGGTACACCACTGTATATATACACTAACCACAAAAATTAAAGGACATGAAAAAGATTCAAAATTTGTTGCTGTTTTTCAAAAGACTGTCATGGAGGGAAAAATGGTCGTAGAGCAAAAACAAAAAAAGCAAATTGAATCTTCAAGTTTCTAGTTTCGAGATTCTGAGGTCAAATAATTTTATCGTTGACCATTTTAGAGTGACCACAAAAAACCAGCGGAATTTTTTTCCAAATTTTTGCTTATCTTTCAAAGGGTACACGGGCGTTAATGAATTTTTTTTCGGTAATTTAATTTAAAAATTATTTTACTTTGATTCTTCCCTGTTGCGTATCGCATCACGCAACGTCTAATTAACGATCCCAGAAATATTTATATATTAAATAATATTATTAAGATGCGACTTTACCAGCGTAACTCTTCCGCACACTATCCGGTCGACGGATTTTCCTTCGACCTGACTACCATAAAAAAGGGTCTAAGGGCTTTCGCCCAGCACAACGGCGGGAAGATCCCGGGAAAGGGGCACTTGGCAACCAAATGTCTCGAGTATTTTTTGTACGAATTTCGTCATCGCCATTAAAGAATTTCCGTCAATTGCAGTTTCGTGACATTTCGAAATGTAGAAGGATTTTCAAAAGGCTGCATGCAGATGTTGCCGCCTGGTATTTTCCCTCTTTTTTTTTTGGGTTTTTGAGATCTTCATCTTACATCCGGTTTTGTGAGTCTTCTCTCGTGATTGGTCGCAAAAGGACTCGCCCACAAGGAAGTTGCAAATATTTCCACCCAATAGAAATTAAGGGGGTTTCAATTTTCCTAATGAGCTACTCCTAGCAGTGGACGCGACACGTCGATCATCGAGAAGAAGAGTCAGTTGTCGCTCAACATACAAACAGACAAGTCGTCGCTAACCATCTAAGCGATCAAGTATCGAACCAATCTTCAACCGATATAACAGAAAATCTCATTTAATCTTTAACTCAAATTTGTGTTTAATTACCCGCGTTAAAATTGTTAAAGCCGATCTGTATTATTTATTTGTTCAGATTAAAATAAATATTTTCCAATATCAGTGTCCATTTCATTTACAACGAAAACGGTTGCACTTCATTAATCCAAAGTGTGATGTGCCCGGCAGGCGTCGTCGTATGCATGCGGTTCGGAATTTACGACTCCGAAAGAATCAGTCAAGATTCGCGGTACTCACGGTACATTCCCCTTCAATTTGAGCAGTCTGAGAGCTCTGTACAATATTTCTCGCCGAGTTATCGGTTTTCAAAGCAATAAAGACATTTTGTACTTTGATCATCATTTGAACTAATGGTCGTAGAGAAAATGACGGGAACTTTCTGAAAACTTCAGAGTATCACGAGTTACTTTTATTGTCTTTTGATGAAATTTATTTTTTCGATTTTAAAAGTGTGATTTAAAAAAAGGTAAAAGACGCATTTTTACGACTTTTCGTTTAACTTGGGATAACTGCGCAAACAATGAACAGACGAAGGATAATTTTCATTTTTCTTTCCCCTCAAAGTATCCCGAAGAAACCCACAACCTTCAAACCGTTGCGATCTTTTTTCTCAGTGCTCCGAATGCTTGAAATTCCAACTTTTACTGAAAAGTGAATTAAAGGATAAATTTTTCTTTTTTCGTGCACTTTTTCAAAATGAAATTTTTTGTTGTCAATTATCCATATTTTTATCCAGAATTTTTCCATGATCCAGAAATCATTGGGTATCTGCAGTTATTTTTTTGAACTCATTCATGGCCGCTCGTTGGATGTGACACATCGAGCAAACATTTGGAAAAAATGTATTCCGCTGTTTTTTTATGATTACTCTAAACTGCTCAACGATAAAAATATTTGACCTCAGGATCTCAAAACTAGACTTGAAGCTTTAATTTGCGTTTTTTTATTTTTGCTCTACGACCATTTTCCACATCGTGACAGCTTTTTGAAAATCAGCAAAAAATGCGGATTTTTTTTTTTCATATCCTTAAATTTTTATATTTAGTGTATATATCTGTGTGGCTGTATGTGTGTATAGATACATACATGCATATGGGAAACGCGTACATGCTGCGACATGCGGAGGATCGACGTAGGACAGACACAGTTGGTGTTGTTACTCTAAGCATTCCCGTATATCATTGGGAAATGTGGAGATTGACATAGCTCATGGAAGTTATCCATACGTATAGAGGCTGGGATCATTCGGTTCTGGAGTTACGTTCAGCGAGATAGCTAGTTCTTTTAAACTACTTTGACGCAAACGCATTTTTCTTTACTAATAATTCATTTACCACGAGACATGACAAATGAAAGCATAAATATTATTGATTACAATTTGACTGGGAAAAGGCTTTAATAATTTGATTAAGAAAATTATGATAAATTTATAATAAAATTTGAACATTCTAATATGACTATGAAAAGGCTTTATAATTTGATTGAGAAAGCGCTGTAACGATAAATTTCCTTTAGCTGTAACATTAAATTTAAAATAGCGAATCCTTGATAGCTATTTTTGGAATTTTTATCCGGGGATTAGGAGGGTCAAGCGTTTCGTCGATGAATAAGGCCTTATGTCTAAATAGATTTAAAAAAATTTACCGTTTTTTTTTATCAACTCAAATTATGTATAAACGTCACAAGAATGATATACGAATGGAATTATGGGCGAAAAAATGAGAAAAACATTTTTAGAGCTCATTTTCCGAAGCCTTTGTGCGCGAAACAGCCTCGACGATGAAAGTAGCAATTTGGGGTCGTTCAATCCAGTCGTTGTATAATGAATATACAGCGGGCTAACAACTGAAGACCTACTATCAAAATGCCTCGGTGGGTACACGCAGAATTCAAATGAGAGCTTCAACTCCGTCATGTGGACGATAGCTCCTAAATTACTTTTGAAAGTTTAAACGCGTTTTTCTCACAACCACGTTTTTGAAATCTGGTAAACGCATAAGACGAGAAATTTTCATCCGATTGACGTGAAATTTTAACTGCAGCTTCTTAGATAGATGCTCTAAAGGAGTACACGCGACTGACACGATTCATAAACAATTCTCGTTAGTAACAACAAATCAATGTCGACATTTTTGGGAATAGAGAAAATGTATTCAGAATTATGCCACGTTGCGAAAAAAAGCCACATAGTTCAATAATCTTGTGTAAAACCGAGACCCTAAAAAATGCTCAAGTGTAGTTGCGATTTCGTATTTTTTTCATAAATTTTTTTTTTGTATGCGTCAACACATCTAGAATAGCCCTCCAACCCTTATTTTAATTTCTTGTTTGGTATGCTCAAAACAATGCCTGCATGTCTCATTTTGTGGTGAACCACATGGATGTAACGCTTTAGAGAATATGATTTATTTTTTGGACGCAGATATGCCCGAAATAGGTTTAACTTGGAACTTTAAGTGAAGTAGATCGTTTTGTATGTAAAAAAATGTGGGTATTTTGGAGCAACGTCTTTTGGAAATTCGTGGCCTGTGCTGAAATATTAACATCAATGACGCAGTCGATATCTCAGTGCGACAGTTTCAAACCGTGACGCTTTTCCATAAGAAACTGACCTAGATTGTCTAAATTTGAATAAAAACTTTTATTGGCCGTATCTACGTTTTGAAGAAAGTCAGTATGATTTAGCATTCGCTGCAGTACGGTTCGATCCTGCTCATCCTGTAGGAATCGTTACCGATCTGTCGAGTCACGAGAGTGCGTACTAATGTAGATACGAGGAGTGCTTGATAATCTCCATTCTAGTTCTGCGATGATTAGTATAACGCGGATTCACTATATCTTATTAACGGAAAACCTAAAGTCTTCTCCAGGACGCCCGCATTGTGTCACTTTGCACTCATCCACTTACCCGAACAGACTCTTCGGCATTTACCACCCCGGAGCTTCAAGGCCTTATATACGCGAAAAATTTCAAAATTTTTCATCATTTAATTATTTTTGATTCCATTACCCTGAACGGTTAGGCATATTTAAAGCTTTACAGAATTGAAAAATTCCAAAAGAAGGTAAGATTGCATTTATAATAGATCCCGCGCGGTGCGCCTGACCACCAACTTCAAAGCCTTTTTTCCACGATTCACATTTTTGAACCTTGTGAAAGTTCTAACTCTTGAACGAAGGTTGAGATCGCTTTGAAATTTTTACAACATATTCTTAGTATCATCACCTATCGTGTGAAGCACAGAAACAAAAATTTACTATGATAAAACAAAATATAAAAAAAATATCGACAGAAAATTGAGTAAAAAATTCTAAATATCGAATTTTTATTATAATAATTTTTTTTTAAATAATATTGTTGGTTCACATTGAAGATACATTCAGTATGCAATTATAAATATTTAATTTGGTACGCAGTAGGCCTGGATCAACACCAAAACCAGCAACAGGATAATCAACCGTCGGACGTCCATTGTCTACGCGGAGAGTAGCGCCAACTATACCACTGAACAACACACCGCTGCTCTGAAGCAACCAGCCTCGAATGATCACCGCAAAATACCCGTTTGCTTTCGTTTCTTCCCTCTATCTGGCAGTTTCGCTTCGATACGTATTGATAATACGTATGCGTGTATCAGTATGCGCGAAACAATTATTTGCAAAGGTCAGCAGAAGCTGCTACGTGTCCAAATGTAAACTCGTCCAACACCGCTATCGTTATATGTACGATTGCGTCCCTCTCACGTAAGGAGAGTGCGGTGTAATCGACGACGAACGAGGAATCACTCGATAACCCACCCTCTGACTCAGGAGACTCGAAACATTGCTTTCGATCGCGACCACCATAGTACACGAGCGAATGACGAAATATAAGTGCGATTAAAAAAACCAGAGGCCAGTCTCAAGTGTTCGTTAGTTCCACGTTTTTACCAAAAGATCACAACGAGAGGCGAATATGAGCGTAACGTCGAATGTATGCTGACGTATGACAGGCGATACGGTGTAATTTGAATCAGGGATTTTTTAAGGTCGCGTCGGAGAAATGTTCTATTAAAATGAAATACAAATCTCAATATCTCGGATCACTACCAAATATTTGGTACTGATTCGAGATATTTGGATTTGTATAATCGATAGTGACCTTGAATGACCTTGAACGACTTTCACCCCATAATGGTTTTTATGCGGCTTGAGGTGCTCCACAGGATGGTTGAAAAACATGTACCATTCCATTTTAAAAAGTGGAGTTAACCTTGACGTAGCTATAGTGCCTCCACCGATAAAAAAAATAGGGTGGTCCAGTATGACGGCCTTCTCGAACACTGAAACTTTTGTCTGAAACATTTTTGGACATGATCAATAGTTTGAGTGCTATTGCTCTGTAACACTCTATGTGCCTCACCCTGTGTGTGTGTGTGTGTGTGTATATATATATATATATATATATATATATATATATATATATATATATATATACTATATATATACAGGGTGTCCAATAGGAAGTTGCTAAAACTAAATAAGTGTCTCTTCCCTCCATGAATTCAATCGGGGTCCCTTTTTCTAAGGCGCATACCTGAGGCCCCGTAGTTTTATTCCAGCCGTGGTTGAAGCAAGTACGCGCGCGTCAAAATGAGTGAGCTCACCACGGAAGAAAAAGTATATCTTATTGAGTGCTTCTTCTCGAGGTGGGAACATTTATAGTAATGCGTATAGAGGGTTTCGTACTAAGTTTGGAACTCATAGAGTTGCCAGCGAAAACACTCTGAAAAGGTAAGAATTTAATATTTATACATATTCATCTATCACTCAACTTGTGTTACAATTCAATTAAATTGGATTAAAGTGATTTTACGTTAATTTTTGTAGGATAATCGATAACTTCGTGAAGTATGGTACACTCCAGGACCGTAGACACGAGTTGCCAGGTCCATCTGTTACGGTGACTACACCAGAGAAGATCAACGAAGTTGAGAATTATTTCAAACAAAATCCAAATGATTCGATTTGGAAAGCTGCTCAAGCATTACAAATAACCAAATCATCATTACACAACATTTTGAAATATTTTTGAAAGTTTCATCCGCATATAATAAGCACTTATCAATTGTTAACTGAACATGCCATGAGGAAACGCACCGAATTTTGTAACACTATTACGGAAATGTTTGAAGCCGAAGAACATAATGAGAAATTGATTATTTATTCCGATGAAGCACATTTTTGGATGAATGGATACGTGAACAAGCAAAATTACCGGTTTTGGGGAACGGAAAATCCCAACATATCGCTAGCGAAGTCCCTTCATCCTCAGAAAGTAACGGCATGGGCAGCGATTTCAGTAAAAGGAATTTATTTGCAATTCTTGGAATCTACGGTAACAGGAGAGAGTTAAAAACAGTTTTTGGTAACGAAATTCTTCCCTTATGCAAAAAAGAGGGGACTGGTTAAAAATTTTTATTTCATGCAAGATGGAGCGATGGCGCACCGGACTCATGAGGTGTTTGAAGCTGTTCATCGCGTATATGGGACTCGAGTAATCGGTCTGGGGTACCCTAAATTTGCTCAAGGCGGACTAGAATGGCCTCCGTACACACTGGATCTGAACCCTTGTGATTTTTTCTTGTTTGGGTTACATTAAAGATCATTGTTACGCTAAAAACCCCAGCACCGTAGAAGAACTGATCACGGCCATCTAGGAAGTGGTTCGCGGCATTACGAATGATATGTTGGACACAGCTTTTCACAGTTTTCAAAAGAGAATTGATTTTTGTGTACAATCTAACGGTTCGCACTTCGAAAATATCTATCATTAATCACTGTACTTTTTCGTTATTTTTATAAGATGTAATAAATTGACATAAAAAATATTTTACTAGGTATTATTTATGTGCATTCAAAACTGCAGAGTTTCCTCTATTTGAAGCAATTTGGCTTTTCTAATTCTGTGCACGTGTTTTAAAATGACAGTCGATTAGTTTCAGCAACTTCCTATTGGATACCCTGTATATGCTGCGTGTGTGTAAGTGTAGGTACATACATGCATATGAAATACGCGTACATGCTGTGCCATGCGAAGGTTCGGCATAGAACAGATGTACAGTTCGCGTTGTTACTATGAGGATTCTCGAAAATCATTGTAAAATTTGGTGATTGGCATCGCTCATGAAAATCATCTATACGTATGAAGGCTGAGATCATTCGATTCCGGAGTTACATCTAGGTAGAGAACGTGATTTTTGCAAATTGATTCATAGAATACGCTTTTTTTAATCAATTGATTTGTCATAAGACATCACACGGGAGAGAGTGCATCATTATGAATTATAACTCCACTGAGGAAAGGCCAGCGCTTTAAGGATAAATTGTAAAGTTTCAGACTCGCACAGAGTTCTTGGCCTGCCAGGCGAGTTCTTGATAGCTGTTTTCAAAATTGTTATTAAGGGTTCAGGATGGTTAAGCGTTTTATCGATCATAGTTAAGGCGTTACGTCCGAGTATAAAAAAAGATTGAGTGTTCACTCAATCACATAAATATCACATAAATGATATGAGAAAGGAATGATGTGCATAACAATTTTTTTTTCTCAATGATTGGCACTTATTTTCCGAATGCCTCCAAGCGCTCCGAAACGCACGAAACGGCCTTAACGGTTAAGGTAGCAATTTGGAGTCATTTAGTCCAGTCGTCGCATAGAAAATATACACCAACCTATTTTAGTTGACTGACTACCAAAATGCCTCGGTGGGTTAACGCAGAATTCAAATGAGAGCTTCAATTCGGTCGTATGGACGACAGCTCCTAAATCAGTGTTGAGAACGCGCTTTTCTTGAAACGCGCTCCTAAATTTTGAACGCGCTTTTCTCGAAACCTCGTTTTTTACTCGTCAGAACGCATAATTCGAGCAGTTTTCATCCGGTTAAGGAGTGAGATGCAGTCAGAATTTTCAAAAAATCGATTTTTTACTTACATTTTCATGAAGCTGTCGAAAATATTCCCTTTCGAAAATTTTCACGAAGCTTTCGAAAATATTCCCTGAACATTTCAAGTCAATCCGGTGAATAGTTTCCGGGATATCCCACAATTAGTGAAGGGGCGTCGGGTTCCCATGGCAGGTAGAGGACGGCAGCTACAAGCAACCCGGGACGGTAATACCCGGGAAGGCAGAATGCTTCGAAGACAACAACAAATTGATATTTTGGAAGCTTCCACATCGGCAAAAGCCCTATTGTATGGGCCAGGAATTGATGATTCGATGTAAGTCATTTTTTAATTAGTATTTCTATACATAAATCAAGTGTAAAATTGGAAAACTCAGAAATTTTCAAAAATTTACTACACAAAAACTATGAACTTTAGCAGAATTTTATAAGTAATACTTTCGTTTTGAAATCACCCAAAATTTAAAAAAATAATTCATCCCGAAAAACTTTAATATTTTTAAAAATTGTTTTAACAATTGGCTATCCACCATTGAATGCTCGACTTTTCGGCAAAATTGTGATATTCGGATTCAGCGGACCAAAATACACAAAAAAAAAGTTTAGCTTTATCCATCGAGCTCAAAATTTTACGAACACATAATATCGTATCCACATCGAAAAACTTTAAACGCGTTTTTCTCGAAACTATGTTTTTCAAGTCGGTGACCACTATAATTAAAAAACCACTCGATGGATTTTGATGAACTTTGGTGTGCTTTTTGATAACATTAAAAACTAGTCCTTAATCGAGAGATTTCCATTTTTGTTGAATATTTCTATTTTTTTAAAACAATAAACGAGCGATTTTTTGTTCGAAAATCGAAAGTTTTCTGTCGGAAACCGCCATTTTGTTAATTTTTGGAAAAAAAACCTTCGATTAAGGACTAGATTTATTATTAAACTAATGATTGTTTTTTGGTTTTTTGATTTCAGATGATCCAGCAAAATTTTATGATGGTCACCGCAAAGCACTACCGAAGCACTACCTTTGCCGAAGGGGCTCCGGCAAAGATGGCGATATTTTTATGAATAATCAATATTTTTCTTCGAAAATTTGTACAAGTCAAAGTGAAATATAAAATAAAAAGAAATATGAAATAAAAAGTCTGTGTAACCACTTTTGTAAAACAAACTTAATTACTATAAAAAAAATTATTGCTAATGCTCGTTTTTTCACGCCTCTGACTGCATCTCACTCCTTAACTTAAAATTTCAAATGTAGCTTCTTGGATAGATCATCTAAAGAAGTACACGATTTGTACGATTTATCAACGATTCTCGTTTTTATAACAAAATATACGCCGATTTTTATGCAAAAACAAATTTTTACTCAAAATTATGCCACTTTGCAAAAAAACCACATTCTTCGACAATCGTGTGTACGTCTTCGGCAAAACTAATGTAAACGACGATTTTTTTTTGTTTTAGGTGCTAATCCACAAAAGATTTGCGTCCTCCCGTAGAGTGCCTAAAAACACACTCTTACAAAGAACGTCACTTAAGTGTTCGCCTTCGATTTCGTTAAAACTCATAATGTGATAAACAATTGGAAACTATTAGACAAGTATTTTTTTCTATTGGCGGAAATACGGTTATGAGCGGGTAAACCACCCCTCAAAAAGGCACGTCGAAGGGTGATTTTGCAGTTTCACCCACAAGCAGTCCACAGGTCTGAATGAAACAAAAACCTAAATCCTTCTAATGTAAAGCGATGAAAAATCCACTATAGAAATATTGAAAAAAAATTAAATTGAGAGGTGTTACGCCTTTCTTTGAGGGTTGGTCCCTGAAAACCGGTTTTCCGCAGATAATAAGTACGTGTCTAATAGTTTTTTATGCTTTATCGCATATATGAGTTTCAACAAAACCGAACGCGGACACTTAAGTGATGTTCCTTCTAACCGCTACTTTGTATTTTTTTTTTCATAGGTACATTTTTTTTATCCATCAACACATGTAGAATAAACCTTCCCGACCTCATGTTGATTGCGTTTTTAGTACATTAAAAAAAATCCCAAAAAAGTCTCATCCTTTAGTGAGCCACATAGATGTAACGCCTGAGTGGTTACGGTTCTTTTTGCACGCAGATATGTGCGATATAGGTTCAGCTTCAAAATTTAAATAAGCGAGGCCGTTTTGGATTTTAAACATTGTAAAATTGTACTAAATCTTAATTAGAACCCTTATGGGCCATATCTCCATTTTGAAAAAAATTCAGTATCATTTAGCATTCATTTCGGTACTGTTCGATCCTCCTCATCCTGCAGGGATCGTTCTTACCGACCTGTCGAGTCACGAGAGTGCGTACTAACGTGGATACGACGAGTGCTTGATAATCTCGTCGTGGTTGTATAATGCTTCGCGGCAAATACGTATAATCCATTCTACTTGTGCAATGATTAGTATATCGCGTATCCACTTGCGGCTTTACACGTCGCGAATGATAACGCGCTGCTATAGCGCATTAACGGAAAACCTAAGAGTTCTCCAGGACCCCCGCCTTATCCCTCTTTGCACTCACCTACCTACTGTAACAGGCTCTTCGGCATATACCACCCGGAGCTTTTAAGCCTACTTCCGTGACTCTCCAGCTCTTCCGCAAGCTTCCCTCTTGTTCCCAGCCCTTTCATCTTTATCCGACAAATTGCATCCGTATTGTTCCCCCGATATGTCGAGGGCTACGCTCTCCTCCTTTCGTTCTCGCTCCCTCTCTAGGCTGGCAGAGCTTCCCCGCGTGCTAAACAAAATCATTAAAACGCCCATATCCATGCGCGCGAATCGTCATGCAAATCGTCATTGCTGCAGGGAAATTCGCAGATTGGCGCCTTATCCATATACATCTACCGTCGGTAACTTATCGGCACACATTCCGCTCGATTGGACCGATTCCGGTAGATAATGATGGATCATCAGCTGGTAAGATAGGGCTCTGTTTCGTCTCGAGTGGCACCATAGGACGGCGCATCTCCCAACACCCGAGAATTGTTAACTATCGGTAACGAAGTCAATAAGACTGTAGTGCTCAAAGAACCTTACATGCTTTGTTCGAACTTTCAGTTACGTTTTTTTTTGTTGCCGGCAAATGGGTTCTTTCGAGTGGTAGGTTGATTTTCTACTCTGCCGTCTTGCGATCAACACTGAGAGATTTGTTACCTATCGGTAGAATGAGTTCTGGAGACACTTGTATGCTGAGTGACATACTGAGGGCTTGCTCAATTTATTGTTGCGGCGTATTTGTCAGGATTTTATCAGCTTGAGCTGCTCACAGCTTTTCGGTTCGTGATGGTTTGGAGAAACGGAGATACGGCGACCACTCGAGGGTACTCTTGGCTAATTCAATGCTCACATATTGAGCTGTGCAGCAAAAGCTATGCTAGGATTCCATCATAAATCCCGGTCCAGGTAATCACTGTAACTAGCTGTCAACGGGCTTTTATTGTACTTTTGCTCAAATCTTATCGAAATGAGATTTGCAAAGAAGACGAAAGACAATGAAAGCTCGTAGGGCTGATTACAGGACAGGATTACATACCAAAAAAAAAACCAAGTGGGGCTTCAGTGGATGCAGGCTGGCCACATTTTTTTATAACGATATAAGACAGAAAAAAAAGTATACGATCGCGCGATTACCCGTCCATCGGCATTATCGCTGTATCTCCCCTAAAATCTGTCGTGGGCCCTGCGCGGCAGGCATTGATCGTGAAATTTCAATTTCATCGGGATTCTCCATGCCCGAGAACTTTGAAATGGAGTCACACGCTCGATTGACCCTTTTAGACCGTGAAATTCGACTTTTGGTTTTTGTAAAGATAGTCGGTTTCAGCGTCAGGCGATGCAGGCTTCGATTTTGTTGATTATACGGAATATTGGCCACCACGGGAGTTATCGCACCTTTTCGTTGTAAATAATGCATCGTTGTGGGCTACACTCGAACATTATGTAAATATGCGCTTGGTGCTGCCGAAGGGGCCTGCCGACATTAAAGACTCCTTATCACACGCAACCACCGTACATATATCTCACATAAGTTTATCGTTCGGACATTGGCGAGAATTAATGGAACCTCTACTAATCATAGCGCTGTATTTTCAGGCATGCTCAAGAAACCGTATATGCGAGAAACACAAGTTTCGTTCCGACATTCTATGCAGCTCTTGTCACACACAATGGAAATTGTTCGTGTTTCTCAACTCATCGACTTGTCGCTCGCTTTTTCTTTTTCCATCTCTCTCTCCCTCTTTCTATCTACCTTCTTTTCTTGGAAATGACAACTCTTTTCCACTATGGATAGTAGAACTATTCGACCAACTTGGAAAAAATCCACAAATCCCATTGCGACCTTCCGCGCTACGTCTCGCACACATCACAGCCTTCAATTTTCCTCTACATATATAATCGTGCAAACTACAAGCTTCCGTCCGCTTAGTGAACTTTTCCGGTGTGCATGTCGTTCAACTTTTTGCTAAACGTGCCAACGTATGGGAGGAGTTACGAAGCACGTATGCCTTCTTCTTGACCAAGCAGCAGATTCAAGTATTACATTTCCAAGGGTCAAATCCTTTGACCGCAATTATGAAAAGCAATATATATAGAAATAATAGAGGATATTCGAAACTCTTGCATACAAATTCCCACAGACCGTCGAAGAAGGCTCTCGGTTGTTCACGCTTTTGAGGTGAGCCTCACTCGCCATTCTCCCTTTTCAAACTTTGCATGTGTCTTGTAGAAGAATGTTTTTCTTCTTCTTCCTTTTTTGTGTTGCTTTCTTTTTATTTTGGTAACGTTAATCGCTTTGCCAACGTGAGTCCACGGAGCGCGTCCGCTCCGCAAGCGCGCGTCCATCGATCGTACGTACTTAAATATATTCTTATGGCTCAAAAGCTTTCATACTTGTACATATATATGGGTGTATATACAAATAACATATAGGCGTACGAATATATCTGGGTAAATTTTAAAAGGGCAAATGATTGACGGAGGTCGCCTACCGGGCAATTCCAGTAGCGGGCAATTGCGTGCAAGAAATTACCCGCCAATGCGAACTGGCACGCAAGCACGAAGCGCCAAGGAGAGCCGACTTTTCGTATTCCACGTTGATGTACCGTATATAATACTTATAGTACAGCCTATACGCAGCATATATACGTGTGCGGACATGTACACATATATATATATATATATATATATATATATATATATATATATATATATATATATATATATATATATATATATATATATGCGAATATAAATTTATATACATGGGGTATGTATTAATATAGTGGTCTGGTCATCCTGGTACCCGCGCTTCTCGCTTGTCTCAACGGCTAAGGTGCGCACATCAGACATCACGTAATCCTTCGATGCAGCAGCCATACATGTATACGTGTGTGCGTGTGTGTATATATATATATATATATATGTCAAGCGTTGTTCAAGCCTCGATGGTCGTCCGTCAACGTGCATGCAACGTCGCGCTTTTGCCACCGAAATGAGGCGAATCAAAAGAGATCGCGAGATTCTTTTTCCTCGTATGTGCGATGGTCCTGCGCGCATCCTTTGTGACTTGATTGTACTCGGGCGATCAACACTTTGGCGAATGTACCAATAAATATGGAAAGGTTTTTTCGTTTTAACGGGCTACACATACTTAGATGGGTACAAAAAATGCATTTTCCAAAAACATTTTTATTCGACAGTATCATCTTTTAGCTATATTCTCTGGAAATTTTATTGAAATGTTCCTAAAATTGAATGAGCGACAGCTTCTAACGGTCGGCCGGGTGAGCGGTAGCAGCAGCATAATTTAAACTTTAAACACGTTTTTCTCGAAACACTGTTTTCAAAGTCGGTGTAACCACTTGATGGATTGTTTCAAAATTAATAAGAGATATGATGAGAAACATTTAAAAGTCGTTGACGATCTCACTTTTCAAAAATCGATATTCCTTTTTTTATAGCTACGTTAAAATGATGACTTTTAAAAATAGATTTTGTATGCTCGAGTTTCAATTCGTCGCCACGTTGCCAAGAAAAATGATTTAAAAAATCAACAATCGTCAACACCTCGTCTTTATTGTTAACTTGAATAACCCACTTGGGTTTTAAATTCCGGATAGATCGTTTAAGCAGAAAAGTGTCCACCGCCAAACGTCACGAAAAAATGTCATTATTTGCCGGCGATTATGTTTTTGTTGTTTTTCTGTATTTTTTGGTAATTTTTTTAAGGCTCGCATAATATGTACCTTTGTGTTAAAAAAGGCGTTTCTTCTTCACCGACCGTTTTCCAAAAAACTCGGAATTTGGCCGGATTTTTCGGGCCTCTAGGTAGAAGTAGCCCCTCAAGTCTTTCACGGCTCTTAAATGATATTACAAAAGTTTGGGGCTTCCGAATGGAGACGGTGTTGGTTATCAGTGTTATGCCGACGTGTTGCGAACATCACGGTCCGCAAAATCAGGGCTGAGAGCACCGATACTGAAGCTCTCGTGATAATGTTGCAGTCTTCGTTCAGCCAATCGATGTTTTCAGTTGATCACTACATCAGTACATGTATTCAATAAATCACTATACCAGCTAATCGGATGCATTCAAATGATCAGCTGGTCGATTGAAAAACGAGGAAGCCAGAGTGCTAAATAGGATTGATGTGATACTGTCCGCCTCTGTTCAGATTGTCCGAATGTTTTCAGATTTCCAGGCCTTCTCGGTGTTTTCTTAAAACATTGCTATTCCAAGGGGCCAGTCTTTAGGCGTTGTGGAACTGAATGGAGTGACCAGTGTCCATCCATTGTTGAGCCGAAGCTGGTTCTACGATGTGGCCATGTGGGATGTCTGGAGATTGACGGAGTTGGACCAGTTTTCCAAGCTTTCACTTAGGATATTGTTTCTACGTAACGCACGATCCCCTTTCTTTCTTAATTGGTTTCGCTTTGACTCTTTTTCCTCTCATTTATTTCTTCACTAAAGTATTTTCATACGTTTGAGACTGCTTCGATTTGGGCTTTTCCAAGGGGCGTAGGCATTCGAGTTGGGAGACTCCTCCAATCAAGGACACCCCGCGCAACTACACTCGTGGATGCTCAAGCCCGGTTTCTTTAATTTTGCATCCTGTTATTTTTGTTTGTCCACGCATAGATAAACTCAGCGATTCGATCATCAACTGTTGGCACACACGTGGATCTCGATAGGGATTTTCCTCTCACTGTCTATATACAGGGTGTCCCAGAGCTGAATGCGTTCCCCATAATGGGGGGTTGGGGTGAACTTCTGAGTCGATTAATACACACATGGGTGGGTCTTAGATCAACCCTTGAATTATTATTACTTTTCAAAAGCGGGTCAATCAGGTGCGCCCGATAAGTCAGCGTACGCCGACTCATCGGGCGCACCTGATTGACCCGCCTTTCAAAATTAATAATAATTTAAGGGTTGATCTGAGACCCACACATGCTCATGTTAATCGCCTTAGACCCATACGGAAATAAAATATATGTAAAAATATTTTTTTCGATATCATAAAAATAGATGTAAAATATATTTCAGATATATATTATATATCTTAGATACATATTAGATATATGCAATGTATACGGCAAATGCATTAAAAATATATTTGCCATAGCAAACTTTTCCGAAAAAAATATATCCTCAGAATATATAGAAAATATATGATGGATATGCGATTACATTTATTCAAAATATATTGAAAATATACTTACAATGTATTCAAACTATCTTTAAAATATACTATAAATATATTTTACACGTATTCGAACTATATTTGAAATGCACTTTAAATGTGTTTAAACTAAATCCTACATTTTTAAATGTATTAAAAATGTACACGAAATATATTCATACACCGTTTAAAAGATACTTAAAATATATTCATACTACGTTTCAAAAATTATTGAAATTTACTTAAAGCTCATTTAAGATATACTTGAAATATATTTAAACTATGCTTGAAATATACTTTAAATAATCTTTAAACTTTTTTCGCACATTATTTACATTATTGCACCTTTTTACGATATTCTTCGTTGTTCTTTAATTACAATTATGGTATTTGCGCTGCAAATATATTAATGGTTCAAATTTAAATTATATCAGATAAACACTTACACGCTATAAGTTCGTTTCGATCCCGGGACCTCTGAGTGCTGAGATGTGACGCTGAGCCAGTTCTACTTGTTAAATTTCTGAATTTTCGTATCTGCTACATATTGTACAATACACAATGTTTGATTATTGTAAAATGGGTGGATTAACAAATGTAAATAAAATTATCGAATCAATGGCTTAATTGCGTTCGCATAGAGATCGATAATCGCATAGAATTACATAACCTTAAATTGCTTTTGTCCGATCATTTGTTCCGGCAATGCAGTCGCAGTTGGTTAGTAATTTGGAAGGTAATCTTAAAGTGGCGGAGTTTAATCTGAGGCTTAAAAAGCAATAAAATGCTACCCTTTCTTCAGACTGCAAATTTTACTACGGCATGGGTCTAGCGAAAAAGTGTCGGAATATATATATATATATATGAACAATAAATTTATTGAACATATATCATTTATGCACGTTTTGTATATTACAAACGAATCTGAAATATATGTATGGTATATGAGTTCATATGCAGATACATATACAGCAAGCCTGCTGCCGCATGTGGATTTAGTGCAGCAAAAGCTAAGATAGCAGCCGCATTATTTTCATTAACAATCGGTCGACGTTTGTCTCGTGTTTGTTTCACTGTACCGAAGCGACAGGAACGATCAGCTAAACGCTTAAAAGCCATGTGCGATTTTTGTTGCCTATCCGGATAACGAGCCGCATACAAGTCTTGGGCGTTTCTGTAATGTTTATGGCATTCCCCTAGCACCATCAACATATCAAAAGATTCTTGAAAATCGTTCATTTTCGCGATCCGATATACTCACATTGGAAGGTAATGCGTTCGACTAACTGATGTGTCAACAAAAAATGCGTACCTGCTGCCGATAAGAAACATTGGTATCGTAAGAAATGAAAACAGCGATCAAACAAGTGCTTACAAGTCGAGGGTCATCACTTCAAGCATCTTCTGTGGGTAGACCAAAACCGAGGTTAGTGGATCCTTTGAAAGTGACTTTTTCCGATATTTTTCGATTTTTCGACTATTTTCATACTTTGCGTGACTAGAATGACCTTGTGTTGTAGGTCGCTGAATTCGTCTTAAAATCCCCAATAATGTCATCGAAAAAAAAATACATGGTTGGATTTTAAAAAGTTAAATTGACCTTGACGTAGGTCAATTTAATTGCCTACGTCATTTTAGCGCCTCCACCGATAAAAAAATAGGGTGGTCCAGTATGACGGCCTTCTCGAACCCTGAAACTTTTGTCTGAAACCGTTTTTCATATGATCAATAGTTTGAGTGCTATTGCTCTGTAACACTTGATGTGCCTCACCCTGTATAGAAATGTAAATTCAGATATACATATCAGCATACCTTAAATATCATCGGATTTCTTATTGAAAATATATAAAACGTACAATAGTGATGCATTTTTGACCAATTTTATATACATGATAAATGTATTTTCCTATACGCGTCAGCATATTCTCTCCGATATATTTCCCAATACATAAAACATACATTCAGTTTGTATGTCTGATATATTTAAGATATATCTTAAACGTATTTATATTCATATATCGTGTAGTTTTACTCACATCCAAAAATATACTTGACAAAGCTAATTTTTCGAAGAAATTATATTTAATATATATTTTATATATCTTTCGATGTATTCTTTATATATTTGATTTCCATGATCTTAATGATTCTGCAAGTTCACTTAGCATCTGACATTAGTCTTCATGAAGCCTTTAATCCAACACACCAAATAATTATTTTTGAAACGTCTAAACCAGTGAATTTCAACCGTTGTACCGTGAGTGTATTTCTTGTGTGCCACCAAAAATGAGCGGATCTATGTACCACGTGATAAAGCCGACACCGATCGTGACGAGTGTCGATTCGCGGGGCGGGCGTCGCCGGGCGAAGACCAATATGTAAAATTGTATGTAACGTGTGCCGTAAATTTTTTACAGAGGTTCAAGTGTGCCCCTTTATAAAAAAAAAAAGGTTGACAAACACTAGTCTAAACCAATTTCTGCATGTTGTTTCCGACAGCGCATGGTCGCCGTAAGTGTATGCTTAGGCTGCAGATTTTTTCAGTGCAGTAGTGCAGTCAAATTCCCCGCTAATACTCTTTTTCTGGCACGAAATGTGACATGTTTAACACTGTGAAAAAAGTTATTTACTCTTTGGCGTAATGACATGAACTGAATTTTAAGCTTGCTTATAGTACTTCTTTATACCAAGTGTAGAAGTATGGAACCGGATTTTTTTGTTGAAATTACACGTCTGTTGTTTGAAAATGGTAACAAATATTTCATTCAAAATAATCTCCATTGCTATTTATACATTTTTCCCACCTCTCCGGCAGTTTAGGAATGCCATGCCAAAAAAACAGTTCTGCTTTTGGAGCGAACCAGTTGTCGAGCCATTTTCGTACATTTTCATACGAATTGAAGCGTTGTTTAGCGAGAGCGTGTCCCATTGATGCGAATAGATGATAATCGGATGGAGCCAAGTGTGGAGAATAAGCCGCATGCGCTAGTATTTCCCAACTGAACGCCTCGATCGTTTCCCTGACCCGTTGTGCTCTGTGTGATGGAGCATTATCATGGAGCAAAATGACTTTGTATAGCCTTTTTCCATATTTCGGTCTTTCAAACGAATGGAGACGGCTTTCTGCATCACATTCAATTGATCCGCGAGTGCTTGTTGAGTTTGAGTATCGTCTTCATCCAATAAGGCTTGCAATTCGTTGTCTGCGAACTTTTTCGGTGATTTGCCACATTCTTCGTTTCTCACGTCAAAATCACCACTTTTGAATTTTTTGAATGACTCGTAACACTGTGTTTTACCAAGAGCATGTTCACCGTAAGCTTCGACAAGCATTCGATGCGATTCTGCAGCAGTTTTCTTCAAATGATAACAGAAAACCAATGCGGTCCGCAAATCGTAGTTCGTAGGCACAAAACTCGACATGTTTAAGGTTATAGAAACATATACTGGTGTAAGGAACTTGGGTTGTTGTGTGTTAAAGCTCTTCGTCAGCTGTTAGAGGGAGATGATGGAGCTTCAGAAGCGCTCTTGCGGTCACTAAACTGATGGCTAGCACAATCTCTACGGAAGTTCCGGTTTCATACTTCTACACCTTGTAGATGGTTTATTATCGTAAGCTACACGTACGCAGTTCTGATAACGCCATCTGTTGGAAAACAGTGAGAACTCATTCAACGTCCTAAAATGTAGGAGCATTATTGGCCATTTTGAACTACAAAAAATGGAGCGTGGTGATGTTTTGTCGACCCCTATAAAGTACCGCGCTAATAGTTTGCTATATCTTGTGCTTAACGTGCCCCCGATCGAAGCCAAATTTTACGAGGGCACCGTTCACACCTCATGGGAGCAAAAAACCAAAAGACAGTGGGTGGACGAGAGATGGAATGATTGTCGGAGCCTAAACGCACACCGCCGCTCGGCAGGTATACTCGCGTGCCGTCTTTACCGTTGAGCTCTCTTGTCGTCCTTGTGCCTTTTGCGTCCTTACATACAATCTGTATCTGTAACCGCCCTTCGTATGTGTGTAACGCAGCCGCTTCGTGTTTCCTCGAGACTACTGCCCAAAATAGTAGGCCCTCTATCCCTTTTTCTTTCTCCTTGTGTACCATACACTGTAGCTCTCCCATCTCTCTTCATGGCTTGATAAATCGACCGCGAAAATCAATCAGCCGAAGGTATAGATCTTGGCGTTGAATATGGCGTGTGTTCGCCACAAGTAATGGAATGATAGACTATTCTGGCTCTATAATGAATGGTATTTTTTGTTGATGCAAGGATTTGAAATTAACGAGAGTAGAATCCGGTAGAAACACTTGGCTGCCAGAGACTACTAAAAACTCCAAATACCCTGCCTCTATATAGGGGGATTGGTTTTTTCTTTCGGAAAATTGCTTCCCAGATATTCAACCTAACTTACTTTTTTAAGGTAGCAATCTTGTTTTTTTTTTTACAAAGTAACGGGCCGAAATATCCACTGGCTGTTATCACTCCTGCATGACTGTTTGTGGGAATTATCGCGAGGTCGAATCGAAGGACTCCTTCGATTGCTCTCGCCAAGACAGGGCAGACCGATGTCAGTATAGGCACTAGGGAATATCGGGTTTCGGTATAAAATCAGGCGCTGTAAAGATAAAATAAAATCAAGACTAAAGGCGAAAAAATAGTGTATTTTTATCGATTATTTTGGATCGGAGTATCAGAACCTGCGATTAATCGAAAAACATCAGTGATTCCAAGTAGAAATCTGAACTCCACTAGGACCGTGTATCTCAATTTTACGCTGGAATCGTGCGGGATTTTCTCGCCTCCACCTAACCATAATATATAATTCTGACTCGGTTTTCGCATCGACAAGGTAGACAAGGATTGCATGTGCGTTTGAATCTGTGTGCATACGTACGTATACATGAAGAAACGTGTGCATATTCTTAAGCTGAGGGAACACACGGTGTATACGGTCCGGTGTTTGCCCGGTGTCGGATTGCTTCAGTACACGTTGCGAAGAAACGAGGCGTGGCGCAACAGCGCACAGGTACTCTATCTCTCACCCTTTTTACTTTCGTGTACACGCATCGCACGCACGACAATATTCGCGTTGGATACAGAGTAATGCGCACGGAGGCAAGACGACCAGAAAATATTTATTCACATCGATTTGTAACAATTTTATTTTAAAAAGAGTCATTTTTCAAAACTCAGCAAAACCGATACGTGCCGCAATTTGATTTCCGGAGAAACGATTGACGAAGACTTGATACGCTCCAAAAGTACGGTAGGAATTTTTTTAATTGAAGATTTGCGACCATTGCATTGGAATGGAAATAAATTACGGACCCTGGCAGCCATTACTTGTGACCTTGCACGCAACGTGTCACGTTTTGTAACGAATGAACGATTATTTTTATTATTTTCTCCTTCAGATACATTGTATATCTATCGATAATGTTCGGCCGTTTGATCACGGCGATCACCCGCTGCGAGGGAGACGAAACGGGACAGCAATGATCGTGGCTACCGTGAGCTCGTATGGGATCAGAATTTCGACTATCTTGATCCTCGAGATCGTATTGTATAATGGTCAAATTCCTATTTACAACGATATATGCGTGTATATATGAACTACGAATTATACACATGTGTATGAGAAATCGAGAACGCGCAGGCACCCACACGCTGTTCCTCATACCACGGGCGGTGAAAAGTAATTAAGGAATTAATTAAACCAGGGCTTACTCAGCTATAAAGTTTCGTTCATCGATCAGGCATTGTGTGAGACTCGTATAATAGTTACCGATATGACGAATTTTGGTCTGTGTGGCCACGCACCGCGGTCACGCCGTTGACTGGTCGAGAGTGAAAAAAAAAATCCCGCTACCGAAATCATAGGTGATCTACTTACAAGCAAGAGCCCTTTCGCAATATTCTTTTTGTTGATGAGAGTTACGAGAGCCAAGGATACAACAGGCCACAGGAAGAATAAATAAAAAATGTCTGTGTTTTTTGTTTTGTAAAAACACGAGAAAAGGTTTCAAATATATTAACAGATTTTGAATAAATTAAATTCGCTGAAATTTTTTTGAGGATATTTGAGAACATTTGTTACGACTTCGTGCAAAATTTCAAGTCATTCGTCTGGGCAATGAGTTATTGGAGTTAGGCTCTTATACGCGGGCGACATGGCAAAAGCTACACGCTAATTCTAATACGACTCTCGCAACATAATTAAAGTGTCAAAAGAATTGAATACAAATAGGCGGAGAAAAAATCTTGACGTTTTTATAAACAATTTAAACGAAGAGTGAACTGTTTTTCCTGCCTCGTTATCAAGATATTCTTGAAATAAAGCAGAACATTTTAGCTTAACACGATGAAGCTCGCTACGACACGTGGCACCGTTGCTGTCAAGTCGGCTATTTTAAATAGGCGCGACTATTAGAAACGCACAAACCATTGCTTCCTTGTTATAAATTTCCTACCGCAGTTTCATACAGAGTATTTTAATCACTTTCATCATTATTGGTATTTTCGTACAGCATGATTACAAGAGAGCGAGTAATATAACACAAAATGTTCGCAAAAAGATGATAATTGAGGTTTGTTTATGACCAATCAAACAGATTTAACAGATATGTACAATGAGAAAAAAATAATTAAATCAAAAAAATATATTGGATGATCCAAATAAATGTGCTGTTGCGAAGTGCCACCGATATATGAGATTGTTACAATGCTATAAAATATTGGAAAATTTGATTGATTTAAATAACATATTATATTATTTGAAAAAGCTCATCTGTTCTCTTAATATCTACATTATCCTTCAAATAAAATTATATTCTATCGAAATCATTTTATATACGATCCCTAGATGTCTGGATGAAATAATTAAGCGGTTGCTACATTTTTTATTTCGTACAAAATTATAATCAATAAAATTAATTATTTCTTTACTGCATCGAAACGAATATGCAATGGGACGTAAGGTTTTCAATTTGTTTTAAATCTTAAATAAAAAGTGAGCATCAGAATGATCATCCACGATAATAGTGGAGAGAATATCAGATATCCAATGGAATATCTATGGAGAGAATATCAGATATTCAACTGATAAGAACATACTACACTTACAGTACCTACACGTACAGATACTACTCATTGATCTTAGCCACAGCCCAAGAAGCGATATTCTTTGGTTTCTCCGGCGTTTACGTAGATTTTCGGTTCGCGCTACGCTTACGAGAAACGGGCGCGCGTGCGGCTTCTAGCGGTTACTCCGAGAACTACGGGTTCCCTCACACCCATAATTTCGGTTGCGCTCGGCCATGACTTGGTTGAATTTTTTTCAACCAAATGCGCAAAAATAAATTTTATTTTCACATAATTTTTTAACCAATTCAGACATTTGCTTAATATTTTTCAATCAAAATAAAATATTAATATTTTAACGAATAACGTACTTGGGAACTTCATCAACATAGGATATTATGGTGAAAAAAAAATAACATATTTACTCAATAGAAATTTTATCTGAATCAAACGAGCGAAATTAAATTTTTCTTGTGTACTCGAATCAACAATATTCATTTTATGAATTAAAACGCTTTTTTTGTTCGTTCCAGAAAATGCATTCAAATCTATATAATTTGTTCGCGATAATTTTTTAGATAGTTTCAATAAGATATTGTTTTCGGCTAACAATATATCTTTTGAATGAAAAAAACTTTTCATTTTATCATGGTATTAAATTCAATAGCGTTATGTTTGGATTAATAAATCCGATTATTTCGACCAACAATTTTACAATTGAATCAACAAAATTTCATTCAATAACGCCAATGATATTGGATCAATTCTTTTTTTTTCTCAGTGTACGTTATATTATTAAAGTATGAGGCAGCACACAATATGTGTGGTGGTAACAGAAACACTTAGATATATGAAGCATACAGCATACTTATCATCCATAATTCTTCTTGACAGAAGCAGTGCACGTGTTTCAACATAACCTTCAAATCAATTATGCGGTGTCCCTCGACTGCGCATTCATTTTCCTGGTTAACTATTTTTTTTCGCTGCTTTCGATTTTCTACTTTAATCGACGATTGTACTGTTTTTCACCTTTCATTTTTCCTTTCAATCTTTTCATTTTCGTCGGACACAAAAACTGAAATTGTAAAGGATGTTTGACAGCTAAGCGCTCACGACGTGGCGTTTGTATCTAAGCTCAGTGCTACCAAACCAGCTACTAAGAACTAAATTGGGTGTTTTCCACATTTCAACTTGCTTAATAACGTATTTGCGATGTAAATACTCAAAAAACGATCAATAACAATTAAGAACAGACAATTATATGCATTCCACATATTTATTAGCTGAATATTGTTGGTTTTGCGTAACTGAAAATTTAATTATTCAGTTGCCAGCAATTCAGGCGTCCATGTTTAAGCATATGCGTTTCCCTCTTGCCGCCTGCCCCCCAAAGACCCTCGGCAATTTCCTTAACCCCTTGCCGTACTTTGACGAGTTTGACTCGTGATAGAAATTATATTTGGATTTTTTCCAAACATGAATATCACTAGTCAGACTCGTGGAATAAAGATTGGGACAAACGTAAACATCACGAGTCAGACTCGTTGACTGGAGATTTTAAACTGTTATCTGTCATCCATTATAAAATATAATAAATTTCGTCGTTTCCTGCCGCTTAGGCCCGATTTCGTCTAGCTAAATAGTTCGGCAAGGCCTTAAGAAGATATTAGATATGCAGTTGAATTAAAAATGTTACACTCTACAAATGAAATTCTACTAGGCCGATATGCAGAGGAAAATTTATTCGTTCGAAAAAAATGTATTCGTTCACAATAGATTGTTTCTGTAAGTCTGAGAAGCAACAAAACAGAGAGAGCGAGGGATCAAACGAGGCAGGGGCAGGAAAAGAGAGTGAGAAGCAGTGGCCGAGAGAGAGAGAGAGAGAGAGAGAGAGAGAGAGAGAGAGAGAGAGAGAGAGAGAGAGAGAGAGAGAGAGAGAGAGAGAGGAATGCGACCCGCGTGCTCCATCCCTGTCGCTACAAATTAGAGCAAAAATCATGAAGGAGGATCGTGGCAAATAACTTGTGCAGTGGAGTGCTACGACCGCTATGTATAGGGCATCCGAAGATCGTGCATGTATGGAGCCACGGGCACACGGAAAGGCACATACGCACACACACGTACACATTGGAGGAAACTGATACGAGAAGCGATCGAGGGAAGGAGTAGGTATGGAGAGTGAACAATGCCTCCATCACCTTATTCTCGTCCTCCTCGAAGTCTTTCGTGGTAGCGAAGAGCAGAAGCAGCACAGCTAACAGCCTCCTACATATATGTATGTGTGTGTGTGTATCAGGATATTGAGGAACGAGAGAGTTGGTCAAAGCGCTTCACAGCTAACAATGAGCAACCAGGCTTGAAAGTCTGTAGCCACCGAACGACGCTTCTCTCTCTCTCTCTTTTGCTTTTTCCTCTTTTTACCTCCCTCGCGCCCTCTCTCTCATTCTCTCGGTTAAACACATACACATACGTATACATATGTTGTGTGTAGACTGGTCGACACGATGGGTCCGGTGAGCGCCTGGTTTGGCTCACTCGCTTTTTTTATATGCCCTCTTGGCTACTCGTCAGATCTCGGTTCGTTTTCTCTTGTGTAGCTACGCCACCCCACTTTGTGTTACAATTTATCGAAGTGTGCGAGAATCTCTAGCCTACGACCATCGGAACATAAAAAAGCAAACGGCAAAAAAAAACTGTCCTATGGATATCGAGCCGCAGAAGCCTATGTAACCCATTACTTGGCTGCGGGTTGTCGGATTCAACTCCTTATTAACTTTGTGACACTTTAGGTAAGGATAGTGGTGAATGAGCAGCTTTACCCAATGTTCCCTTCTGATCATTCTTTCTACATGCCGTGGGCTGTTGATGGCCAATGAAGAATAGGCAATGAAAGGTCAAGTGTGTGAAGGATCACACATTGGGCAGTAGGCGCAAGATAGCACATTGAGTAGGGTTGAGCACCTTGTCTCGTATGCAGATGATCATATTGAAAGCTCCGTCTATTTCAAAAGGTTTGCAAATGAATCAGCTGTTTATTGAAGAACAATGTTTTACAAATACTAATAATTGTCAACTTGATGCGCTACGTTTTCATGTAGCGTCGAACAAATAAGGTCCAGCGGCCTTGTCTAATTGGAAACCGTTCTCCTTTTGTTTCCTCGGAACAAGCTATATTACAGTAACCGCAATGACTTTACTTGAACATACTTCCTCAATACTGTCTCCATGAATTTTTTCACAACCAATGGCATGGCGGAATCATAAAGGTTTCTAGTGGCCTAATTCAAATTCGTTGGGGAAACGGGGATGTCTTTTAGCAATCCAAAAAAAAAAATCTTCGATGTCCAATTCGACTTTGAATTTGGAAACAGTTTTGCCTCGCTGAATTACACGAATCCAACCATAAATACCAAATGATTGTTTCGTTCATGTCGCAAAATATTGTTTTAATTTATTTTTCCTACGGTTATTTCGTTGAAGAAACATTTTTTTTACAATTCCTTCCGTTTTTTTCAGTAGCTATTGCAGTATATTTATCGAGCTATTGCTCGGAAATAAAACAAATAGTACAATAGCTTGGAAATAAAACAATAGTAGTAATAAAATAATAGGGATGAATCTCGACGTCACTTCGATTAGCCGCTCTGCTAAATCTGCTTTCGCACAAAAACTTCCTATACGTATTCGTATAGGAAGTTTTTGTGCGAAAGCAGATTTAGCAGAGCGGCTCCAGAAATCGCTGAATCGAAGTGACGTCGAGATTCATCCCTATCTCTCTTTCTCTCTCTCTCTCTCTCTCTCTCTCTCTCTCTCTCTCTCTCTCTCTCTCTCTCTCTCTCTCTCTCTCTCTCTCCCACTCTCTTTCAGACCCTATGTCTGTTATCCTACGAGAAACTGGTATGCAATATGGAGTGTCGTGGTTTCACGCGATCCTGTACGAAACGAGGATAAAATAAGAGGAGGTGAAGGAACAATAATCGACTGAGACAGAGGGCCGGAACGTGGCAACTACAAAACTAAAATAAAAGAAAAACTGTAAAAAAAGAGACAAACACAATCTCGTCTATAACTCTCTTCTTCCTCGTCAACTCGTTTGCCCGAACTGATAGAAAATTTTGTTATATCGTATTAATATATACGCGCACACACGCATATTGGAGCGCGATCTAGTTTTAGAAAAACAAAAAACCGTGAGTTTTTTTTAGAAAAAACACGATAGATATGATACAGACAGGTTGCTATGCATACAGTTAGGTTGGCTATGCGAAGAATTGATGTGTGACTGTATTCGAAGAAACGTAGCTGCCACAAATCATTTGCTTATATATATATATATTTTTCTTCTTTGATTTTATATTTTTTTTTCTCCGTTTTTACGCCCTTCGTTCTCCCATGATCTTTCGAGACACCGTGTACAAAAGGTTGCCTACGAAGCTGTGAGTGACTATATGCTCACCGAATGGAACTAAAATTATTCGAGTTCTAGCTGCGGCGGGCGGTGGGAACTTTGCGTTGCCAAATCTTGATACTACATCTGGGGCCGCTGGTGTATTATTCGATTTACATCTTGTCGGATGGTATAAGTTGCTGAAACTCAGCGATGCGATTTATGCCACGTGAATGGTACGTTCCACCGGCCAAATGCGGCGCTGCCACCGTTCTCGATCTTTCTCTTTTTCTTTTACTTCCCGTGGAGGAAGCTTCGTTTCGCCAGACTTTTTTTCTCTCCAGATTTCAAGGAAATATGTTCGGAATGTTGAAAGGTCACATTTACAAAGCAAGGTCTAGAAATGGTTTGTAATAAATCCAATGTTGGGGATGAAAAAAATGCTTTTGTAGGCATATCAGGTTCCTATCGCACGCAGGGCGTCTATCACGAGCAGTGACAGCCTCTACTACCCGCCCGATTCGGGCTACAAGGCGCGAGCATGCTTAGCCTTCAATTGCGCACGGTTCATGGCCGCTGCTCCGATAGCGGTACGAAGGGAAGCCAAAGTCGGGTGTCTGGACGTCTCAGGAACTCTAGACTACGCCCCCCCCCCTCCGCACATACTAGACTACAAAGTACGAGTCACGATGTGTAAGGCTGGCCAGAAGTCCTTGTAAGATACATTTCTACATTTATTTTATCGGCCTATTTGTTATTAACTCTTTATCACCGTGTGACAGTTCCTTAACAAACCACCAACGTCCTCACGAAATCCCATATTGACATTTAATACTTTTTTAAATCAATGTCACACAACAGTTACAAGCCGTTCTATGATTTTCAGTGCAATTAATGCACAGTAGATGGCGTTACTTGCATCAAAATTTGTTTGGGGTCCACTTATTGCGAGATTGGAAGATTCGAGTGTGCGTGAAGTTTGCGAAATCAGAAATCGTCACCGTAGGGCAGAAAGTGTGTGAAAAATGTGGCGTGGCTTTGTACTAAAACAAGCAAAACATTCCAAACACCATAAAGGAATGCTACGACATGATGTCACATGACCTTCACCCTTTCTCGCTCTATAGCTAGCCTCCTTATTGAAAAAAGAACTAAATAATACGTGTTTTTTTTTATTTATTAAAACCTACTATTGGGATGTTGAATAAGTTCTCACTGTTTTTTTTCGTGACAGCTAATGCTTTATTTAATAAAACCATTCCTAATTCTTTCAAACGTTTCGAAACTGTTGTGTGAACAATTTTTAATAATTCTGCAAGTTCAGCTAACGTCTGACATGAACCTTCATGAAGTAATGCCTCCAATTCAACACATCAAAATCATTATTTTCGAAGCGACGAAACGAATCGCTGCATGTTGTTTCCGACAGACCACGGTCGCCGTAAGTCTCAACAAGAATTCTGTGTGCTTTCAGTTGCGGGTTTTTTGTTTCATAAAGTAGTGCAGTTAAATTCCCCGCAAATACGCTTTTTTGGCATGAAATTTGACAAGTTTAACACTATGGAAGAAAAATTGTTTACGCTTCAGCGAAATAACATACACTGAATTTCAACCTTGTAGTACTTCTTTATAGATGCGTTACCTTCTTAAACTACACGCACGCGGTTCTGGTAGCGCTATGTGTTGAAAAACAGCGAGAACTTCTTCAACGTCCTAATATAACCCGAGTAGACATATTGTCAGGCTGGCCTGATATTTGATCCGGGTCTGATCACGTTGTAGTACGGAGGCCTTACTTAAGGTATACCTCAAGTTGCCTGATCCGGTCGGTGTCAGGTGATATTCGGGCAACTGGATGTACTGTTTTCTCCAGTTGCGTGATCCAGCTAGCTTCAGGCGATGGTCAAGTAAGTGGACTTACGGCTTGCATAAATTCGCTTGATCAGACTACCTTCAGGCGATGGTCAGGCAACTGGACTTACGGCTTGATTCAATTGGCCTGATCTGGCTAGCTACAACCAATCATCAAGTAACTGGACCTATCTACAGTTTGGCGCTTTTTACACGCCTAAACTCTTGCCAAACACCAGACGAACTATATATTACGCGTCGTCAAAACGTCGAGACATATATTGTCCACTCTATGCGTACATTTTTTATTATTCCGAATATTTTATTTATTCCTAATGAATCTGTGATTCGATTACCTCTGTATAAAAAACAATTTAGTTGAATCCACTAAATTCATCTATTTACTTTTTAAATTTGAATTGAATAGAATTTTCGTAGAGACAAACATTTTTCTGTTTAATTGAATTAATAGTCCGTCTTGATTGCAATACACACATCGAAGGGGAAGAGGGTAGAGAGGAGCGGAGGGAGAGAGAGAAGTTACATATATGTATATATATACATATATAGGTTATGTTTAAAAAATCTATACGATGATATTCGATAAAACTCTCTCATTATCACAATGATATTAACTAATTGATATAGTTTATGCGATACAACAAATAATTATAGGAATTGATGTGGTCTCTTATGTCACCGAAATGCTACAATCACTCGGTAGCATAGGGGCAGCGTCGGTAGCTATAGGTAGGTAGGTTCTAGTTTTCAATGTGGATGTAGAAATATTTTCTTCGGAAAAATCCATTCAGAACGCCAGGGAATGCCGGATTATGATACAAAATCATTGCGGTAGAACTCTAAATTGAGTATTTCAATTTATTTTGGATTTAGGAAATATTCTATTGAATATTCTGAAAATGTATTTGTAACAAATAGGATGAAACTATTTAAAATAAATATTTTCTTTACAGTACAATGAAGAATGTGATGAGATGGTTTCCGAAGCGACAGCGAACTTCTCTTTTCGTCCTGCATGTCAGGCCTTGATTTTTTTACCCTGATCACACCGAAATCAGAAAGTGTCACAAAAATGATCAGGGCTTGATTAAAAATCCTAATCAAGGCATGAACAAAATCAGGATGCCTGATCAGGTCTTTTGTGTAGCCGGAGCAGGATTTCTACTAGGGGAATTCTGCTATGTTTTAATTTTTACGTTGTTGAGTTACGAAGGTTCAATTTTATTTAACACTTCCGATCAAATCGGGTGAACATTAAGAATCCCATGATATAGAGGTGCTCGTTCGTTGGTACATTAAGATAGCAAATACCACGTGGGCTCTTTTCTCGGCCCCAATGCCTATAAGTGGTATTGTATACCTATAAGATGGGTAATGTTCAGTAGGCCAGTCCAAATTATCCCACAGGAGCGGCACAGTACGAGCCTCTTTTTAGTATCCTTTGACTATCGGTGGGAAGAAGGTTTCGGCTACCCTCTCTCCCACAAGCATCATACATACCAAAGTATTCGCACGCATCATTCTACGTGTCTTTAGCTAATTCTTGCCCGATGACAGAGAGCGCGAAATTACAAAAAGATTTTGAGAGCTCACATCCTCTTCGCGTAGAAGGCAAAGCCGGTGAGTCCCTTGAGCTCTGCGTCTTCCGACACAATACGGTGGGCTTTAAGGACGAAGGTCGTACATCGAAAGTCCAAGCGACCACGAAAATATAACGGACAAGAAAAACATTTGTGAAAAGTTTTTTTTGTTGTGAACAGCAATGTTTTCTTTTTCTTACAAAAGATCGCTGATGGTTCAAGAGCGAAACGAAAAATAGTCGATCTCGCGAGTATATTTATCGACAAGCAGCCGATGAGCGGACGAAGTTTGCGTTGGAGCTTCAAAAAGTCATCTTCGGAAGGATAATACGAAAAAGGTGAGGGTGAGAGATATCGTCGAGTTAGTCATTAATAATTGTTACGAGTATAAAAGGTAAGGAGAAAAAGAGCGCGTGAGTGAGCGAGAGAGAGAGAGAGAGAGAGAGAGAGAGAGAGAGAGAGAGAGAGAGAGAGAGAGAGAGAGAGAGAGAGAGAGAGAGAGAGAGAGAGAGGACAGAAGAGAGATGGAACGAGTAGAATAAAAGAAAAAAATAAATAAGGATGCAGAGAAGCGGTAACAAGCCTGACCGATTCGCTGCTGCTTCTGCGATCTTCGGTAGTTGTTCTCGTAGAAAAGAAACAACAACGCGAAACAACGAAAGAAGAAGAAATAAGAAAAGAAAAACGTCCAAGTGGAGAAGGGAAAAGTGATCGGGAAGGTAATATATGTTGGTGGCGGTGTCGATGATGCCGCGCGCGCCGACACGAGTTGCTCTCGGGCCCACCCCCGCTGCGTACCTAATAAACCCAACTTGCCGTTCATATAATGAGAACCCGGTGACTCCACAAGTATCTCTTCGGACGTGGTTGTATGAGATTGTGAGAGAGAAAACGAGGTCCGTCGGAGGGACCGAGAGAGAGAGAGAGAGAGAGAGAGGTGGAGGCTTCATCATATACAAAAAAAGACCGCCAGCATGGCCTTGTTATACTCCACTACTTCCTTACGCTTGCCTTATTCCCAAGACTTCTGCATTCTGTCTTTCTCTCTCATGCACTCTTCCCCTTACTCTCTTGCTGATTTATTTTATGGCTTCGTATTATCACTACATTTGTTTTCTGCCTTCGAATTATTTTCGTTGCAATTTTTTAATTCTGTAGTATTCCGTAAGGTATTTATTTCTTTAACTTCATTTTTTTATTATTGGTGCTGGAATTAATTCGTGGCGTTTTACAAGAGATGGCGTAGGTAGTACAGTATTTTGTTGTTACCGACAGTTATGTATTCATCGTGAAACAGCTATCATTGAATGTCATTTGCTGTACATAACCTCTTTTTGAATCGTAAATAACAACACTTTATAATTTATTGAATATGTTAACGTTTGTACCGAATAAAGTGTTTTTGCAGAGAGTTTTACTTCTATTTTAATATGAACAAAAATACTGCTGAAGATCATCTTATTTTAGTGGAAGTGTATGGTGAACATGCTCTAGCTGAGCAAACATGTCGGAAGTGGTTTGCACGTTTTAAAGCTGGTGATTTCGACTTGGATCGAACTGGCCAGCCGAAAAAATCTGAAGATAATGAGTTGCAGGCATTGCTCAACGAACACTCAACACTTCAAAAATTGTCTACATCATTGGGAGTTGACTTATCAACGGTAGGAAAATGTCTTAAAACTTTGAGCATAATCCACAAGGAAGGACATTGAGTCCCATATGAATTGAAACCAAGGGACATTGAAAGGCGTCTTTTGACATGTGAACTGCTGCTTCAACGGGAGAAAGGAAAAGATTTTTTGCATCGAATTGTCACTGGTGATGAAAAATGGATCCATTACGACAATCCGAAGCGCAGAAAGTCATGGGTTAAGCTCAGCCAAACATCAACATCAGTGGCAAAGCCAAATATCCATGGGTCCAAGCTCCTGCTCTGTATTTGGTGGGATCAGAGGGGTGTGATTTATTATGAACTGCTGAAACCGAATGAAACTATAACTAGGGATCGCTACCGACTGCAATTGACGCGCTTGAGCCGTGCATTGAAATAAAAACGGCCGGAATACTCCAAAAGACACGACAAAGTCATTTTGCTGCACGACAATGCTCGTCCGCACGTCCCAAAACCGGTACAAACATATCTGGAAATACTTAAATGGGAAGTCCTACCCCACCCGCCGTATTCCCCAGATATCGCTTCTTCTGGTTACCATTTGTTTCGTTCGATGGCTCATAGCCTGTCTGAGCAGAAGTTCACTTCTTATGAAGATTGTCAAAAATGGGTCGATTCGAAGATTGCATCTAAAGAGGAGGCGCTCTTCCGACACGGTATTCGTACCCTGCCCGAAAGATGGTCAAAAGTAGTAGAAAGCGATGGGCAATACTTTCATTAATATTTTCTTTTATTTTCATTTAAAGTAATTTTTTTTCATTAAAAAAACGCTACGAATTAATTCTAAGTCTTAATCGTTTCCTGAATTCCAATGTATTCCCTTGCGAGTTTTTACTTACTAGGTGCGCAACTAGGTTTCTGGGTTTCACACATGGATGGCGCTAGCGACACATGTAGTCGGCATACAGGTCTGAAATTTGGTGTCTTTATAGCTTGGACATCTGTTAAGAATACCCAGTCGTAATATAAACAAATATCGCAACACAACTACCTTTTTTCTAACCTCGAAAATGTCAAAGTTCGTGCCAAATAAACAGCATTTGCGGGAAGCATTGTTTTTCTGCTTCAACCTAAAAAAGAAAAGGCATCTGAAGCACGTCGGTTATTTGAGGAGGCCTACGGCGAACATGTACCATCAAAAACAACGTGCGAAGATTGGTTCAAGCGGTTCTGAAGTGGCGATTTTGAGACTGGGGACAAGGAGCGCTCCGGAAGACCGCAAACATTTGCGGACGCCGATCTGCAAGCGTTTTCGGATGAAGATGACAGTCAAACAGAAGATCAACTTGCCGAGGCATTAAATGTCACTCGGCAATGTATTTCGAAACGTTTGCACGCCATGGGAAAAATTCATAAGGAAAGTGGGTGCCGCATAAGTTGACTGCGAGACAAATGGAAAATCGAAGAGCCACTTCCGAAATGTTGCTTTTGCGGCAGAACAGAGAGTTTCCTGCATTGAATTGTTACTGGCGATGAAAAATGGATATATTTCGAGAATCCCAAACGCAGAAAATCGTGGCTTTCACTTGGCGAAGCGTCAACATCGACGGCACGACCAAATCGCTTCGGAAAAAAGGCAATGCTCTGCGTTTGGTGGGATCAAAAAGGAATCGTGTACTATGAGCTGCTGAAACCGGGCGAAACTGTCAATGGGCATCGCTACCAACAACAACTAATCAATTTGAACCACGCATTGCTCGAAAAACGGCCAGAATGGGACACGAACGTGTGATATTGCAGCACGACAATGCTCCGTGCCATCGCAGTTCCATCGTCCAGGACACCATAAAAACACTGAAATGGGATCTGCTACCGCACCCGCTGTATTTGCCAGACCTGACCCCTGCAGACTATCACTTGTTCCGGTCGATGGCGCAATGCTTGGGTGGGCTACACTTGGCCAATTACGATGCAGTACAAAATTGGTTGGACGAATGGTTTCAGTCCAAAGACGCGTCTTTTTATCATAGCGGTATTTATATATTGCCAGAGAGATGGCAAAAATGTGTAAATAGCGAGGGACAATACTTCGAATGAACCATTTTTTGTATTTGTCTTGAAATTTTCGATTTTTTATTGGAAAAAAAATCGGGAAACTTAGTTGCGCACCTAATATTACCCTTTCCAATTCAACCCAGTTGCTACAATTCCCTACCCGCACTTCGCTAACGTAACCTAACTGTCGTTGCGGTCACAGCCGGTAGCTACAATATACCGTATTGGCCGAGGGTATAAGGAAACCGTGGAAAACCGGTACCGGTATAGACGGTTCCACATTCTTCCGATTCTCAGCTGTATAAACGTTTTACTCAAGTATTCACACCTAGGCAGATCAGAGATTTTACCCATCCGCTCACAGGTTAATGCGCCAGTCGGCGCACGACTGAGCGGTCACCGCTCCAAGTGTCGGCCATGCAGAAAGCTGCTTCACGAGCAACGATCGTCTATCCACCGGGGTCGGTGGTTCCGATTCCTTTATTTTACTTTATTTTGTTTTATTTTGTATGCGATTTCTTAATTTTACTTTGTATTTTCCGACTTCAATTCATGCGGTTTCTTAACTTGTCATCATGTTGTATTATTTTTACTTATATTTGTTTTAGCTTTCACGCGACTGTCGGTCGTTGCGATTCATTTATTTTGTTTTATTCGGTAGGCGATTTCTTCCTTTGTTAATTTTTGTAATTTCTTATTTCATTTCATGCGGTTTCTTCATTTTTTATCATTTTGTATTATTTTTTAACTTCATTCTGCATTAATTTGTCCGCAATTTCTCGATATTTATTTATTTTTGTGGTATATTTTTTCAATTTTTGCGATTCTTTCGTTTTTCATTATATCGTATGATTGGTTTTGTATTACCGCTTTGTATCTCACTCAATTTGACGTTCTTAATGTTTCTCCTCTTCTCTAGCGCATAGTACATCTCTATCTCCTGCGGCATTGCGCTTACGGTATTTATTACACATTACTGATTATTTATTATCGATCGTAATGAAAGAATATAAATTGTGTTCAATTTACATTTTTTCTTCGATACTCGAACAAAGTTATTGTTACTACGACTCTGAGTTTACCGTTGCACCAATTGACTCGAGACCAAGGACTTGTATCGTTCGGATTATTGATTATCCGTGAGGAAGTTACTACCAAGGAGAGTCTCGTCGTGGAGCAAATAAAAGGCTCTCCAATGAGGGATACTCGCCCGCGCGGTCATTCCGAGCTTGAAACTCTCGTATAAGCCAGGCATAACAGATTCTCGTACCATCCGGTTTCCATTGGATCGAACCTTTCGCTCTGTGTCTTTGGGTCCGTTTGGATGTTGATTTTCCAGGAAAGGTGTTAGTTCGATGTCTAAGACTTGGCTCTGCTTGAGAGAGAACGAGGACAGGGCCGATTAAGCGCGTTCTTTGATTCCTCGTGTTCGAACAGTGTGCTCGCGGTTGATGGGTGTGTAAATCACTGCCTTGTTATATAGCAATAGGCCAGTACATAAAGGCTGTCCGTGTCAGCATTTGTCTATACTAACCACCTAATTCGTAAGCTTGGATAATTATTACGAACTCTTCGGCATTGCCTTGTTTCATAAATTACCTACGTATATGTATGTCGGGTTAGTCACTCGAAAACTGCGGCGCATATTTATTTCAGACCCAAAAAAGTCGCTGACAAAACTTGAAGGCCTTATCAAGATCTACTTTTCTCGTCCGCTCACTCTTCTTTATGTAGACGTTCAGTTTTCTTCAACATCAGCTCCATTTGCTCAAATGGGAACACCTATTTTTACGTTCCCTTTTCCACTTGGTTTTTAAACCGAAATTAATCACTCATCGTGGCGTTCGGTCGACCTTGACATACTAAATAATCAATAAATGTTTCAAATAGAACTTTTTTTCCTTTGAAGAGGCCAAAATATGGAAATGTCAATTTAACTTCGTGTATAACCGCCAAGTGACAGTCGACTTCAAAATTATTCGTTGATATATTAATTGAATTATATGAGTATTATATATATATGAGTATATAAATTATATATACTCATATATATATGTGAGTATATATAATTTATATGTATTATGTATATCATGTATCATGTATCATGAGTATCATGAGTATGTGAGTATATATAATTTATATCAGTATATAAATTATATATACTTTATATATTATAAGAGTATGTAAAGAGAAAAATAAGGCTACTAGTTAAAACCAAATAAACCCCAGCAAACTTTCCTCCCCTATTTCACCCCCTTATTCGTTGATTTTCAAAAAACGAAACACGTATTCATTCATTTCTAATAGAGAGTCCATATACAAATTTACACGTCTCCAAGTTCAGAGATTTCCAATTTCCATTCAACATTTATTCAGCCTTTTCACTTCCTTAGGGGATGAATTTCTAAAAAATCCTTTCTCATTGGGTGCTTACGTCACAAAAGGAACCTGTTATCCAATTTTCATATTCCTAGCTTTAGTAGTTTTGGCTCTGCGATGATGAATCAGTCAGGACATGTGATTTTATACATGAGGAGCTGGCAAACAAAAGCGGCCTTGTCTATGAATCACTTTTTTTTACAGACGCGGTCAGAAACCAAAATGACCAAATAGAGACGAGTTAGAATTTTTAAGCTTTAATATATGGGTCATGAAAGAAAACAGATTCTCTGAATTGAATACATTTTTTTCTTCTAATTATCAATTTAATAATCCTACACAAACTCTTTCGATTGCAAATGAAAATGCAATGTATTTTTCATTCAGCCAACCATGGACAAGTCCGTTTCTGCTTGGAAACGCAATTGTTAACAAATTTTAAGGTGTTCAGAGCCGGATTTGATGCAAAATATTTCGGCAGCTAATAAAGGTGTGCTTGAAGAACACGGAAAAAATGTCATTTGAGATAGCTCGTAACCAAAATAAAAATCTATAATAGATAACATCACATTCTCACACACCACCCTTGTTACTCAACAAAGAGAGAAAATCAACATATTACAAATAATTACTCATACAATATAAGCATGATTGAAATTAGGGGAAAAAACTAACACATAAGTTACACAAATCAGTAAAACACATTTACAACTTATTCATAACACATAGTACAACTATACAAAATCTGTAAACTCTATCTATATAATCTGTATCTCATAATTTATAGAACAAATAAAATTTCTGAAGAGGATCCGAACCAAGGATCGAAACGTAACACTAAAACCCTTTTTTTTTCCATTACGACTTTGGAAATTTCACTGGCCGAATCGAAGCCGATTCCTCAACAACACGTATTATCAACACGGCCGCACACGACTGGTACTAACTAGTCTTATGTCGCCGCGAAATGCCGAAGAAAAACATTTCACGACGAAATGTACGAGACTGGGTTTCGAACCCGTGACCTCCCGGTCCGCTGGTCTAGTGGCGAGCACGCTAACCACAAGACCATCGCACCAGTTCTGTTATGAAATATAAAAATATACAATGAAATATAGGGCTTCTAACTACACATTTCGAAGTTGACTACTACATGGCCGTGGTGGTTGTACCCAAGGTCAAATTAAAATTTCTATGCTTTCCGAACACCTTTTTTTTTAACATTTTTAACCATTTTGATACGTACTTTCTGAAATATAAGCTTGTAACACTTCGTGTGAGACACCCTATGTGTATAGCGATACGACTCTATATATATTTGCATATAGAGTATAATTTATAAACGTTTACGTATATAGATGAACGAATGTATAGGTATACAGGTTTGGCATATGCTAAATACGATTATATATATGTATATATATATATACACATATATATTACCCTACACGGTCTACTTGACCGGCACGACTACGCGATGGAAAGATCGCCGGCACTTGGAAGTCGCTTCGATCGTTAGAACGATATAGGGGCAATCTCGACGTTAACGCCACGCTCGAACTAAAACGTAGATCTCCTTTTCCCTATCGCGTCTTAACATCGCATCGGTAACGGCGTCACAGTCGCGAAGTCAAGAAAGAACGAGAAATAAATTCACGGCAATACGATCGCACTCGTTACCGCGATTTTCTCGCCGGGAAATTTCCCTGATAAGCCTAATTCCCCCGATAAGCGCAATAATTTCGCAACAGATAACACAAATATGCAACGTTACGACGTCCAAATTAATCCTTTCGCATTTTCACAGAGAAAACTCCTACGCCTAATTTGTGAGGCCATATAGGAATGGAAAAAAAGGCAAAAAAGGTTACCAACGAGTAGGAGAATTTGCGTGTCACATTACAAATTAGTGAGTACTCCTCCGTTATTATCATCCCTATCGAGACTTATCTGAGATTGGGTGAGAAATTCGCCAGGAATACTGGATATCGAGCATGAATTTTCTTTTTCTTTTTTTTTTTCTCAAATGAATAATGTGGACTCAGTTGCGCCGGATGGATTGATCGATTGTTACGAAACCGAGCGTATTTTTCCATCGTGCCGATAAAAAAGAAAAAGGAGGAGAAAAAAAAATGGAAATTTGCAAGCGATTACTATATCGTTCCGCGTGTACGAAGGATATATGTCGTGTAAGATGGCGAAAAATTGCCCGAACTCTCTCGAGTCTCGTCACGAACGCGATCGCGACTGATCCTCACGTGATGATCTCCGTATGACGGCGATCAGTCACCGGCAGTCTTTCCCACCTCGTATACGTACTTCGTATACGTGTATCAAGTATAGCGGAGTAAACGTGTCGTACGTACCGCACCATGAATGAATGATCGTTCTCATTTGCATCATTCGTGTTGGGAATCTCATTCGCGCGCTCTACATAATAAACGTACATGCGTGGCGATATGAAGCCGCTAGCCCGCATCGAAATTTCGTGAACTTTCGCTCGCGAGAATCTTGGCAAAATTATCAAAGAGGCAAGGAAAAAAACATGGTCGACAAGCGGGGAGTGGATGAACGTTTTTTTCCACTTTTTTTGTCTCAGTTTGTATAGATTCGAAACCGTATTGAAGGGAAACAAAGCCCGGAAGGACATTTTGAGAGCGTTGTCACACTTTGGGAGTTTCTATTGCACGTGAAAAATTTCGAGATTCCATTCACCGATCACCGGCTTATGAATGCGCGTATTGGACCGAGGGCCTCAGGTACGTTCGGTCCGGGTGATTAATTTTCCACACCGTTTTCCCGATAAAGCGAGCATAACTATCGTTAAGGATTGTCCCGAACAAAGAAAACCTTTGGGCAGCTATTGAAAATTCATTTGAAAACAAAAAGCCACGAGCTTATTTGAATTTATCTCGTGTAATTTTCCATCCGACAAAAACATGTTGAAAACTTCGATATTCCCATCTTATTAGGTTTGCAAATTAATTCTCAATATTTTTCGTCTTCATTAGTGTTTAATTCTATAAAAAACAAATACAAACTTAAACGACAAAGCAATCTCGTTGACTTTCTAGGGGAGACCTAGGAGGGTTCACACAGAGGTAAGTTGAAACGGTGTCAATGTCTCGGTAGATGTGATTGTTAGCGAGCTGGCAACAAAGCCATTCGTTCATTGCTACGACGCGCGCCACTTGTCAGTTCGTTCCGGTGCTCTTGCGAGTTCAGTTGCGTCGCAGCGACACACGCGCCAAAAAAATTGGCAAAAATAAGCATTGTCGTATTTTTCATTAAGCTTTAGTTACCTCGTTTATATATTTGATGATATGCGATATGCATTGTTTGGAAGCTTGGTAACTTACCATTCGATTTGTCATATTGAATTTGTTGTTTTGCAATACTCTTTATCAATAGTGAGTCCAGAATCAAGTATTTGTCGTATTTTTCATTAAGCTTTAGTTAGCATGTTCAAATATTCGATGGTATGCGATATGCATTGTTTGGACCCTTGGTAACTTACCATTCGATGCCATATTGAATTTATTGTTTTGCAATACTCTTTATCAATATAGTGAGTCCCGAATCAAGTATTTGTCGTATTTTTCATTAAGCTTTAGTTACCTTGGTCAAATATTTGATGGTATGCGTTATGCATTGTTTGGAAGCTTGGTAACTTACCGTTCGATTTGTCGTATTGAATTTGTTGTTTTGCAATACTCTTTATCAATAGTGAGTTCCGAATCAAGTGGCATCGCATGTTTTACACCTAGGAGGGTTGAAACAAGGTGTTTCAACTCACCTCAGTTGCAGTAATCTTTTTATACGTTTATATTTTGTGGTGTGGTTTGCAAGCCTTACATTTCTTTTATTTCAGATGTCGAATAAATATATTAGGAAAACGTATAGAGGCATGGCGAATTGAGAAATATATGAGCTCGCCGCTGAAGAGGTTACTCTACGGGACGAAAGATCAAGCACAAAGAGAACATGGAAAGTGAAGACGAGGAAGAGTATTTTTGCGTGTGTTGTATGGAATCGTATTCAAACAGCAGGCCAAATGAAAAGTGGGTGCAATGCCGGGAGTGTACACACGGTCGCACGTAGCCTGCACTGGTGGAGAACTTTCATATGTATGTCACAATTGTTTGTCAGAATAGACAAACTAATGATTTGCTTTCTTGCCATAAAGTTTCTACTTCAATTTATTGTTTGGTTTGCTATATTTTACTATTTAGTTCCGTAAGATTCGTGAGGTTATATTCCTTTCAGTTAGAACTTACAAAAAAATGTCGGAATAAATAAAAAAGTGAGACTTAGATTAATGTTGAGGTTAAGTTTTTAAATTGTAAATCTCGTTTTTTTAAATAAAAATGTGTTTTGACATAATTTATACCCATATTTTGTACCAATTCCCAGGCGTTTCAACTCACCTCAATAGCTGTTTCAACTTACCTCAATGTGAGGAGAGTTGAAACAAAACGACTTGTACTTAAGTGGATTTTTTTACAGGTGACATAATTCCTGGAGTCATTTCTAGTCGAGAATCAATTCGTCAATTATAAAAGCTACAAAACAACTTTATATTTACCCGAATCTCTCGTTCCGATTGCGAGATATGGGGTGAAATCTGAAAATTGTTTCAACCTTCCGAGGTCTCCTCTGCACTTTTTTGGCATCTTTCGTGCAATTGTCGAATTCTACGCTTTTTCTAACCTCGTTGACCGTCTTGAATCGGGAATCCGCCAGATAGTGTTAAAGAGATCGGAACAGGTGAAAATCCGAAGGGGCTAAGTCTGGTGAATACGCCGCGTGGAGAGTTTCCCAGCTCAACTCAGAAATGTTATCTCGGGTCTCTTTTGACGTATGAGGCCGGGCGTCTGATTTTGTTATCGGCAGGGAGTTTATGAGGGACCCACCGAAACTCCTTTTAAATAATTTCCAGCTTCTGTAAACGATGGAAAATGGCTTGATGCGTCACTCCGAGTGCGTTAGCGAGTTTCTCTCGACTTTGCCAAGGTTTTCCGTTCAATAAATGCGCCAACTTCGCATCTTCGATTTTTTTGGTTGTCCAGAGTGCTCTTCATCTCTGAGGTTAAAATTTGCCTCTCGAAACCGCTGGTATCACTTTTTGCACGTGCTATATGATACAGCGTTTTCACCAACAACCCAAGAAATCATGGCGTTTGCTTTAGTCGCGTTTTTTTTTTTCAATTCGAATGCGAAAAGAGAGGCAATGCCGGAAATGTTCCTCATCGAAAGACATCGCGAAAACCTGTAAAATTTTAGTTTGTGTACGTAGTAGGATAAACTTTGATAGCTCGATTCAAAGCTTAGAGATGGCGCTAGTCAATGCATGCATCGCGGGAAAGTTATTCAGATTTGAATCGCATTTATGATCAGTAGACGTTAGGGGCCGAGAATTAATTTGCAGACTTAATAAAGGTTGCCTCAAATTGACCTGACATTTTTATTTATTAATAAAACGTATTATTTATTTGCAAAGTACGAGTATGTTCATTTTAATATAAGGTACAAACATGGAAGTTATGTGTGGAACACAATATCCGATAAACAGGTCCCTGTTTGCAAATGTGAACTCTTTTGACGACATTTTCAATAACATTTTTTAATAATGCAGATATAATGCAGAATATAGCTGCTGCTATCTGAAATTGTACTCAAAACTTTAAACGCCTTTTCCTCGTAACTGGGGTTTTCAATCTGGTTGACATAAAATCTCGAGTTCTATTGAACCAATTGACTTAATATTTGGTATAGACGTTCAGCATGTATCCCTCTATCGTCCCTACCTCAGGCATAGCGAAATTATTATTATTATTACTATTTAAAAAAATTAAAAACTTTGAAAAATAGGGGGCGATATTCACTTTTTTCAGACAGTCGCCATTAAACATTTTTTCTCTTTGGTGTCTGCCGCAATGACATTTTTATTGATCAAGAAAATTGGGTTTATTTCTGCTTCAGATGAATGGGCGCTGTGGATTCATGTCAACTGCCTCAACCTTTTTTTACACGGTCATATTTATAGGCTCGTAACTTGTTCAATTTTTTCTCTGTAAGTTCCTGATACAGCAATACAAACACTGTGAAAAAATGGATGTTAAAAATAGTTTTTTTTTTTTATCAAGCCCGAAAAAGCGCCCGAAACATCTGCTCGCGAGGACGGACAAACATCGTTTAAGGGAACCTCTATGAGCTTGATACCCCAGTATTTCCGATCTTAGGTTCTTTTTCTTACGATTTTCGAAGATTTTGTCATTTTGTGGATTGTAGTATAATTAATTTCATTTGTAGTAGCTCAGAAAAATGTAGACCACCACAAAGAAGCGGCATCTCCTGAAACATATATAATTAAATTATATAAGTTGTTTTTCATTTGAAATAAACAATGGCATCCGTACATCACGATCCGAGAAGAAATTTGCTAATTGCGACACGATGACTAAACTCGATAGGCTAATTGCGAGGCAATCGTCGATCAGAATTCTTTAATTGTTTGTCTCGAGGAAGATTCCGTGGAGGTGAATTGCCAATATAAATTGGGCCGAAAGATTTCGTCCAGGCGTACCTCATACCACACATTTGTACCCCTGATAATTTTCTCATACACGCATATGCGTGTGGTGTGTGTTTGTATGTAGATATGTAGGCATGTCCGTAAAGACGCGTGTATGTAGAAATACGATATATATATATATATATATATATATACACATATGTATGTATATTGTAGCGCGTAAAGCCTAATCGAGCAGAGTTGAGAGCTCGTTGGTTGTGAAAAAAAATAGGAGAAAACAAAAGTACAAAAAAAAGCGGCCTCGCAAAACGAAGATGTGCGAGAAAGAGAGAAAATCGGGAGGCGTGTAACACTCGCGTTCCAGGCCATTAACGCTTTATTTGGACGAGGAACAATAAAGATCGATCTATCGCCTACAGCGCGCCAAGTATCGCGCGTCTCTTGTTCGAGCAAGGAGTCGCATGCGCGCTCTCTCTTACTCTCTCTCGTTTCTCAGTCTCCCTTTCGACCTCCTACTCTTTCCCTATCGGTCTTTCTTTACCGATCTTTTTATTTCTTCGTTTCGGTCTCTCTCTCTCTCTCTCTCTCTCTCTCTCTCTCTCTCTCTCTCTCTCTCTCGCCGGCAAGATCTTTCGCTCTTTGCAAGGCTATCTCAGTCCAATCGATACTCTTGAGAAGTGCATCTCTGTATCTGGTGAACGAGGGGTAATAACTCCGAGAATTCGCCGAAGATGAACAACAAAGACGAAACTGTGGCAATGAAAAAAATGGCGAAACGCACCGTGTGCGTACGTAGTGTGCACGTGCAAGCCACACACGCGCCTCCAAAAGCTTCGAGTTATTCGGCAGAGTGAAATTTGCTACTGTTTACACAGAGTCGCTGATGTTCCATCCCTTCGTGCACGGATGTGAACAATGTCGAATAACATTTTACCGACTAGATCGGACCAGAGAGATGATCGGATTAAACTATTTTCGAAATAATCATCGATCAATCGTGCAATGTTTTGCACAACATTTATGTTTTGTTACCTTTTCAAATTAAATCGTTAGATTTAAGGGGCTATACCAGTGTGAACGCTGAAAATGTGGGCGCTTTTCAGGAATTTTTTGGAAGAAAAGTACTCAATTAAATTTTTCGGAAAATTAAGAATATATTTGGCTATACTTGACCTACATTGCATAATTTTTTCATAGACAAATATTGAGATCCAAGCGACGTATGCGCTGCCTTCGGAGGCGCCAAAAAAAAAGATCGTCCACTGACATGATTCCGGCCGATTGAGTAGCTGAAACCGAAAAAGGAAAAAATGTCATAAAACTGAAAGGTATTTCCTGTACAATGACGTAGGATTTTCGAAAAATATCAAACAAAATGGCGTAGTTATGAAAAAAGTATGTTATCTTGCCTATAAAATGGTCGTTTTTTTCAGTGCCAAATCGTCAATTTCCATCCAATCAAAAATATCCTACGTCATTGTAGAGTAAATATATCCAAGAGGACTCAGTTCAAATTTCAAGTCAATCGGATGATTGCTCTTTGAGTTACAATGTCAGCAAATTTGAAAAATCTTATTTCGAGAAAAACGCGTTGAAAGATATGACTATCGATTTTTGCAAGATGAAATGATTAGAGATACGGCCTTGAAATTTTTACAAGATGTTCTTCAAAGTATAAACTGTCGAAAAAGGCAAAAAAATCGATTTTTTGAAAGTGTCACACTGGTATAGCCCCTTAAGAGCAAAAGCGATGAGGTAATCGTTTATTCCCAATGCAATTAATTTTGTCCATTGTGGAATTACTGTCGTCTTGAAGTTTGGATTTCCGGAAAACAAGCTAAGCATTCTTCTATTTTTTTGTATTTTCTTATCTTTATAACAATCTAAAACCTCTGTTCCTCGTTGATTTTGTGTAATCTCGGATGGAGGTCCTGGAAATCGGTTTAGTGATTTCCGTAGCATGCCATTTCGGCAGGGCTGGATTTAGGCAGGGGGCTGAAATTTCAGCGCCTGCACACTTCAAATTATGCGGTAAAATTTGCTAAATAAAGGTATGCAACACTCGGTGAAAAAAAATCGTTCCGGAAATCTGACAAAGAAAGAAAAGTTATCACACTTTCATGAAGCAGACCAGAAACGCTTTGTATGTAGAGAATGTTTTTATGGTCTCAAAGTTTGCATCGTTGGAATGCAATGAATGTTCTTTTTTTCCGATTCTTATTTTTATTATTTTACGCCGATTGAAATTTCAGATCTCGAAATGAGCGACTTAAAAAATGATTGATGGTATTTCGTAACAAATATTTGCCAAAAGAAATTCCAACGATTGAAAAATAATAATTTTCATTGCATTCCGACGATGCAAACTTCGATCTCATATTTTTCTTACTACGTAGAAAAAAAAACCCTTAGCAGGGAGAAATAAATGTAACAATGTCCGCCAAAAGATTAGAAGGCCAGTTTGCGTTTCAATCTTCGATACTTGAAGAGGGAAAAAACTGCATAGTTACAGAATTCCGACTAGTCTGTAATCGGCGGAGTAGCCATTAGTACAGTGGCGGAAGATCGTTCAGAGGAATAACGATAATAATTGGTCGTAAATTCATCAGATCAAGCCCGTTTTCTGTGCCCATATGCTCGTCCTCGCGTTCTCGTATATTATTTCTGGTTGTAGAGGACACGACAGGATATGCACTTGAAATTGACTCAGCAAAAAAAGAACGAGAGAGAGAGAAAAGAAGAGAGCCAGCGATGGTTTAGCCCTCTCCTTTTCTGCTATCATTCTCTGCATAACGAGCTGACGCGAGATGCACGAATCGATTTTGTACTCTGAGCCTTTGACGACAATCTGCCAACTCGAATTTTAATGACGAAATCCCAAATGAATCACAGGCAATCAATTATTTTTATAATAACGTACGGATATATTAATAAGTGCTTTTTCGTTTTTATTTACGATTTCATCGAGACAGACTCCAAAGATTTCAGTTGGTGCTTAATCGTTGAAAAAAAAAGAAAGAAAAAAGAATACCACCCTCATTTTTGTAAATTGACTCTAACTACAATTTCTTATTATCAATACATACTAACGCGATTAATGAGGAAATACAATTAATACGAGTCAGATCGCAAGTCTACATCGAAAGTAGCCATCACTTAGAGCACCGTTTACAAGAGTAAAACGTTTTAAAAGAGTGTTTGCACCGGGTTTTTTTTTTCTTTAATCGATTTTAGAATAAAAACATTAGAATTCCTCCTTTATCGATTTTTCAAATGTTCAATCTTGATGGATCATCCTAAAATTTCATCTGTTAATATATGTTTGGTTCCTCGACAAAATTCTGAAAAAAGATAGTATTCCTTTTGAAAAAATAGCAATGACCTTGAAATCTCAGAAGCACCTCCACCTGGATGAACCTCGTAGATACCACTGGATGAACCCCTTCGAACTGTCCAATTTCTGGATTAAAAGTTTCTTCCGAAGTCTGATAGGTTCAAAAATATTTCTACTGTACCGGGTGGCCCATTTTAATCTTACACCTGATGCATCTCGAAAAATACTGCTCTGATCAAGTATTCAGTATAATGAAACTTTAGCGTTCATGGGGGGACGTTGCAAGAAAAAAAATCTTTTTTGGTCCAGAATTCAAAATGGCGACGTTGAGGTGGCCAATATGTTTTTTAAAAATGGGATCATGAATTTTTCCCACCAAAAAAATGTTCACGCCGAAAGTAACCATTTTTCAAAATCCAAATTTGTTCAGTTTAATTAATTTATAGGTCAGTTAGCTTGTTTATTCAGCTTCAATTTGGTTTTTCTGGTCTCTACGTACATTTTTGATGAGATATTCGAATTTGAATGAAAAATGTTATTTTTCCATACAAAAATTTGTTCCTTTCACCACAGAGAATTAAAGGGCAGTTTTAAATCCTTGAATAAATTTTCCACAAGACCCTTTTGTTGATTTTTGAGAAAAAAAAATTGCGCCTTCAACATTAACTTGAAAAAAGTACAAAAAAATGACGTTTGGTGGTTTTTTGGTAAATCTACTACTACTTTACAAATTTAGATGGAAGACTAATGTTTGCCTGGTTTCTCAGCTTAATGTACCCCCAAAGCCCTGTAAATTTTTTAATCAATCCATCGAACCAAATAATCAAAGTTTTACAAAACAATTAAAGGAACAAGTGTATTGTTCCTAAACGTCGTGTAATCATCTTCAACATGAAAAGACCCCTTCTCTTCGACTTTTTTTCACAATTTTGCACTAGTTGCTTGTTAAATAAATTTTCAAAACCGAAAAATGTGTACAAAAACAATAGTTTTTTTTGTTTGTAAAACATTTTAAGAAACAATACTGACTCATTTTTGATACGATTTGGCTTTGCCCACCATATTTTCACTCATCTTTAATTGCATTAATTAAAAGTTGACACCCCCAAGCTGTATTCACTAGTCGATCTGAGAACATTTATGCAATTAATTTTCGATATTTTTTGCTAAGGTTATTAGGGTTACGAAAAACTGTTTTTATCAAAACTAGGCATGATGCAAAATTTTAAAAAGTTAAAATTTTCCGAAACTTTTCATTAATTTTTGTTACCAAAACTTAGAAAAAATTGAAAAATGTTTTTTGTATCCCTAATAACCTTCGCAGAAAATATAGAGAATTAATTGCATAAAAGTTCCCAGATCGACTAGTGAATATAGCTTGGAGGATGAATCGTGCAAAAAATGAGTAAGTATTGTTTCCTAAAATGTTTTACAAATTTTAAAAAAAATCAATTTTTTTCAATTTAACAAGCAACTAGTACAAAGGTGTGAAAAAGTCGAAGAAAATTGGTTTTTTCATTTTAATGGTGATTACACGATGCTTAGGAACAATACACTTGTTCCTTTAATTGTTTTGTAAAACTTCAATCAATCGGTCCGGAAAAACATTTCGACGGATCAATTTGAAAATGTACAGAGCTGGTGGGGGTACATTAAGCTGAAATAAAACCTGGCAACATTAGTCTCTCCATCAATATTTGTTAAGTAGTGGTAGATTTACTGAAAAACCACAAAGTCATTTTTTCGTACTTTTTTAATATTTAGAGTAAAAAAAAATCTTAGAAATCAATGGAAGGGTTTTGGAGAACATTTATTCAAGTTTTCAAAGCTGCCTTTTAATTCCTGCTGAGATATTGATTATCAAAGACAAAAGATCGTTCTTCGTTCAGTTGAATATCTCAGCAAAAAATTGACATAGAAAGAAAAACCAAATTGAAACTGAATAAACAAGCTAACTGATCTATACATTAATTCAACTGAAAAAAAAAAAACATTGGAAATTTGTTTCTCCCAATAATATATATATATATATATATACATATATGTATATATATATGTGTGTGTGTGTATATATATATATATATATATATATATATATATATATATATATATATATATATATATATATATATATATATATATATATATATATATATATATATATATATATATATTATTGATGATGCATTATTTTTGTAATTTAAAAACAAAAATATTAATAATAATTTTATTATTGATAAATATGTAAAGTGGGTAAAAAAGTATTCGTACATCTCACACGAAAATGTTGTTAATTTGGCTTTATTTGTTTGTTCGTGTTGTCCCAAGATTTGAAACAAGAAACAAACACCATGTATATTTAGGATAAGCTATCAGACACAGAAACTTAATAAAGCATTTCATTTTTTTTCGTAGGATAATTTGAAAAAGACGACATGCACAAATACTTTTTTGTCCACTTTATATATATAGCTACACACACGCACGCGCGCCTAATTTGTTAAGAGCCTTTTCAATCATTAATGAAATATCAATCAATTTTTATTTAAATCATTAATAACTATCACTCAATCAATAATCAATGTATATATACATGCGGCTCAACTTTACCGGACATCGTTCTCGCCTACTTGACGAGTCATTGTTCGACGCCATTTTGCAGTCCTTCCCGATGTTTAGACACAATCAACACTTTCAACTAAATTCGAGCACATAGCGCGTGCAGTGAAATAAGTTTCGTACATTTCGTACGCAGTTTCGCCCGGTATTAAATAGCATAGAAAAATCGCAAAAAAAAACAAATACGTACGTTTTCGTCGGGTAAAAAATACTTGGACGCTCGCACACAATCACGCTACTTTGTACTTTGCTAGTGCGTAAAAAATATCGATGTTAGAGCACTACACAGCTTCAAAACGCTGTATAATTATTTTGTCGACACGTTCGAGAATTTTACGTGCTGACGGGCACAAATTTTCAAGAAGAAACAGTCCGGACAAACTTGGGCAAAATGACACTGTACGCGAGAAAACGCGTGATCTAACGTCGAACACGATTGTCGATTTCGCGAAGAGGTGTAGGCTGTCAGCGTGCGCACGCCCTGTGGCGCGATTCTGTAACTCGTAGCGACCGTAGCGACAGTTTTCTTTATTGTTAGCTAGCGACAGCCAATGAGGTTCCCTTTCTGCTGTGATCGTCCGTGCGATTGGCTGTTATTTATCGACAACGGACAAAGTCGTTACTGAATTACAGAATCGCTCCTGCGGGGACCAACAGAGTGCGGTTGTGAGAAGACCGAGCGTGCGCATCGGCATTTCCGGTTTTGTTCTTAACGCTCTCGAAATTTTCTAATCGTTTCGATGTTTGCACTTCGCATTCGATGGACGAGTTTGACGGTGAATATGCACACCGGAAGTACGGCGAGAAAGTTTCAAAAGGCCACAGAACATCGACTTGTGTGTTGCAAAGAAAACGAAGGAGTTTGAAGACAAAAAAATGTTTTGACCGAAGAAAAAGTGAAACAAAAGTTGAAACTCTTTTTATTTAATTTGTGAGTACTTCGACAAATCTCCATACTCCATACTCGTATTAGCACCTTGGCAAGAATAACGCGCGTAGAATATCCGGCGGCGAGCAATGCGTCACGGTACTCATCACCGGAACTCGCTTATCGGCCAATGAAATCCAAGTATTTCTTGTCCGTTTTTAATTTGTCCAAAAGAGCTTGCACGTGTAGTCGCCTCTCCAATTGGCTGCTAGATTTCTCATGCTGACCAACGAAATGCGATTATGAATTTCGCGAGTAGGTATCGGAGCGCGTGCGCATCGCCGTTTCCGCGTTTCTCATCGTCTTGGATAGCGGGCAGCGATCGTTTGCGCGGTCGCCTCGCGCTCGTCGATAATTTTTTCATCAATCGACATCGTTGCATCCTGCACTGAATCTGGATCCGAAGACTCGTCAAAACGTCCCCGGTGTTACGTGAGTACCAATATTAATACGCGTTCGCACTTTCGAACGTTTTTTCGAACGATATTCACAAGACTCGCAAACGCGAGTGAAAGCTCGCGCACGGGCGTTCGAGCGTGTTTATTGTTTTCGTGCTGTTTACCGCGTTGTAAACACACCGTCCACGGATCGTCGATCGTGCGTTAAATTTCGCTTAACACGAGGACTCGTCACAATTCGATCAGTTTTTTTTTTCTCGGAAAATGTGAAAGTCCTCGCGTCGCGTTTTGTGTCGAAATATTCGTCGTTATTGATAAAAAAAGAACTTCTTCGGCCTGAAAAATAATTCGCGAAGTTTTTCCGCGAAAACAAAAGGAAATCGGAATTTCGAAAACATTGAAAATCGTAAATATGTATACGGTCGTGAATTGATGCTGCGTCATACTGATACGTTTGGCCGCCATTTTTTTGTCGCCGTTCGTTTCTTGGGAAACGTGCGTTCATGCTCAGGGAATTCGATATCCATATTTTGTTTGCGAACTTTTGCTAGTGACTTTAACGAGCTAATTTTCCTCATCTCTCTCGACATTCGAATCTCTCCGTTTTCTTGGTCGTTTCGGAGGTTAAAAGTTACGACGCTCAGCCACCGTTAGCTCGTTGCGGGACAAATTACTCGACGTTTCGATAATCGATCGTAAATACATGTTTAAATAAATTCATGCGTGTGTACGCGAAAAAAAAAAGAATCAAAGCGATCGGGACAGAGAAATATATATGCATGTCCACCGGTCACTCCTATAAACATGCTAATGGCGATTCGCGATAGTGAGTTAGTGGCGTGATATCGAGACCGTTGCGTTTGTGCTTTCGTCGAGGTAGCGAGCCTCGCTCCCGCGAGGGAAGCATACCGCGCGCGCGGAGAGGGGGAAGCGCCGCGAGTGGGGGGAGGGAACAATGCACACAAGTGGTGGGGGGCGGGCGATGGACAGACCGTATCGCGGTCGCGAACGTTCACGTCGCTGAGCTATTTATCCGTGTTTACCTGCCCCGATCGTGACAAAGACATTTCTCAAATATCACGAAAATGATTTTCACCAGCGGCTTAACTCCTTCATCTCGGATTCACTCGAATTTGCATTTACTGCACGAAATTCAAAAAACAGAGAGAGGTAAATTTCACATTAATTTTTTTCGTTGTTGGTCTCGCACTTGCAAAACTTAAGGGGCTATGCCAGTGCGACACTTTCTAAAAATCGATTTTTTTGTTGCCTCTTCGACAGTTTATACTTTCAAGAATATCATTAACATTTATATAATTTATATCAATATCATTTTATCTTGCAAAAATCCATAGTTAAATCTTTAAGCGCGTTTTTCTCGAAATGAGATTTTTCAAATTTGCTGACATTGTAACTCGAAGAGCAATTATCCAATTGACTTGAAATTCGAACTGAGTATTTACTTTTGAATATATTTACTCTACAATAACGTAGGATATTTTTGATTGCATGAAAATTGATGATTTGGCCTTGAAAAAAAACGACCATTTTATAGGCAAGAAAGCAGACTTTTTTCATAACTACGCTATTTTGTTAGATTTTCATATTTTTCGAAAATCCTACGTTATTGTACAGGAAATACCTTCCAGTTTAACGACATTTTTTCCTTTTTCGGTTTCAGCTACTCAATCGGCCGCAATCATATCAGCAGTGGAGGAACTTTTTTTGGCACCTCCGAAGGCAGTGCATAAGTCGCTTGGATCTTAATACTTTTCTATGGAAAAATTATGTAATATACGTCAAATATAGCCAAATATATTCTTAATTTTCCGAAAAATTTAATTGAGTTCCTTTTTTCCAAAAAATTCCCGAAGATCACCCAAATTTTCAGCGTTCACACTGGTATAGCCCCTTAAGGTATTCCATTCACGAACCTGAATATCTTACAATTAACTGATTTTTGTCTGTAATTAAATAAAAACAGATCCCAGTATACTGATAAAATTTGAAGCCACGTTACCGAACTTTTAATGAAAAACTACGACTCTAAAAATCATCTCATTTATCTGCACTTTATGGAGATGATACGCTGGCTACATTTCTATCCAATAATTTATACACCAAATAAGTCTAGATGCTAGATATAAACTGCTCTATGCGTGTAAAAAATGCAAAGAAACCATAACGACCGTGAAAACATTGGGTCACATAATGTTTACAGAAAATATTAACGATAAAACTTGGAAAAATGTGACTAGCGGAATAATTTTCGGAGCTGCGACTTTTCAAACAAAAAATCTAAATCTTAATTTACGCGAATTTTTATTTCAGTTTATCGTTGCGTATAATAAATAATTGCAACTTATCTTTTTATTAAGCGCTACTGTAATTTACCAATGATTCAGAAGGGCCCTGCTTATGCCCCCACGAAATACGCCTCTCCGCGAAAGAAATATCACCATGTGGCTAGTTTCAAAGCTACATCATTATGAGCTGGAGTTTGCAGTCTCCTTTGTTGATTTCACTGTTTTTTTATTGTACAATTTTTAACTCATTTTTCATATGGAAATATTTCTAATATTCTATAATGGTTTAAAAAAATTATGCTTTTCGTACTTTTCGCTACAACTCCTATATGGAAATAAGTATATTTTACGAATATTGTGTCAGCAACAATATTTGAAAATTTTAATTTAGTCTCAACGTTTGCATTTTAGAAAAATATCATTGCTACTTCCATCGACTTAATTTTTGTTTGGATTAAGTAAAAAATAGTCTAGTTTGATACGGTATTCAAGTTTTTCCACTTGAATTATACATAACTTGGATAGGTTCAATGTGACTGTTTCTTTATTTGCAAAAAAAACTTCGGTATTTTCTTTAGAAAAATGGTGTACATCATTAAATTTTGTGAGCGGCAATTCTTTATAATTTCATACTAACCCGCTTTTTCGCTCGGATAAAAAGTGGTGAGCGAGAGCCCCCTCTCGAGTGCAAATGGTTAAATTCCCGTATCAGAAAAAATTATTCTTGCATATGTTAAATAGGTACAGCTCAAGTAAAAGAAATGAAAAACTTCTCGATTTATTGTTGTCAACACTATTAAAAAATTGTAATTAATGGTTATGTACATGGAATTACTAGTACAAGTTTGACAAGCGCAAATAATGATCGATACGCAAAGTCGTGAGAAAAACAGTGTTTTCAAATCTTTCGTTTCCCCAGCGTCAAGAGATTTCTGAAATCGAAATGCCCGCAAAGCTCTTATTGAATAATTATCCTTCACGTTAATCTCTCATGACTTGAGTTCGATCTCAACGGAATATCGTTCTCAATCTGGAAGGAAGATGCCTGAAAAAAGCAAAGAAGGATAACAACGAGAAGATAAAGAAGTCGTGCGTGTGACTTTCGGTGCCCGATACACGTACGAAGTATGGAGAAAAAAACTCATGAGAAAGCAAACGCCAGCGAAAGGTTCGCCACATGAACAGCGGATCAAGAAAGCGGGAGTAAGAAAACGAGTAAAAACGTTCGAAGCACGAGGCTGAAAAGGTGCAAAACGAGCTTGCGATGCGAGAGAAAGGGTGAGTGAAGTACAAGAAATCGTGTGGGAAAAGAAGAGCCAGGAGAAGAGACAGAGAGGGAGAGAGAGAGACAACAGAAGTGTGAAAAGAGAGAAGGGTTAGTAGCTCTTGTAACGCTATCGACCCTGTCGCTGTACATCACCGCGACACCATCCTAGTCGGCTCATTTTCAGGCAAGAGCAGGAGCAAGCAGCAGCAACACAAGGAATACCACACGATTTCAGGGCGTAGTAGGAGTAGCAAGCAGCTATATACTCGCGCCATTATTTCGGACGTCCCCGATCCCTGCCACTTTGTCTCCCTGCATACACATACACACAGTCGCCCTCAAGCGAATTGCCGTCAATAAAAAACACATACGCACAGCACTTGGTCCTAATATGGACCAGTGATTTAGTTTCGGTGGACGACCACTCAAGAAGCTGATTGAGAACTCATGATCTCGTTCAGAGTCATCCTGTCGAAACTTATTTCTCCAAACTTATAAATCTCGATAACTTCTCATTTTTTGTTGATAAGATTACGCACGCGTAAAAGTGGGAAAGGTGCAAGTTTGGACCCTTTTTTCGGTATTCAACCATTTTGATATTTAAAAAAAACCGTCTTTGAACGCGTGTGCAAATTGGAAGAGCGTTCGTTAAACCTGATCCCGAATGCATTTTTCATGGAAAAATGAAATTTAATATTGATAAAGCAAGTAGAGGTTCCCCATAAACGGCGAAGTAGGGGAGGCTGGGGTCGATAGAAACTTGGGTCAAATGAAACAAGTTGAATAACTCGAAGATGGCTATTGATAGCGGTGGGGCCCCAAGGGAGGAAGGAACTGCTTTGCATATTGGAACTTGTCGCTTATTTCACGCTGCCGCTCCGAGAGCGTCAAACATTTTATGTGGGTGCATCGCTTTTTCGACACAAGTAAGTTTTTTATTACTATTAATTTGCGTATTGCTCCAAAACTATTGTTCTTTCTTCAGCGTTGTTGACAATCATCATTACTGTGAATATCCTAGTGAATTTATTGTGGTCAGCACTTACCTACAATATTTAGGTTCTTTGTTTGATAGGTTATTTGAAGCGAAGGTATGGGGCAGTTGAAACAAACGGTTCGGGGTCAATTGAAACGTGTTTCTATTGACCCCGAATAAACATTTTATACGCAAGCAAGTTTTCCAAATCGTGTTTTTTTTCAGATGCTAAGAAACTGTCCTAAACTACGAACTGCGGAACCTTCGATCTCTAAAATTATAAAAAGGCATATGAAGATGCCAAGAAATATATATAATAATAAGAATATGAAAACGCTAAATAGGGGTAGGAAAAAGAGAAGGTCAACAACATACACGGATACTCCCGAAAAAGAAGAGACTGAAGAGACAAACCGCAGAAAGCAGGCAATGGAGTAAAAAAGAATCGCGGGGAAAAGATAAAGAAAAAAGCAAGAACAAGAAAAATGTCAAAATGGAGAGTTTTCTACAGATGATGAATCTGAAAAATACTTCTGTCTAGTTTGCGTGGAAAGTTACGGCAGGCCAGGAGGAGGCTGTGTGCAATGTTCTGGGTGCAGGCTGTAGGCACTCCAAGCTTGCACAGCAGGCGATCTGATTTATTTGTGCCATAATTGTGAATCCAAATAATGTTTATATTTGAGTGTTTGGACAATGGGTCTTTGTTGATAAATACTAAATAAAAACTTTTAATAGTGTTGTTTTTAAATAAGTCGATCTCATTGAGTAGCTCGGTAGAAAGAAATACTGTTCTCTGCTCTGACTGATAGTCATTAACAAATAAAAACTTGTGAGTCTGATAAATATTTATATTAGAATTGTCTTTGGACCAACAGGTCATTGTTGATTACTTTATAAATGTTAGGTTGAATTAATATGAGACAAAATATTAATATAACGTTGATTTATCTCTATGTTGATCTCATTGAGTACCTCGCTAGTAACAAAAACTATTCTCTGACTGATTATCTTTAGTAAATTAAAACTAGATGAGTAAAATAATATTGAAGCGCCTCAATATGCCTTCGGTGACAGCAAAACTGGAATGAAAAGCAATAAAACCGATTATTTTTTATTAAAAGTGTATATTATTCACACAAATATACTTTATCGCTTCATACACATAATTAACAGTACCTGGGTTTAGTAGAAACGTCAGTCCGATGAGCTGAAAATACATCGTTTCGATTGTACCCCGACACAGGGTCAAATGAAACGTTTTCTAAGAGTTTCTAAATAGCTTTTACCGAAGTTCAGAGCATGTTAGAAGCAAAATCAATAATTCTGTCATATATCCAGATAATCTAGCTATAATTAAAGCGTCTGGCCACCTTGGCCGATCGAAAAATGGGTATATTAAAAAAATAATAATAAACTCGAAAGTCTGGGCCGGAATATTTTTATTTTTTTACACAACGTCAGAAAGGCCTTTAAGAATAAAGTTAATAAATTTCCGTTCCAAATATTTAAAAATGGCGCCGTTATGCACATTGCCGCGGAGGCCCTCCTCATGATACGCGCGGTCGTTGTCCCAGCTGTTACCCGGTCATGTCGCATTTGAAAAAAATAAAAAAAATCGGCTCATTCGTGAGTAGTGTCGCTACAATGTAGCGTAGCGGTTTTTTTCGACCGTTAAAAAAATTATGGTGAGCCATAATTTTGGTGAAAAATACAATTTTTTTTTTTCAGATGTGGCATGACCGGGTAACAGCTGGGACAACGACCGCGCGTATCGTGCGGAGGGCCTCCGCGGCAATGTGCATAACGGCGCCATTTTTTGATATTTTGAACGGAAATTTATTAACGTTATTCTTAAAGCCCTTTCTGACGTGTAAAAAATAAAAATATTCCGGCACATACTTTCGAGTTTATTTATTATTTTTTTTAATGTACCCATTTATCAATCGGGTAAGCTGGCCAGACGCCTTAAAGCCCATTACCAAACAGATAAGGTATAAAATGAAGTCACACTAACCGATTTTCTCAAAAACGTTCCAATTGGCCGCAGCCTCCCTCACAGACTCACGTGCAAGTCAATGCAGCCTAGATGGAGAGAAATGCGAGAACCTCCATTGCAACAACCGTACCCCATATTCGAACCAACTTTACATATAAACGTAGGGAGGCACGGTTAGAGAAAGAGTAATAGATGAGGGAACGACAAATAAAGAGAAAGGAAAATACTTGGATAGGTACAGATAAAGCGAGATACTCGTTTTTCTTGACGGTCGTATATACGTATACACAAGTACGCGCACGACAGCCACTCGGAGGATCAGCCCCCAAAAGGACGATATAAAAAAATAAGAAGCAGAAAACAAGGATAAAAAAGAACGGGGTTGACATAGGGTGGTGCGAAGAGTGTTGTGGGAACTGCTCAAATGGACGGTGATGATGCTTGTGCCAACTGCGAACCGACAGAGTCTTCTTGGGTTTCCACGGAAGCTGAAGCCGCCCCCTTGCCACACTGCGATGCGCTGCAGGGGAGGAGAAACGATTTAACGGACGTGAGGCCCTTTATAGCGCTGTCCTGACAGCAACAGGAGGCTAATACCCCGCGTGTATATAGTTATCCAGATGTATATGCGCTTGCTCTTGGTAGCCAAGCTGAGCGTGTACAACTTTTTTTATGGCTTAGATTGCTCTCACTAGACTTGGCTCGGTGCACTGCACGTGGCAGAACAAGAAAGAAAGAGAGCGCGGAGGGTAGAATTTGCGCGAGTTTCCATATAAGAATTCCCAATAGCACAACTCACATGTTTCTCGACTATGGTCGTAGGGTTCTATCCTGCCTCGACAACGGTAGGAAACAGGTCTTTGTATGATATTCGACGATGCGTTGTCGGCTGCTATCGTGAATTTCTAATTGTTGCAGTTCCGTGCGATGTTTCTACTTTTTATCAGATACTTATATCAAGCGCGCGCGCGCGCACGCACACACACACACACACACACATAATATGTCTGTATACATTAGAAGGCTTGAGCTACGTACCACTATAGAACCGAAGGCTCTGCAATTGAGAGAGCGAGATCTTGCACGGAAATGTGCCATAAAGATTATTATCAATTAGACGAAACCTGCTCGCTCTTGTGTCTCGGCGAAATTACCTTTTCACGCAATTCTTGGCGTATCTGTTCGTCTGTAACACGCGCAATCGTAGAAATTTTATTAGTTGCTGAGAAAATAGGATGCTTGGTGAGACTACCTGATGCGAATATAAAGAATACATTTGGGTATGTAGTACTCGGAGGTTCTGGATACTTCAATAAATTCTCTTAATATAGACGCCAGTGCGTAGAACCGGCTCATGTCGATCTGGTTGATAACGCTTGCAAGGTTGAACTTGAAGTATCCAGAGGAAACATCATCACGATATTTTAGGTTGTCGCATTGGAATCAAGTCACCGAGCAATAGTATCTTTTCAAAGCTCTGTTTCTACTATAATTTTGTTATTTCTGATTCGGATTCGATACTTTATTATTTAGACATTATTACGATTATTTTCTGATAATACAGTCATTTCCCCACTTTATAATTATCTCGGGGTGTTGCCAGGACGGAATAAATCTAATCAAATCAAATTCAATCTTTTTCTTCCTCACACTCGCTTACTCACACTTACTCTCTTGGACGGACTTAATTGATCGCAGTGTGCCCTGTTACGAGGAACGTGGGTGTCTTAGTTATCCCGACAGGGTGAAGTTCCCGCGCGCGCTCGTACTGTTAAGGTCGTCGATTCCTACGACTGAGTGGGTAAAAAAAAGCATTCCCAGGCGTCGAAAATCGAAAGGACGAAGGTAAAAGTGAAGGAACGAGAAAACCAAAATGAGAAAATGAAGGGAGAAGATAAAAAGTGGAAAGAGGAAGACAGGAGAGTGCGACGGAGGGGATATAAGCTTTTCGGGCAACAAGATGTGAGAGAGTCGTGGGACAACGTGAATTCAATCGTCGAAAAGGGCGATGGTCAGTGGACGAGCCAATTAGCTCCTTTCCAATGCTCAAGTCTTCGGCGGGGCGAAAGGATATCGCCCGCCAACGGAAGGCTGTGCAACCCGTCTTGCGTGTATAGGAGCGAAAGAGAGAGGGCGAGGTAGAGAAATGACCAGCAGAAAAGGGAATGGGAAGTTCCCTCCGAAGTTTTCGTCTTCTTCTCACAAGTGACCTGGAAGGCTTCCGGACCCGAGAAAAAGACATTTCTACCAAAGGCAATCGGTTGTACTCTGTTGTGCATATCCGTAGTGACGGGGGAATCGTCGAGGTACAAGGACCACGTACGCGAGACTCAGCTCTCCCGGAGAGGACGTAGGACTCCTATCTTATCCGGCCCCGAGGAAGTTTATAGCCCGGTCGACTCTAATTGGGCGAGAAATCATCGGGCACTCCTTTTTCTCTCTCCTACGTTCACGCTCAAATACACCACTAATTCACGATCCCCGCGTATTGCCATCCCCGATGCAGATCTTCCGTCTTTTTCTATCCTCGCCCTTTCTTCCACTGCCTATTTTCTTTTTCTTTCGTTTTTCAACGGTATGTGCGTAGGGCGATACGAAGGAGATCGCTGCAATTACTCATGGTCAATTTTACATTGTAATGCTGAGTAATATTAAACGCACATCGGTTTCAAGACTTGCAATCGGGCTATCAAATTTTAATTCAACCAGCAAGAATTATTTTGGCATATGTCGTTTATGGACAGTCGCAATTCTTAAGGTAGTACGCGCACGAACCTCCTTATTAGAAAAAAAATTGATTTTTTTGTATGCTGTAGTAGAGACATAAAAAATGACGTCTGCGAAAACTCTGCAGGCCTTACCGGCTAAATACAATAGTAATTAATTTACGAAATCAATGCATTTAACCAGCACCATATAGGGAATCCGTGCGGATCGAACTTTGGAACGGAAATAGTAATAGTTCCCGGTTAGATCAGAGCTATGCGAAAAGCGACAAATAACAAGAAAACTGTCATGGTCACGTATGCTCTATAAAAATATAGGTTACGGGACATTTCAAGCAGATATCATCGATTCAATCGGCTCATTTTTGCGTTCGCGAGCCGGGTCTGTCATCTCTCTTGTTACAATATGCACATTACACATATACTACAACACACGATTACACATACGGTAAACGAAAACACATGCTTGGCATGTATCGAAAGCACGGTCGTACATACAGATCTGAAAACTCGATCAAATTTCAGTGGTGGGGGTGACTCGACTATTGAAACAGAAATGGTGGTGTCGCTAGTATCGATGAGTGTTGTTTTCATACTGGACACATAACCTGCGTATTGTACAATTCCACGCATATGGTTACCACCATGTAGAGCAGTCAGTTGAGTCCTGTCGAAAAGATAATCAAAATATAATCAATCGTTTCTGTGCGCGGAGATTAAATGTAATGCCGAAGACCTGCGTTGTATCAAAGTGCAATACGGGCTACAAAAGTCTAAAAGTCAAACGATCGGCATTCAAAGTTCCAACGAGTAGTGAACGGTTTGAAAAGTGGAAAGCCGCGGTTCCCATCCAGAAATTGACGGGACTGTTGACTTTAACGCTCGAAGACGTTTTAGCAGGTTACACGTTTACTTTTCCATGCGAACAACGTGGTTCCGATATTTTATCACACGCAATCGTTTACTATATTAGGTTGCGCATGAGGCAAAATGCCCTCCAAGAAAATAAGAAATTGAACGAGAAATTTGTTGTTAATAAAAATTGTCCAGGTTGACAAACAAATGAGGTTTCGGTTGGTCCACTTTTTGTATATTCGCAACGGCATTAAATACATATCTTTCTTTACGCCATCATTTGAATTTAAAGGGACAAATAATTGTTATTGTAGGATTGGTCCACTCGGAATTATGTTTGCGTTTGAAATATAAGGTGCTATCGCCACATTTATTGATAGCAAAAATAACAGTTAATGCACACGTGTACATAGAAATACTTGCGTGCAGTAAATCCAACAATTTGTACCATTTATCATTTATTTGAATGGGCGCTCTTTTTCTGCATCTATTTATACATTGAAGAATGTATTTTATACATATGAATGCAACATTTATTTATCCTCATTAATCCTCATTTATCCTCATTTATTTATCCTCTGTCGCTTGGATTTCAATTTTAGGATCGATGGAAAATTTGCCAATTGATTACTGGAAATATTTTTTGGATTTATACTCGCCACGTTGAGTTTATTTTTCAATCTACATCGAAATATCGTTAGTTTTTCAATAGTTTGTAGAAAAAATGTCACTCTTAGGTTAGGCTATAACGCGAATGCGTGAGTGTCTGTCGCACACAACACTCATCGATTGCAGCGCCTCTAGCGTCGAGCTTCAGCAACGGAACCATGTGAACTACCGGAGTTTCCAGACCTGTATGTAAGACTGTGATCGAAAGCACCTGAATACAGCGGTGCCACGGATATTGCCAGAATTATAAAATGGCGGCCTGTGACAACTCAAGTCAAATCTGATTGCGATTTTACTTCACTTACCAAACTATAATACAAACAGTTATCACATGCACTTCTCAAATAATTATTTTCTGTATCATGTTTATTGTTATACCCAAATACATTATATTTTCCTTTTTTCAGATTCGATAATTTATAGATTTTCTAATGACTAGTCAATCCGCTAGTGATACCTTAAGCACCCCACTTCTCACCGCGAATTCTGTTATCAAAATAACTGAAATCGATTTAGGGCCAGTATCCATCATAGCGGAGAACAGCGGAGAGGAGGACAGTCGAGCGGCCTAGCGCGGGCCATATGTTTCCATCAAAGCGGAGCGGAGGTGTGTGCGCGATCCGAGATGTGGAGCGGAGCGTTGTGAGAGCTTCAGCGCGCACATACCATCGCTATGATCGCGCCCACAAAAGACATTTCTCCGATTGAGATCGCGCGTACATAAGACATGTGCTCTCCGCTCGAAATCCTGTCCTCTGAAACTAAGCGGAGAGAAGATGTGAAAATAATAAAATACTATTGGTTGCTGACGAGACATCTACTCTCCACTCCATTTTAGTGGATACTGGCCCTTGGGTAGGTCCCGACGTTGCGAGAACTTATTTAGGGCCCGAAATAATCAAATGCATTTCGACGATCTACTAACGATAAAATAAATTTGTCTATATCCAATTTGCGTTATTCACCGGATATAACGTAACGCAATATAATCATTGCATGCACACAGCCACCTTTTATGGTGCATTGCTCGTTCTGCCTTTTATATCGTCGGTGCAGAATCGCCCATTTTTCTTCGATTGCTCGCCTCGATCTCACTAAACGTTTCCAATTACGTTCCACATGCATGGTAGCATTTCTCCTCAAGCTGGTTTTTTTTCTTGAAGTTAGGTGTGACGCGAAATTTTAATCTCCGAAGATTAAATCGAGTTGTATATATATAAAGACATCAAGTCTTCATCGAGCAGACAAATCGATGTAATTCGAAGTTGAATGTAAAAATCATTCTCTCACCCTATCCGCAACCGTATACGTGGATATATAGACACGCACACGCGTATGCAGGCTGAAATTTCTCGCGGTCGGCTCTTTCGGCATTCATAAAAACCCCGGCGCGTGAGATCTGCCATATTTTATACTAGCAGTCGTGTATCCCAAACCGATTAAGCCATCTCCGCCGCGCGTCTCAACGACATTCTTCAGGAACCTCTCTCTCTCTCTCTCTCTCTCTCTCTCTCTCTCTCTCTCTCTCTCTCTCTCTCTCTCGCTATCTCTATCTATCTTACTGTTTCTTTTTTACTTTGCTATAGTATGTTCCGTGTGTAGTTCTAATTCGCCACGACTCCACCAGTTTTTTTTACCATTTATACCTTGCGAAGGTAGAAGAGAGAGAGAGAGAAAGAGAGAGAGAGAGAGAGAGAGAGAGGAGAAACTCTAAAGGATAACTTGATAGTCCACGCGACCTTTCTATCTTTCCCTTGTCTTATTCTTTTAAGGGTTCCGTAGCCTGCCAAAGAACTCTTACAATTTCGGTGTGTCCGTCACCCCCAAAGTACAACCCCATCCCTTTAATTCCCCCTTACGCTAAAAAATCTGAAAAATTTCACGAAATTAGCATTTAGCGAGGACTTTGAATTAAAATTATTGCGGCAACATGGAAATACTTGCTTTGGTAAAACAAAAAGAAAAACAATACTTTTATTTTTCGATACTGCTCGAAAAATGTTTCACAAGTCAACTATTGAGAGTCTTACGAACCTGCTAACTTTTCAAGAGTTATTGGGTGTCGAATTAATGGTACGACGACGCGGTTAACTTAAGAGCTCCAATCCACAAGCCTAGGACCGACACTGAACCGCAGTTTTTAAATTGACACGCGGATTCAAAGCGAGCGCAGCACGCGCACCATCGGGACAAACGCGGATGGCGCTTCTACAATATTACTCTCCCGCACGCGCGTGAATTCTGCGGTGCCAAAGTGAGCACACGCTTGGGACCGTTTTTTTTTTGTTTCGATGTGGAAAGTATGAGGATTTACAAGGCACAGGGGGCCGCATTAGCAGTGGACGAGCAAGAGCGAGAACGAACGAGAGTGGCGATGAAGAAGAAGAGACTCTACGAATATACGAGGCTACATGGCTCAACATATGGAAAAGAGCAGCCCAAGAGCGCGCGCGCGAGAGAGAGAGAGAGAGAGAGAGAGAGAGAGAGAGAGAGAGAGAGAGAGAGAGAGAGAGAGAGAAGTTAGAAAGAGGGAATTCTCAGCAAGGTAGACCGCGAGTTGGACAACGTCCGTAAAGGAAAAGAAAAGAGAGAGACAGAGAGGAGGAAAAAGATAAAAGTAAAAAGAAACTGAGGTGCCTCGGCCACTCGTCCGGCAATATCTCATTGAGAAAGGAGGAGGGTGACTTTAATGTGCCCCTCGTCTCGTGGGCAATCGCGTTGAGGCACCCGACGTGCCGGCAAGGAGTAAGATCGTTAATCTTTCCGCGCCGATCGGTCTCAGATAGTAATTGTTACGTTCTCGTTTCTCGCGCCTGACTGCCAGCAACCAGCAGCAAACACCACGCGAAAACTTGAACGGCAGCGAGTAGCTCAATACTCACACACACATGCATACACATACATGCAAATATGTACTATATAATTGATCCTCTGAGCCGACTATCAACCGAAGCGGGAAGAGTCCCGGGCATTCGTATCTTCTCTTCCCGACGTGTTCCTGAATGTACATACCACGTTTGTGTGTGTATGTATGTGTGCATACGTATATAGACGAGCGCTGCAAAGTATTTTACTACCCATGCAAATTAGCGTATCCGGATATGAACACACGGCAAAGGATAATTTTGCCATATTGGAAAATGTCTGCTCAAGCGGGCCTTGTTACTTTGAAATTTGACGAGCTACGTTCCGAATCCGTGACACCTCGATCTTTGAACATAATTCGTTTTTTTAGATCCTAGACTGAGAAGAAAAAATCATTGTTCCAATATCATTGGTGTTATTGAATGAAATTTTGTTGATTCAATTGTAAAATTGTTGGTTTAAATAATCGGATTTCTTAGTCCAAACAAAACGCTATTGACTTTAATAGCATGATAAAATTAAAAGTTTTTTTTTTCATTCAAAAGATATATTGTTAGCCGAGAACAATATATTATTGAAACTATCTAAAAAATGATCGCGAACAAATTATAAAGTTTTGAATGCATTTTCTGCAACGAACAAAAAAAGCTTTTCAATTCATAACATGAATATTGTTGATTCGAGTACACAAGAAAAATTGAATTCCGCTCGTTTGATTCAGATAAAATTTATATTGAGTAAATATCTTATTTTATTTTTTTCTCCATATCCTATATAGATTTTCAAGTAAATCATTTGTTAAATTATTAATATTTTATTTTGATTGAAAAACATTAAGAAAATGTCTGAATTGGTTAAAAAATTATGCGAAAGTAAAATTCGTTTCTTGTGCATTTGGTTGAAAAAATGCAACCAAATTATGGCCGAGTGCCACCGAAATTATTGGTGTGAGGAAACCCGTAGTTTTCGGAGTAACCGCTAGAGGCCGCACGCGCGCTCGTTTCTCGTAAGCGTAGCGCGAACTGAAAATCTACTTAAACGGTGGAGAAACTCTAAAGAGTATCGCTCCTTGGCCTGTGGCTAAGATCAAAGTGTAGTAGCTGTTCTTTCCAGTTGAATATCTGATATTCTCTTCATGGATATTCCATTGGATATCTGATATTCTCTCCACTATTATCGTGGATGATCATTCTAATGCTCACTTTTTATTTACGATTTAAAACACAACGAAAAACTTACGTCTCATGGCATACTCGTTTCGATGTAGTAAAGAAATAATTAATTCTATTGATTATATTTGTGTACGAAATAAAAAATGTTGTAGCAACCGCTTAATTATTTCATCCATATATCTACGCGTTGTATTTAGAATGATTTCAATAGAATATAATTTTATTTGAAGGATAATGTAGATATTCAGAGAACAGAAGAGATTTTCAAGTAAAATAATATGTTATTTGAATCAATCACATTTTCCAATATTTTATAGTGTTGTAACAATCTCATATATCGGTGGCACTTCGCGATCAGACATTTATTTGAATCGACCAATATATTTTTTTGATTCAGTTGGTTTTTTTTTTCTCAGCGTAGCTACGGCAGTTACCAGTTTGTGCTCGGTAAAGCCGATCATATACATATACGCGCACAGAGCTACTTGATTGGTCGAAATATCTTATGCTACGTTATGCTATGCAAAAACGTGTGTGATCGGCTTAAAGGTGAGGAAATGAAGAAAATATTACATTGTGATATACGCGTTTGAAGTTTGCAGCGTTGAAACGCGGCAAAAATAAATTTATTTTGAGATTCCCGTAATTTTTGGCTAGATTTCGACTACCAGACGTATTTTCAGCAAAACTACATCTGTTTGGATGTTTTTTGTTTGATCCCAATTGACGACAAAATCGTCAAGAATACATCTGTGAAAACAAAATGTTAGTGCGGTTTGTCTTTTTTAAAACGCTGGTTAAGTTTTCACTCGGGAGGAAAAAGGCGCATTTCGCCGAATTTCTCGAACACTTCAAGTGTATGTTCCCATGATTTTGAAGTCTGCATATTTGGAACGCAACCAACAAACCTTTTTCATGTATCATCTCCTTGTTTCCATTACTCGCTAAGCTCGTCTTTTGCAGTTTTAGGTTATGGATCCTTAGGAAGGATCTCCGAAAATATTTCCGTGATACTTGTAGCCTAAATGTCCTAACACGATAAATTTGGGCAATCCGAAGAAAAAAATAGTGTCGTTGCATTTCAGCGATTCAAACTTCAATACCATATATTTCCAGAATTAAGACCATAAATGATATTGATGATCTATTATGATTACAACGATGCAACGATGATGAGGATCTTCAAAAATATGTTTGAAGATCCTTATCATAAATGTACGATTCGAATTTGCATGATACAATTTTGGATGGGGAAAAAATTGAATAAATAGAAATAATTTTTCCATTTTCGTTGCGTTGTTCTTCTACACTTCCACATGTTGACCATAAATGAGTTTTTTTCGAAAATCACCCATTTATTAAATCAAATTTTGTAGATGGTCAAGTCTCATGAGATTTTTTCGAAAATTACCATACATCATCAAGTATTTCGTTTCTTAATAAAAATTTTAACGTCACGATGGGCAGCGTGCGCAGTGACACTTCACAAATATTTTCGACATGTGAGTGATCCATGCAAATTTCTCGAATGCGGGTCGCCGGCGCCGTTACCATCAATTTAATCGAATCAGTTTTTAAATTCGTTTTTTTCCCCGAGCCCTGGTACCACATTCTGGAATTCTATTTTTAAGAACGTCGTGAAAAAAAAGCGGTCAATAGGGTGCGTCGATCCACGATCAATGTACACTCAGAAAAAAGATTTATTAAGGACAAAGAAGTTTGTCTCCCAGCGAATAAGTTTTCATATTCGTATGTCGGCCTACTACGATTTCATCAACAGCTAAGGAATATTTTTATTTAAGTTTATGTTTAAGATTTAGTAAGAATGCTTCTTAACATCTAATAGGATATATAAGTTAGAAGAAATAGGTGTTTTATATCCGACAAATAGAGTTTTTATTAACATCTAATAGGATTCTTCATAATCCCCCAGCTGGTTTTTTTTCGAGGAATTGTGTCATTTCGTCCCTCATTATTTTCTTACTTGAACGTTTTTTTTTCTCATTTTATATCCTTACACTTAAATCATACCTCACTTTCGAGTTTCGCACTTCCGAAACGCAACACCGACACTTGTGCCAAAAGCATTGGCATAGGAAGAAGCTATATGGTAAAAGCGTATGCGTGAGTTACATCTGACGAGCGGCCTGTCGGGCCCGTCGCGTTGAAGGGCAAAGTGCGCATGCGCGCATTAGTATCACAATCGCAAAATGAGAGGTTTTCGTGATTGGGAAGTAGTATTTATTTGATTTGAGGAAATATTTATTCGAATGTTCTATTTTAAATATGGCTTTTAATTGATGTGATAAATCGGGACGTAAAAAAACATATTTAGTGACGTCGAATAAATGCTGTAGTTACAATCACATAAAAACTTTCTCCATGCGAGTAAACATTTATCAATTTATAATAAATTATGTACTAATGTACCAATTTATTAAAACATAATAAATCTTTTTTGAGTGTAGGGCATCACAGCCGGTTACGCGTCGGTGTACTATTTAACTAAAACTCAATTATTATGGTTTAACAAAGTTTGCGATTTAGTATCGGCTGTTTAATAGACAACGGTTATTTACAAACACTGATGATTCAATCAATATTCAACTAACTATTCTACAATAACCGTAATGATGTCAATCTAAAGCAAACGAAAACAGACCCAAAAAGATTTTTAAGAATCACCCTCGAAAATATCCCCGAATTCTGCTCTTAAACGATAGCTCACTTATTTTGTAATCTTGAAACGTACTATACGAATATCGGTCCGTGTCCGCGCCTCGAAAGCTTTTCATATATGTGTCAGCAGCCGATACGAATTCTCCCGCACAAACTATGTACGCATTTGCGTAATTGGTAGCCATCGGCTCTAAAAGCGAAACGCGAAGCGCCTATATCTTTCTACTCATGCGCATAAAATAATACCATACCCGTTTGAGTACGTACCTTTTTATCGTGTCTTTTTTTTTACTACCGGTACGTAGCAGAGGCGCAGCGTGGCCGAGCGCTGGTCACAGTGTGCAGAGGGCGTCTCGATGAGAATAGTCGTCGAACGATGTTAATGCCTCTGGCGAGTTTGTTCGTGTTACAAATATATGTTTTCTCAGCACTCTTATTTATTTTTAAGGTTTCTTGGCTGCCCACACCTCCCGAGGTTTCTATACTTATGCACTTATGAGTTATAGCCCGTAGTTTTCTCCCCGCACTTATATTCCAAGATGTTATTTAAACAGGTGGGATTCAAATATTTTTCAGGATATATATTTTTCCCTTTTTTTTGCTTCATTCTTTAATTCATAACTCGTCACTTTTTACAGCCTTTTTTCCTGCCACCGCTCGCTATTTAATTTGTGTTTCATTTTTGTTTGCCACTACAAATAACAAGTTTTCGCATATCTGTATTTTGCGGAGCCATGCTTCCGCATCCTCGAATCTTGCAATCTGCGACTCGAAAATTTCGAGTACATGGATACTCGATAGCAAAATCGAGATCGGTGTTTGGTATCGATAAATCTTTTATCTTCTGTTTTTTAGAATTTTTTTTGCATGCAACATCGCTTCGCGCTACCGCAACTCTCCGTAATTATCGATGAAAATTAATTAGTTTCGAGTATTACGAGATGCTACTTATCGTACAGGCGAATTAATCAGTCCTAACTGTACGGTGCTGAAGTTCGCATCCTTGCAACGCAACGTGGGCTTGAAGCTTGCATCGTTGGAATGCAACGATTTTTTCTTGTCTTCCTTATTTTCATTGGTATCGAAAATCATATTTTGTTGATTTGGGCTGTAGATTGCTAAATAAGGAGCGTAAAAGATCTTCGCGGGATTTTTATAGCTTAAATCGGTTAAATGAAATTTTGGAAATTCAGTGGAAAAAGATTTCGTACCAACAACGCAAACTTCATCATCTTTTAACATTATGAAGAATCTTTTTTTCGCAAATTTAGCTTGCAGTTTCCACATAAACATTCGAGTAATTTCCGTAGCCCAAATCTGAAAAAATGTAAGTCTTTAAAAATCACACACACACATATATATATATATATATATATATATATATATATATATATATATATATATATATATATACATATATATATATATATATATATATATATATATATATATATATATATATATATATATATGCACATTCCGACGGTGCAAACTTCAACATCGCATTTTTAACCTACACGCTTGGAATTCGTGGAGTTCGACGCGAAACTCTCGTTTCGCTGGTTGACTTATGACTGATTATTCATTCGATGAGGTATAAATTAGTATATATATATATATTTATATATATATATATATTCTATATCTATATATATATAGACGTTGTCAGGTATAACATCACTTTCAGACTTTGCGCGTAATGAATAACTTACCATTTTATTATTGTGCGATCTTGAACTTACGTATAATTTTTTTTTAATAATATACAATTTAAGCTTGAATCTTTTGAATTTACATTCAGCACGTAAAATATAGCTTAATTCTTGCCTATAATTTGTTGTCCCCTCTCCCCCTTCCTTTCCCGCCCTCGCCCCTATTTACACTACAAAGTTGCAATTTATATTCGATTGCACACGCACACATACGTTTCTCCACTCCCTCATCTATCTTTTTCGTCTTTATACGACGCGGGGATACTCGCGGCGAACGTCTCGCGCGTATAACCGATATTCACGACGATTCCTATCCTCGGTGTTCGTATATAGTATATAGAGATGTTTCTCCAGTCTTTCGAAGATCTCGCCACGAGACCGAGAGAACGAGAAAGAATAAAATCGACACGAGAGACGCGTTAACGGCTCGCGCCAAGTGTCGTCGAGCACGAGAACCAGTTTATCCTCTCATTCTCTATAACTTACTTAGATGAGAACGCGCGTGAGAAAGAGGGAGAAGCGTGAAAAACCCTTACTTGCAAATCTGAAGAATTCACGACTTAATCGCTGCAGTGGTCGCCTCTCATTCTCAGCTCTTTCGTTTAAATTTCTTTTTGTTCTCTTAGTCTATGGGACTTACTGGTTCTCGCGATATTTTGGATTCGGATGTAGCCGCGGATCAGCCGGTGGCTCGTGACGTTTTTTTTTCTTTTCTCTCCACTTATTTCTCAGTGGACTCCGGATGCGGTTTTTAAATCTTCTAACTGGATTATAGATGAACGTTGCGAAGTATGTACAAACGAATTTCTTTTTGATTTTTAAATAAAATTATCTCAACAGGTTTTTTTTCGTACATAAATATACAACATATAGCCTAGATGTGTATCGCAAGTACACGCGCATATACATAATATTATATTCAATATATACATATCTAAGAATGTGTGTCTGCTTGTGGGTGTCGCGTGCCATTCGCTAGAGAATATTACTTATGGGCTACAAAGAGTGTCCAGAAAGTCTAGTGGTTTTTTTTTTTCGTTTCTTTTTTCTCATCTCGAGGACTAGTTTCAAACGAGTCAATTCTGAAGTATACTTCGTCGTGAATAACTGACTCGAGAGTTGAGCCAAGAGAGGAAAAGGGTTTCTGAGTTTTACTCCCTCGGGTATAGAGAGGAAGAGAGAGAAAGAGAGAGAGAGGGGAGCGCGAGTGACAAGCAATTTTGATTCGTTACTTTTTACACATTTGGCTCATGTATGAACTGCATCGAGAATTTCCCTTTAGTGGGACCGTTAAACGGTGACTCATTTGTTCCATCGATTATCGAGCCAGTTCTAAAAATCGGATTAGTGAATTTCCTCATCCTTTGGCCCTCTCGAGAAGAATATTTTGTAAGGTGATGGGGACTCGCGACTTTTCTGGGCTTGGCTTGAGTTGATCATCAACACTGCCATTATGTATCCGATCATAAATACTGAACCATTGGGTACCCGAGCAATTGAATTTGGAGTCTCGAAAGATGTCACTGCATCGAGGGAAGGTCCTGGATAGTCTTCTTCCAGCTGCATCCGTTCACACGTGCGTAAATAACGGTGTAGAGTTAAATGACGTGTGACGTGGTGGTGTGCGTTGATAGTAATCGCAGCGATAGTAGACATACCATATCAGGCGATAGCAAAATGCAGTCAGAGAGCGAGAGAGAGAGGGAAAAAGAGATGGAGGGGTAATAGCTATAATGTTAGAACCTGAAGTGTCGACGTGCGATACGAGATAACAATATGGACAAAAGAGATTCACTATATTCCTCAGGCTCGCGACCAGGATCAAATATAGACGGATATTCAGTCACGGTGAGAGATCGCGACACGATCCTACCCGAAACGTCAACAACCTGTTGAGCACGAAAATCTACGTGACAGATCCATAATTGTGCTTCGGTACTCTGTCAACTGTTTTTTTCTTCGTTTTTATCTCAGATCCTTGCGATCGCCGATCCGATTATTTCAGTAACTCGGCCGGAGACACTGACTTTAAAATTTATTATTCATTCTCGTTAGATATTTCGATCACACGGATCGTCTAAATACACTTCTTTAGATATGCACTCGTAGCCCCGCCAATTTCACGAACGAACGAAGCGTCGCGTTGAATTCCGAAACGTCTGGACACGGTGACCGACATGTCGAACGATGCTCGTCGAACGGTTGATCCAGCTGGGCTAATTCATATTGGAAATTAACGGCTATTGGTCTTATTCGTTTTCAACGGTCGTGCTTTGTGAGTTCAAGGGGTTGCTGATCACTCCAGTGATCCCGCCAGGCCAACGGGGACGATGTGACGATATCTTGATCCGAGTCCTCCTGAACGTCGATCTCCTCGTCCTCATCGTCGGCGGATTCGACATCCATCGGTCCAGGCCCAACCGATCTTCTGTCACGCTCGATCGGGCTCGGTGGCGACGGCGTCACGTTCGCAACGGTCGTTTCCTCACCCACCAATTGGCTTATCATCCTAAAGGCGCTTGGCTTTCTCTCGGTGGCCTGTCGCGTATTAACGATATCGTCGAATCTCTGGCAGGCGGACGCGGTGGTCGTCGGTACGGTCGTTGTGCCGGTAATCACTGCACGGAACGCACTATTTTCGCCTCCCATACCTCCTATCGAGCATCCCGACACCGTACGGCCGATATCCAAACCAGTCGCGGACGCGGTATGCTGCTGCTGCTGCTGCTGTTGTTGTTGTGGCGGCGGCGGCGGCGGCGGTGGCGGCGAACGCTTTAATAGATTCATTCGCTGGTGACGCCGCCACTTTGCTCGTCTGTTGGAAAACCAAACCTAAGAGTCACGAGTTAGGTCGTTAGAAGGCTCGTGACTTAACGATACATGGTTATTCAGCGAGAAATACATATGAGGACAATGCTTGGGAAAGACGGGAATGGCGAATTACGGCCGAGAGTGCTGGAGATTCAAAGACGCGGAACTTGAGGAGACATCTACCAGTTGGATCTGGGGTGACGCGTCGATGAATACTCTGCAACAATGTTCTAATCGCGAACAGATTACATTTTCGAAGTACCCGACTAGAAATGTTGCTACGGGGCAGACTAGAACTGCATCCGGCATACCGTATCCGGCATACCGTATTTTCAGGCTCTGATCCGGTGGCCGTATCTACGCTGGAAATGAAAATAAAAATCCAAAAATTCTGGTAGTATTTTTTGTTTCCATATGTGTTATTTATGATCCTGCCTATATGATTGTTGGAACACAACGTAACCTGCCTCGTTTAAATTTTTTACCTCCTGTTGTGCCCCCAATTTAGCGCATATTTCAAAACGCATAGAAATTAGCATATTCGATTTACGAAATCGAGAGGCCACAGGCCCTTGTGCAAACGACAGCAGTTTGGGTAGGTGAAGCACCTCCAGAGGTGACTTTGGCGACACGTATCGCTGAGCCGGCATCGTATGAATCGAACGTTCAAGAACGTTCGATTGCCAATAACCGAGTTAACAATTAGAGGAACGAAACGTCAGAAGTCAGTGTTCGGTTGGCAACCGAGGCGGTCGGTGTCAAGGCAATTAAATATTTTGTAAATCAAATGTTGCCTAGTTATAATAAAGTTAAATAATTGTAAGTTCGTAATTCTTGAGTTGGGGATTTACTCGTCATTGGAAAGACGCCAGCTACCCGTCTTCGATCGCCCGATTCCAGCCACCACTGTTTTACGGGGACGTAACTCCCAGGGCACATATGTTGGCGCGATTTGGCGGCACAACACTCCCCTCGGAATTGAACCTCCGTCTTCTAATTCTAGAGTTCATCGCGCTTCCTATTTAGCCATTGCAACACTTGGGTAAACGTTCGTTTTTTCTTTGCATATTTTTATCATTTTAATTCTATTCTAATGAATGTCAATAATTCTGAAGAAAGTCAATAATTTAATTTGTGGGGTTGAAGATTGCATCGCTGCAATGCAACAATAATTCTTTTTTTACCGATTTTTTTCTGCCTACATAGGCTGTGAAAATAACTCACACGTTTTTACATATTCTCATTAGAGTGTTACGGCCGGAATGTGCAAAAAAAGGTTTCTCATGATTATTTTGTAAAAAAAAATTTAAGTTGTGCCAATAAAATTTAATTTGATCGATTTGATTGATTACCTTTTGATGATGATAAAAATAAACGAATAAAACGGGAAGAAAAAAGCGTTGCATTCCCACGATGCGAACTTCATATCAATTTTTTTTTCGTTTTTTGTATCTTGATTTGATAATGACGGCGTCCGCATGGGCACTATAATACTTTTATTAGAATCTTTCCGAAATTATGCACGCAGCAACTGAGTTGTTTACTTTGATGGCCCCGAATAAGGTTATCCGGTAGACATGCGGCGCAAATCAGACATACACTTCGAAGTGCATATCGGATCGGTACCGGATGTCTACTGGATTAGCCAACCTCGGAGCACCGATGGGAAAAAGAAAATCGATCAGGCCTTGAACAGACAACGTCAACAGAGCCATGTGAGGGACGCGTTGTGGGTCGTCTGATGTGGGCCTGATTAATGCTACCTTCTTACAACGGTATCTGGGTACTACTGATCCGGCAGACATACGGCGCTGATCAGGCACGGACTTCAGCCCTCTAACAAGGTCCTCGCAAGATTACCTGATTCAGGATTGATCAGTTTGTCTTTATTACACCCGTTCTCCGGATGCACTGATACAGTAAATACCCAGCACAGATCAGACGGGCACTTCTACGGTTTACCGGACCGTATTTTCAAACCTGCCTGATCAGTGATCCGGCTGCCGGAACGACATTTCGAGTCGGGTATCTCGTGAAGACATAGGTCCTCCTCACCTTTTCAACCAGGGCAAGGCGGATCATTAAGGTGTTATTTCTCGATATATCAGTTGTTCGAGAGGAAACTTTGAAATTGTGACGGAGCCGTCGCTTGACGCGCTATGATAGCTTCTCCGGTGCGCCTCTTGGGGTGATCTTTCATGGAAAGATGCAGCATGTCAGTAACATGCTAAATATTTCTAGAGCTGGACCAACAGGACGTTGAATCGCCAAACTTGGTAAAGTTAGCCTATCCCGTGAGTTGCTAAAAATCAAATCGTTCTATCGGAACGTCGTGGTCGGGAAATCAAACGAGAAAGAAATAGGCGGAGAATTGCAAAACTGACGTAAAAACTCCAGATTCATACAGCACCCCCGGCCTGTCAAGGGGAAGCGGAGGGATAGGACATGATATAAGTTTGATTCACCCCTCACCTGTACACGGGCTTCGGACAACGAGGTCTTGGAGGCAAGGCGCTCCCGAGTTGAGACGCACGGATAGTGCGATCTCTCAAATTCCTTTTCCAATTCCTCGAGTTGTTCGGGACTGAAAGTTGTTCGGTTACGTCGAAACTTCGGCTGCTCCGAGCCGTCCAAACTTCCATCATCGCCTTCCCCGTCTGACATAAAAAACAGAATTACCTGGATTTTATTCTTCACGTTGATCGCAAACAAGGAAAAAAACACGAGGGCCGCGGCTTTACGGGACAAAATTAACACCCCGGAAACTCCACGAGAATTCGATTACAAGATCGTACGTATTTATCGTGTCATCGCACCTCTCCCGCAAATTAATCGTCGAATTTGCAGCAACTTCGAGCCTAGCCGCAAAAGCTCCAGCTGCTTTATTTATATACCGCACAAAATGTCAGAGATCGTTCTGAACGCGATTTTAATCTCAAACTTCTTGAGGTCTCGCACATACGATAATGAAATTGTAGAAATAGAGAAAACAATGTCGTTCATTTGTTCTCCTTACGTACCAGGGACTGTTCTAATAATGATGTCTACATACATCCATATATATTTGCGCAAGTGTTAGTTTGATCCGATTCCATCTACATATTGTTGGTTATCAGCAGGTCCGGCAGTTTTGAGGCCGTTGCTTTATATTCAACGGTGACCCGGATTTTCGTTGACGAACGATTTTTGAAATGTCTTTCCCATAAATACGTTTACATTTGCACACAGATGGTTTTGAAGATATTGCACTGAAAGAAATGCACGGTCTTTTCAACCATATTTTAAATACATTTTGTGTTTCCCTCACGCGACAACAATAATTTATAGCTGTAGTTACTGCCAAAAATATTGTACTGCTCATTGATATTTTAGCAGTTGCATGAATGATGCCCATATGTTATCCGCAACCGCTAACCTTACAAGCATACGCATATAATATACGCTCATTAAAACATTACAGGAGCAGAAAATGTTGTAAAAAATTTCAGCGATTTTTCAAAGGCTGTAACTTCGTGAATGATCGTAGGAAGATGAAAAAAAAAGCATTTTGAACCTTGAGGTTTCTAGTTTTGAGATGTTTTAATGAACTTTTTTTTCATCCACTTATTGCGCAATCAAAAGAGATATCACGAGAACAAATTTTCCACTTTCTTTCTTTAAAGTTGTCCCTGCGCTCAGAATTTTTTTCTGAGCAAACCGATATCAGGATCATTGAACCTCATGATTTACCTTTAAAGTGATTTTTTATTACGCTCTATACGACAATTTGTCGTTGAGATATCCGCCGCTGAATGAAAAGTCAACCTTTTGTCTTTGATCATGGATATTTCACGAATTAATGATCATACAGTAAATCGACCGGCATTTTCTAAAACTTGAATAAATTCTCTATAAGCTGTAATTACTGTTTTGAAGAAATTTTTTTTCATCGCGATTAATTTGAAAAAAGTACAAAAAAATTACTACTTCTGGGTTTTTAGAAAATCCACCACTACTTTGCAAATATAAATATAAGTACTAAAGTTTGCAGGGTTTTTTTTTGAGCTGATATCCCTGAAAACCCTCTAAGATTTCAAATTAATTCGTTCATGCGTATTTCTTTCTCGATTGATCAAAGATTGAAAAAAAAATTACAGGAGCACGTTTATTACTCCCCAAACATCATTTAATGATTATTAAGATGGAAAAAAAATCGTATTATTTATTCATAAAATATTTTTTAATGACCTCGCTTTTTTTCAAAGTTAAGAAATCGAATTTTTTCTTATCTTATCATTTTCAGACAATTTAATGTAATTAGTATCTTCATTTTTCATGGCATGTCACTTTTGCATTATGCGAGAAGTCTTCGAGTTGAAATTAATTGCGTTAATGAAAGTTGATATTCGCAAGCGAATCTTTTACACTTTTCACAAGCATCTACACAATTTATTGATACTAAGTATTCCTTTTTCAAAAGGTCTCAGGAATGAAAAAAAATCTTCAAAACTGCGCATTCTTTAAAATTAGTTCAATTTTTTTTTATTTTGCAAATAAGAAATTCGAGGTTTTTTCTCGAGATTTGATTTTTTGGTGATATGCGACGATGTTTATAGTGACTTTTACCCTATCATGAGGTACGATCTGCTATATGCGTATTCAATCTGTCATTCAAGTGTTGGTTGAAGGCATCAATGGCTGTCTACTAAATGCATAGAATATTTCAAATCGTCATTCCCTGACCTGTAATAATTTATCCCGAAGAAAATATTTTACCTACACATGGAATCGAGCCTACAACCTACCTGCCTATCTTCTGCCTATACTACGCACTCTACCACTACGTTATTGCGGGCATGTGGCATCTTGATCGCAGATATGGTATAAGAGACGAACGTAATTCTGGCCGTACTTCCCAATAGCTGTTACCTCCGATTTAGGTGAAATTTTGCACAGATCTTTATTTTATGATACAAATCGTTGCTCAAATGGATTTTTGGCGTTTCGCAATAGTTGTCTACCATATAATAGTGATTTGTATAATATACAAATCACTATTATACGACCTGCTAAATGCATAGTAATGTGTGTTCTACAAGAACTGAAGGTGAACGACAAGGAGAAGTCTTGAACTGATGTCCTATTCTTGCAACCAATATATTAATATAATAATATTAGTAATAATATTTACGTCTCCGCTATAACTGAACATGACCATATTTTTTTTCCAATAGTTACTTTTCATAAGGTCTTCTAACAAATTATACTCGACAAAAGTTAATGTTAACCATATGCATTGTATAAACATGAAAAGAATAGTAGAAGTTTGACTGAACAAAACCAAACGTACAGTATACATCATTGGTATTTGTGCGCCAATTTTGTGATAGCACTGAATTAACCAACCGTATCCATATTGCCAAGCCTTTTACAATAGTTAATAATTATTTCGGGGATAATAGTCAAATACACCATCTAAATCGTATATTTAGTAAACCTTTTGGCTTATAGTTGTGTTAACCACATTGCGATCGCGATGTCAATAAACTATAGCGAATTTCACTATCTCTTTTACCATGGGCGTTCATTCTAGACAACATGGATTTTTCTTTCAGTGTGGAGTTTTAACCTGACTATGGGGACAATTGACGAATATTGGGGCAGTCCTCGAAGTCAAAAGTCTTCAGAATCATTTTTCCGCATATATATATTATACACATAGGAAAGAACCCCGTTGTCCCGATAATTTATGTCACGTGCATTCTTACTCGCTGTTTATGTGGTCGTTAATGAATCACTAAGTAGCGTGCTGTCCGACGTTATAAATTGCCTGATCATATCCAAACTTCGTGTATTTATACAGAGCTTCTCGCGTATATATACGAACTATCGTGTGGCGCTCCGACGTTTCGTCTCGGAGCTTGTATATCCGTGGTGATGCCATACACACGCGAAGCCAACTATACCGCGTGTATTATGTGCTACGACGAAAACGCACGCGGTCGCGTCTACGACGCCCATTCGTTATATCATATTGTGCATACGTAGCCTGGTAAATATTGTTCATTCTCGTGTGATTTCACATTTGCTTGCCGAACTCGGGGAAATTTAAGAATTTAAGGACGTTGGAGCGTTAGCCACAATCCAAGGTTAAATTTAATTTAAAAAAATACATGTTATTGTTTAGACTATACTGAGTCTTTACGAATTTTTTGAACTTTGTTTTACCACCAAACACCAAAGAGAAAAAATAGTCTAATGTATGTAATTTAACGTGCGGTTAGATGGGCAAGACTTTCACACTAAAGGTCATGCCCTTTTTTCTTGTTATTTAGCACCAAGGTAACCATTTCTAACAACGGACTAACGCAAACTGAACCTTTGTAAACATTTAGAAAAAAAAAATCCTCATCTTGCTCATCGTAAACCATGGGCCAATAATCTCGTGACGTAAATATGAATAGGCATAATTATAAATTACTCAAAATTTCATTGTGAATTGTATAAAACATTCGCTGTCGTAGTTTTTTCATAATAATCATCGATAATGTTATACTTTTTCAAGTTGGTAGTAGCACAAAGTTTTTCTACTTCACGTAATAAAAATATTAAAATGCATCATTTTGCCCTTTAATTATATATTTAAAAAAAATTGCATATACAGAATAAATCTGTACCTCGTATGCATTTTTTTGAGGTTCATTGAAAACAAAAAATGAATAAACCGTCATTTGACTCAACTGAACCGCTCCAACCTCCTTAAGACGTGTTTATTTCACTTTCTCGAAGTCTCGCGCGCAGATTCTTCGTCATACGGAAATGGGCGCGATTGTAGAAAATTGTTTAGTTTTTTTTTTTCGTTGGTTCAAAAACATGCTGTTGAAAGAAAGGATTTGGAAAGCTTTTCCCGATGATCGGCTGACGTACTTGTATTTCTCGATACAATCGTGACGAGAAAAAAAAGCTTTTTTTTGCGCTGGAATGCAGAGTTAAATACCTTGAAGGTAACTACGAGCTAAGTTGTCCGCGGCGTGTAGAGCGTGCTCGGGACTTCCGGCGACGGCGGCCGTAGCCGCGACCGTTCCAGGACTCAGCGACGGCGGAAGTAGAAGCGCCGAGGCTGCTCCCGCGAGCCCCGAGGCAAGAGGCGGCATCATCCACGGGTGCCCCGGTGCCCCAGGGGTCGGCCACCCACCGGGCAAGTGATGCGACGATCCGGGATGATGATGGGCCGAATTGAAATAGGGATGAGGCCCGGCCGCGTAGAAACTGTAACCGGCCGCCCGTGCAAACTCGGCTGCCGCTCTTTCCGCTGCTCGATTCCTCAGTATGCGATTTATACTACTGACCGAGGGCGCTGTCGCGTTGCTGCAAACCCCTGAAACACCGAAAACGACCGCACCCCATGATTATCGAAATTACACGTGGAGGCTCTTGAGCGTTTCGATTGTCAACGGTAGAGAATACACTCTTTCTTAAAGTAGTCCTATGGCCAAGCTTCAATCCATAGGATTTTCTTAATTTTTTTTTGAGCTCCACTAAATATATTAACAATCGTCTCTGTAAAATTTCAGGGTCATTTATCGATCTAATTACAGCGAAAAAAAATATTAAATTTGCTTATCGTTGTGAAGTTTCCGGTCGCTACAAAAGTGTATAGAACAGTGGGAATCCGCAAGATTCTTAAAAATAATGAGATTTACATACTTAACACTTGTAGTAATCCAAAGGTTTCAGAAAAAATTACGCTTATTGACCTAATTTTTATGCAATATCAAGTTTAATTTGAACTTCCGGTATTGGATTTATTACCACTTGCTATGATAAAAAGACGTGACAGCAAGGCAACAGCTGACTGTCGTCCTAACCTCATCTCACTCATTCGAATTTCCACACATATTTCATTTTTAACCGACATATTTCGCCGACACAAGTTTTCCACGCTTTTCACCAGTCGTGGCCCAAATACGATGCTTTATATTTCCCGCACCTGACGTTCTTTTGACAGATCGACGTTAAAAAGCATGGAGGTTAAACTCGACTGGTTGAGCAAAGTGAGACGGAGATAGAACCAATATTACCAAATATCAAACCTAGAAATACTGCGCAAATCGTTGGAATAACTATTTTTTCATTACTCTAATTAAATGTGAACCTTCATTAAACATTTTACCTCGCAGAAAATATAGTTATTACAATTTTTTTTTCATATCTTAAAAACATATATTGGAGAAGTCTCAAGGATGATCAGTGGTACGACTAGTGTGAAGCGATAGGATTACCTTAAAGGCAGTGTCAAACAGGAACTCGAGAAAAATCAAATGTTGTTCTGAGCAATTTTGCCCAGTCTTGTGGAAAAACGTGCATTACGCTAGCACTTTGACGTCGATGACTTACTGAGTTACTGTGTCCGCGAAAGATATCAACTGCAGGAAAATTCACGATATTGCATTAAAAAATGAGCTATTCCGCCGAGATCATAATAACGTTTTTCCCCGAAAAAGATGGCGTGAAAGTTATGAACAAAAATCGAACAGAAAACATTGTTGGCCATATTTACGTTTGGAAGCAAAAATCAGTGATGAAAATCATCGATCGGCAAGGAAGTCAGCGCACGGCTAAAGCCCGCTTCCACAAGTCTCGGTTAACCGAGTTAACTGAAGTTTAAGGGCGAATGGACTAATCAGAATCATGCTTAGCATGCTTAGCGCACTAAACTCGAATTGACTCGTTTAACCGAGAGTTGTGAGCCTATGCCACCTATTCAAGTATTGACTCAGGCCAATGCTGCTCAAAATAGGTGCTCATCGAAACCGCGCACCGACTACTTACGGTTAGTACGATTATGGTTTTCTTACATTTCTTTACGAATTAATTTGATACGCGGTTTTTTCGTCAATAGGGACGATGGAAAATGATCTGATATCACGCAAAGAAATGGTGGGGAAGATTTAATAAATATTTAATAATTCTTGAATCTATATATAGTTCCCATAATTTCTTTTCGCGATATCAGAGAATTTTTTAAACATTGACACATTCCAAAGAAATAATAGGTATGATTTCATAACTGATTATCGTAACGTACCTTCTGAGATCAGCCGTTCTCGTATCTCCCATGCAAAGATCGTCGGGTTCTCCCTTTTGTATTGCTCGATCTTCGCTACTACCGCGGGCGTGGCTACCTTGGGTTTGCTGCCGCCTATCAGTCCAGGCGGCCGTAAAGTTCCTGCAACATGCAAATACAATTTATTTTTAATAACTCGGATAATACTGTATTACTACGATTTTTCTGCAGCACAACAATTCATGGTTTATTTCAGGATGTTACTCAGGTTCGTCGATGACATCAAGCTTAGCTTTGATATACTTGTCGAAACATCGATTTCCCTCGCTCTAGCTCTGAGAGTGAGTCTCTACTTCACTCTGTACTCCACTTTTTGATCTTTATAGATCTGACTTTTATATGTCATTATTCTCATCCCATTTATTTCGCGAACGTTGATTGTGTTCTCGATATTCATTATTTTCTCGTTATTTTGTTATGTTATTTTTTTTATTTATATAGTTCATGTTTTGTTCTGTGATTTTCTGACTATTGATTTATTTAGCGCTTCTGCTTACGTTTTGTCATAAAATGTTGTGATAATTGATTTAAGTACAGTGGGTCAAAAAAGTATTCGTACTTTCAGTTTTTTCCAATAACTTTATAGGCACAAGTGATGCAAAAACGAGTTTGTTTAATAGTCGCCTTGGTACAGAGATAATCTCCAAATGAAGGATTTTTATTAGGCATAATAAAAGAGTAATGCGAAAGATACTACAATATGAGAGTGTAAAGGTACATAATCTCAGCTGTACATTATGACTAATATTTTGTGTGCATCTCTTTAGCTTCAATTATGGCCTCTAGTCTTCTAAGCATGGATTCCACCAGCTTCTGAGTTGTTTTCTTTTATTTGTTCCATTTTTATAAAATTCCTCGTTGTAGATCAGATTTGTTAGATATTTTTCTTTTTCTTACTTCCGCATCCAACAAGTGTCACAAATTTCCTCTAGGATTAATATCCGGAGATTGTGGTCGTGAAACTAATTGTTTAGGAACATTATACAATAACCAGTCTCTCGTTTTCATGGCCACATGTTTCGGGTCGTTGTCTTGTTGAAAGTTATAACTTCGGTTCAGGCCCATTTTCACTTCAGTTTTCTCCAAATTATTACACAACACTTTGATTTACTGCTAGGAATTCATTATCCCATGTATAAATGCAAGATTTCCAATACCATTGTACCCCATACAGCCCCAAATCATTACGCCTCCTCCGCCGTGCTCAGTTGGTATAATATGCTTTTGTCGGTGCTCAGGATTTGCGCCAGACAAACCTCTGCCCATCTGACCCAAAGATGTTGAACTTCGATTCATCAGAGAAGATGACACGTTTCCAAAACTCTATGCGTTTATTTGCGTAGGTTTTATCGAAACCTAAACGATTTTCTCTGTTAGTATTATTAATGTTTTTTTTTCTCGCAGTTTTAATAATCCTAAATAATCGGATTTATTAGTCCAAACAAAACGCTATTGACTTTAATAACATGATAAAATTGAAAGTTTTTTTTTTCATTCAAAAGATATATTGTTAGTCGAGAACAACATATTATTCAAACTATCTAAAAAAAATTATCGCGAACAAATTAAATAGTTTTGAGTGCATTTTCTGCAACGAACAAAATCGAGATCAATTTTTCACTTTCCAAAAATTTACCAAATAAATCGTCAGATAATTGTTAATAACAAATGCAATATAAAAAAATCCTACGTGCTTTCATAGACAATGTATTTTTCAAGATATATTCAATATTTCAAGTGAATCGGTTGAAAATTGTCTGAGTTATGTTTGCGGCCAACTTAAAAAATGCAGTTTTGAGATAAACGCTGTACAGCCGCCATTTTTAAATTAACCGCTTCAAAAAAATTATTGTATACAGTCACTGATATGTATGATGAACACCCTTTTTTGTAATCTCGATGTACCTTGTAGTTTTTCTGAGAAAAAAACCCCAAAAAGCCTATTTTTTCGGCCTCTAGTGTGGCCTAACCCCTTAAAGGTTTATATCGAGGCATATAAACCATCGATCTTTCTCTCGCACTTTTGCTCGATAATTCTGACAGTTTCATTATTGCTTGGTCCAAGAATCGATATGTGCGCTACATGTATCTCTAACCCACGATTCCGGTACCTATGCGTGTACCGAATCACTGTTCAGGGGCAAAATCCCTAGATAGTTTTCGAAGAACCGCGCCGGTGCGTCCGGATGGAAATTACCCTGGAATCGCTCGGTAAGCTCGCGAGACTACCATCTTTCGAAGTAAACGCACGCGTGCGATATTGAAAAGAAGAGAAAAAAAACGAGAATAAAACGACTGAGGAAGTAAAAAAATAGCCGTCAAAAAGAACAAGAGAACATATACAAGAGCTCTATCGTGCAAACCACTTACGTGATTGTTAATGGAAACCAGGAGGCGCAGGCAGTCTTGAGCAATTATCGATCGTTATTACGTACCATTATCAATAACAATAATAAGGATGGAGAGAGGAAAGTCTCGATGATGTTCGCGCGGATGATTCGCGGGCGCGCACCGACCAAACGGGCCCAGGGACGCGATCCGATGGTTTGTTATATCGCGTGCGCTCCCACGAGAGTCAAGTGCGTGCCGAAGAAATAAACGATGTACCGCGAGAGAAACAAAGAGAGAGCGAGAAAGAGAGCGCTAGGGAAAAATTGAGAGGCACATATATAGGAGAGATAGATAGATAGGATGGGGAGAGAGAGAGAGAGAAAGAGAGAGAGAGAGAGAGAGGGAGAGAGAGAGAGAGAGAGAGATGGAGTGAGAGACAGAATTAAAGGGAAAAAATAACGTAATAAGTATCCGTGCCCCAAGCAAATTCTTCTCGCTCTCCCAGCCCCCTTCACTACGTCTCTCTCTCTCTCCCTTTCCTTTTTAATCTCTCTTCTGTCTCTCTATCCTTTTCCCTTTTGATCTCTTCTCTCATTCTTTCTCTCTCGCTCTCTCACTCACCCTTTCGGTATCTCTCATTCAGCCCCCCCCCCCCAGCCTCTCACTTCTCTTTGTGATACAGGCGTATTTTCTGTATATACTAACAGTATATATTAAATATAGTACACAAAAAAATTCGTGACCGCGCGCGCGTACTTTTAATAAAAGAAACCGTGCACGCAGCCAATTCTACCGGTGCGTGCACATGTGTGTGTATATATGTATATTGAGGTTACTTCGTCGACGTCCACATTGGGCTCAGTGTACCTTTTTCAATACACTTGCGGCCGTACCTCGGCACCGAAACTTTGCACAGAAAAGTGTACAAAGACGCGCGAGAAGGAAATAAACTTTTGCCACTTTTGTGGTGTCGGTCCCGTATATCGTTTCAATTCGGCATTCAGCGTGCAACTTAAAAAAAGGAAAACTTAAATTGGTTTTTATGGCTGAACTTTCGGTGGAAATATCGCGGTAAACTTGTGTCTCAAGCGGACTTTCGCATTCAGTTTTTTGTTCGTTTATTTGTGAATGAAAACAAGGACATTATTGTAACATTTATTTTTTCCCTTATTTGGTAGGAAATTTATAAACTGCACTACTGCATCGCAAATTCTATGCAGTGCTAGGGCGTACACAAATTACGTAACGCAAAATTTCCTAATTTTCGACCCCCCCCCTCTCCGCTCACGTAACGGGACCGTAACGCTTGGCTAAAACCCCCTATTCCGTTACGTAACGGGTGCTTTGTTGTCAATAATTGCGATTTCTTTCATAGACAGAACTAATTATGAAAATACCGTGTTTATACTCATTTTATGAAGTATATATTCATCTAGTTTTATACCAATTTTCATGACAAAATCTTGAATATTAACCGAGATATGTGCCTTGATTTGGCGACGAAGAAAAAAATTCTCTTCATTGTCCCATCGATATCTTTATGAAAGGTTACCTGTAAAGTCAACAATTTATCGATACCTATACAAATGTAGCTATCGTTATGCGTAGCCGTTTTTACATGTTGGTTTTTTGTTTTTTTTTTTTACAAAATGCCGACAGTTTGGGCATTTTTTCCATTTTCGAGGCCCTTTTTCTCTATTCAAGCAGTCTTTAAAAATAGTAATTATCAAATGTTAAAAACGCGGATACGTACAACCTTACTCAATGCGATTACAAAAATGTTTTTAAAAAAATTGAAAATCGGTTGATAAGTTTTTAAGTATTCGCTCGGACAAGGTCGAAAAAACTAGTTTCGAGAAAAACGCGTTCAAAGCTTTCGTTCCGCGTTTCTTGATATAAAGTTATGTTTTTTCTAGTATATTGATACTTACATTGAAGTATCTAGTCGCGGGCGATATGACGGTTCTTCATCTTCATGATAGTTCACAAAACAATAAGAGCCTGTACTTTATTTATTGTAAATGATGCCACACCTGTAGGGACTGAGGGCACTAACCGGCCGCGCTACCTGTTCTCACTAAAGTAACTATAAATCCGTCAATTTTCGGACTTGTGAATAAAAATGTTGTCAACATATTTTTCGATACATGCACTTTCAAGAATTATATTGAAAAAAAATGTCCTTCAAATTTTGCTGGGCGATGTAGGAAAGCTACTGTGCAAGTTCTTGCACAGTGACTTTCGCCCTTAACTGACATTGCGTATAGAAAGCTGTAAGCTGTCCACGGTAAAATTGCACGCGAGGTTTAAATAAAAAAAACTTGAACATGCAGAAATTTTGCTATTTTTGGCAGTTTTAAAATCGTGACGTAACGCGAATCAATTATTGCATCATCGAACGTGAAAATATGACCAATGTAACGAATAATTGATAAAAAAAAAAAAGTTAAAGCCCTGAAATTCGCAAATTTTTACAATTTTTCAAATGTATTTTTTTTTTTCTTAAAATAATCGGAGGCCATTTTCAGGAAAAGTCACTAAAAAGTCACATAATTATCGAGATTTTTTTTTCCATTTCTTTCGGATTTCTCTCAAAGACCTTACGAAAAGTTTTTATGCCGCTATGGCGAATCGAAGCGGCCAAAAATGAAATTTATTGGCATCTTCGAAGCGTTTGATACCAGCTGGAGCGCCTTATACAAAAAAAATTCTCATCGCTTCCTCGCTTATATACGTGCGTGTAGAAGTGAAACCTTTTTTTTTTCGGTTTTCCGAAAAGCTCGATTCTGGCTACGTGCGACGTTTGCTCGGGACGACGATGGGCAGCAAAAGCGGCCCCGCTAAGATTAACGGACGCGCACCTCTGTGGTCCCCATAAATTGCGTGACTGACGAACCCCAAATTGATCGATGAACGCCGCGCGCGGTCCCGTTGCTAAAATATTGTGGATAAAAAATCAACGGCTAGAGATCCTCTTGGACTCTTTGTGCACAAGCGGTTATGTGAGCACGCACACGCGCCCACACACATAATTGGTCAAAACTAACGGCATTTAAGGCCTTCGACCACTCTAGAGGCCAAAAAAATAGGCTTTTTGGGGAATTTTTTTTCAGGAAAACTACAAAATAAATCGAGACTACAAAAAAGGGTATTTATGATATATATTAGTGACTGTATATAATATTTTTTTTGAAGCGATTAATTTCAATGTGGCGGCTGTGCAGCGTTTATCTCAAAACTGCACTTTTTAAGTTGGCCGGAAACAAAACTCAGATAATTTGCAACTGATTCACTTGAAATGTTGAAAATATCTTGAAAAATACATTGTCTATGGAAGTACGTAGGATTTTTTTTTATATTGCATCGTTCGTTTATTATTAAAAATTATCTGACGATTTTTAGGCAAATTTTTCACTTTCAAAAAAATCGTCAGACAATTGTTAATAACAAATGAACTATGCAATATAAAAAAAAATCCTACGTACTTCCATAGACAATGTATTTTTCAAGATACATTCAACACTTCAAGTGATCCGGTTGAAAATTGTCTGCGTTATGTTTCCGGCCAACTAAAAAAAATGCAGTTTTGAGATAAACGCTGCACAGCCGCCATTTTGAAATTAAACGCTTCAAAAAAAATTATTGTATACAATACAATATTGATACAATCACTGATATGTATGATACACACCCTTTTTGTAATGTCGATTGATTTTGGAGTTTTTCTGAAAAAAATCCCAATAAGCCTATTTTTTCGGCCTCAAGAGTAGCTTAACCCCTCAAGGGAATTCAGCTTCGGGTTGAACCGACGAGAGGGAACAACTGCTATTAAAGAAATAAGACTAGTTATTGCGTCACTGTTTTTTCGTCGGGACTGTAAAACAAATCGGTTAATGGCGATAGACAGAAAAATATTGGTAAGTGAAATTTCAGTTTTTCCTGTCGATTTGTTTAAAGCAAAACTTCATTACCGAAGTAATATATTTCAACAATTTGATAAAACAATATGTCGTTGAAAATTATTTAGTGTTAAAAGAATTGCTCTTTGATAACAAAACGTTCGATTACTTCAAGTAGGGTAGTCTGGGCACGGTTGTAACGGGGCACGATGCAAAACACTGCAAATATTCACGAAAGTATAAGTGGTGTGGAGAGACGCACGTTTTGCTAACCTCAATACGCTTGTCAGTGCTATATACGCACCCTTTCCCCAAAACTGACGCTCACAGAGGGGCCCATTGAGTTTTTTCGTTAAAAAGTAAGTATTTTTGATCGATTTCTTTTTGATATTACTTCGTTGATATAACATTCGGCATATTGGGTGATTTTCTGAATGATTATTAAACTTTGGAACTTAGTAAACAAGCAACTATGTATTTATAGGTTGCGTTTCTTGGTCACTGCAATAGTTTTATTGCCGAAAGGGGGGGCGATTGTAACGATTTTCGTCGGTACGGTTGTAACATTATTAACGTTCTTATTATTTACATTTTAGATGCCCAGGTCAACCCTGGTCTCACTTGGAGTGTATTGACGGTAGTCGCCATTATATTTGCCTTCATTGTGACTAATCTTATTAAGTTTTTTGGGAATTCTAATTTGTTTTGACTTTGAGAGATCATCACAATGGGTACATTTTTTTTAAATCGATTTTTTTGCGTTTTCCGATAGTATAGACGGTTATAAACATGGACCTGGCATCGCCGATTGATCGTAAGTAGACAATTTATATAAAAATTCCGCACTCGAAACTTTAAACGCGTTTTTTTTCTCGGTATGTCGTTTTTCAAAAGGGTGTACACTATCAAAGGAAGAGTTGTCAAGCTATTCGTCTCAAATTTTGACAACACATTCTTCACGCCATTCTTTATTTGTTGAGGGAGCTTTTTTTTAATCTTCATATTTTGTTAAACAAAAAACTGCCGCAAAAGAGGCTAAATTCTAAACTTTTTTTTAAACCGCCGCCATTTTGTCAATTTTTATTTAAAAACCCCCATAGCAAGATAATGACTTTCATACTGATTAATAATATTTTTAGAAATTTTGTTTCAGGTAATATTTACGGTCACAACTGTGTAGACCGTGAGGACTCCTTTTTTCGAAGACATTTTTTAACGTGAATAAAGTGTAAAAAAAATAAAAATAAACGTGAAAAAAAATTATTTTCTATTCTTAATGAGTGCTTTGATTTGACGGTAAAAAATCAGACTGATAAACGTATTCTAACCATCGAAAAAAAATCGCGAAAATCAGCTATTTCTCGACCCGTTAAACTGCGATGATCCCTTCAATAGTTTAAGAAGAATTTCGTTGATACGATAAACAATTATCTTCATTAATTGAAAGTTTCTTCGTATTTAATGCTAGTTTAAGATCAAAATAATAAATATCTCAACGTTGATCTCATTAATGTTGTACACTGATTATATAGGACTATACAAATTTCACCTAAATAATAATAAAGAGTACCATACTAGAGCAAAGTAATTTAAAAGTACCTTAACACGTGTTTTTTTTTAAATTTTAAACGTGATCACAATGCATGCACTGTGTATTATTTGGATGTGTTACAACTGACCCTCAGCTTGTTTCAACCGCCCCTGGTATGGGTACAGTTGTAACAGTGGCACGTGTTTTACAAAACGAGCTTTATCTTATATTCTTTAAGAGTTAGACACCTAATTGTGATTACGATTTGAAAGCAAAAGTTCAGTTATTAATATAAAGCATTTTATTTGCACATCTTGTACCACAAGTGCAACGTTATGGGCGATCAACGGAAAACTGTTACAACCGTACCCAGTCTACCCTACCAAGTTTGGTATCGGGACCCTTGGTTTGGGTCGACCCACAAAAGATGCTCGAAACGATAACCCTCGACTTGTTTATTCTCTGATGAAACGATCGTCCAATGAAAAGAGCCGCGTAAAAAGATTCCCTTGCTCTCAATCGTCATTAGATCCTACGATTGTTCTTCCAAATTCGAAACATGTGTGACTTAAAAGACCTGCGACCTCATTTACCCCACGAAACTCTATATTCCGCTCTTTGCTTCCATTAGATTCTTTAAACCGTTCAAGCAAAATCAGTTTTATAATTTTTCGTAAATGTGGAAGGCCAAAGAAAACTGGCACTTCGCTCGACGATGCGCGCGAACGCGAACCGGGGAAAAAAGTTACGATCGCGTGGTCCGCGCGCAGGTTTGTCGGGTCGTGAAGAATCGCTTGCCCAACGAGATTCGCGCAAAGTCTAACCCACCTCTTGCTTCGAAACAAAACACAATATATTTTGCCCTGTGCGATATTGCCAGTCCGGGGCAATATAAATTGTCCTTCGTCGGTTAAGTAATTGCACACCCGATTATGGTACATTATATTCACCTTGGGCGCCTAAGGAGGTTGGTATTCTGAAAATGAAGACATTATCCGGGAGGTTGAGATGCTCGCGCGAGCTGGGGTGAACGGTATTTTTACGAGCTACTCGTAAAGTTAACGAGGAGCGAGAAACCTGGGCCTGGACCCTTTTGCTTCTGTACTTATCTATATATATATATATATATATATATATATATATATATATATATATATGTGAGTGTGTGTACACACACACCTATATATATTGCGACGTTGTTGCTCTTTGCTTGGGCTGTTGTAGCGAGAGCCGACTTGAAAGATTTTCAGAGAGTAAGATAGAAAGAGATAGCCCTCAAGAGCGTGGCACCCTCTTTGGGTCTCGAAGAAGTCTCACTCGGGAACGTTTTTTTTCCTACACACATACACACACCAACATATATATATACGCATTTGTGCAGAAAGGCGATTTCGAAGACATTTCACTTCTGGGACCAACCTTATATTACCTCATTGTGCCCAGACTCAACACATGGTCCTGAAGTTCCGATCGCTGGAATGCAACGAATATATTAAAAATTTATCCATTTTTCTTTCTTATACAAAAACTTTTATTGCAAGTTCAGGTTGCAGATATCATAAGCTTATCCGAAATAAACGTTTGAGTATTTTTATGCAAGACGGCGAAAAATACTACGGCTGTTGAAAAAAATTGATTTCGTTCCGTTTCAACGATGCAAACTTCAACATTGAGCAAACTTAAGGGGCCAGTCCATTTTGAAAATTTCCAAAAATCGAAAGCACGCAAGACTTGAAGAAATCGACAATGATGAGCAATCAGAAGGGATTTTGTACAGTGCAGGAATTGCCGATTGAGTTTAGGTAAGAGTTTTTCATATTATAAACTTCAAACGCGTTTTTCTCGAAACAACGTTTTCAAAATCTAGCTCCATCGTATCTCTAAAACTAATAAACCGATTCTCTTGAAATTTCAACCACATATTGCAAATAAGCAACAAGATGATCCTCGATGGTTTTAAAATTTTGGGTTTTACTCTTTTTTGCGAAAAACTGCGAAAAAACGCGTTTTTTTAAACTTTTTCGTTTTTTATCTGCCATTTTTTTATTTTTTTCGATAATTTTTTATATCTGAGAGTCATTTGTAGTTGGTATCATACTGAATCTAATGGACTTCGATTTTTTTGTTTCAGACAAGCCGTTGTCGAGTTGTGATGGAGCTACCTAGCGCACCTATTTTTGAGGCGTTACGTTAAACTATAGTTTTTGTACTTAAAAATGAATAAAAATAAATAATTTTTTTAAAAATGTATTTCAAGACTTTATTTATCAAGCCCAACAACTTTTATATTCATATATTTTATAAAATTCTCAAAAAAAAATCGCAAAAATAGCCTTTTTCGTGGCTTCAAAGTGGCCCCTCAACCCCTTCGTTGGCATTGACGCAATAGTGCGTAAAATAATTCCGTGCCCTGTGTGGCATTGACGGAATAGTGCGTCAATCGTTATTTCCCTATTTAACTTGCTCTGATTTGAAATCGGAGCCTCACTCGGGGGTTTTTGGGCTCGCTGAATCCGGATTTGAAGTTAAAATTTGAAAATTCAAAATGGCGGACAAAAATAAAAAACTTTCCTCGATTTAGATGAAAATTAGTACTTCGAGATTTTTGAGGTGACTTATTACGAATCTGAACTTCAAAATTTTAAAATTCAAAATGGCGGCCCGAAATTGAAAGTTTTACTCGAATCAATCTGTATTATTTGTATTTTCATTCGCCATATTTGTTCGTCATTGTGAATTCCTGAATTTTGAGTTCAGATTCGTAAACAGCACCCTCAAAAACCCCAGAGTACGAGTTTACAGGATAAAAAATTTGTCCTGCCATTTTGGGCACTTTTTGTTGAATTCTTTCTGCCAACGAAGGGGTTAAGAAGATATTACGTCCTATCATAATTCGGTGGACCCTTTTATTAGAAAAAAAAATCTTTTATTTTTCATTAAATAATAATTTATATTTTTGTGTAATAATTAGTAGTCCCCTTCGCTATCAATGACACGATGCCAGACTAATGAGAGGTCATTGACCCCAGAAAATGTTCCATTTTCATTAAGGCTAGTAATTGCGGTGTTAATGGTGGAATCCAATTCTTGTTTATTGTTAAATCGGTGACCAGACAATTGCCACTTCAAATGGCCAACGCAGTGGAAATCGCACGGGTTCATATCAGGTAAATATGGTGGATGAGGCAACACAATCCAACTCCTGTCTTCGATTAACTCCTTAACTGCATAGGTTGTGTGGGGTCTAGCGTTGTTATGAAATATAGCACTGGTGTTCTAATGTTGCTATGTACCGCCCATCTTGGGATATATTTCTCCAAAAACGATTTATAGCCCTCGGCCGTCATTGTGATATTTTCCGTATAAGTCTTCCGAAACGCCACGCCGTGAACATCCATGCCCACTATCAGCAAGACCTTCCTCTCGTGCAATTCTGCGCGTAGTATGGGCTCGGCTGATGTGCCTGGTCTGACCCAGGAGCGCGCTTGATGTCTTTGCAGGGGGGTGATAAATTCGACCCAACTTTCGTCCAGGCAAATGAATCTTCTCACGTCATTGTTGCGATGACTAAGCCACCACAAGTTCACACGTGCAATGTCAATTCGTTTCTCCTTCTGGGAAGGCGACAACGAATGAAGAACGTATTCGCCGAGCTTCGACACCAGACATAAATCGTCTCTTAATATTCTTTCTACCGATGCGAAAGGTATGTTCAGTTGTGCGGAGATGTCATCAATGCTCACTCTACTAGAGCATCGCAACAAGTCCTGAATTCGTTCTTTCCTTTCTTGTCTGGAAGCCAATCTTGGTCGACCCGACTTCGGTGCATCTCCAGTATTTGTCCTTCCCTCCTTGAATGATTTAATCCAATTTGTCAATGCACTTTTCTTGAGCGCGTTCTTGCCTACTGCTTTGTGCAGAAGATTTCCCGATAGTCCAGCTGAATAATTCAGCAGAGCACAAATTTTCAAAAATGCGCGTTGTTCTTGCACAGTTACAGACTTTTTCAATTCTTCCATTGTCGAAACGATGCGTAAGCACAAATTGCGTATGTTTTCTGAAATGTAAACGTCGACACTACATAACAGTAACATAAGCTCAAACTTATCACAAACAATATGGCAACTGTGAAAAAATAAAAGTGTCCACCGAATTATGATAGGACCTAATATTAGATATGCAGTTAAGGAGTTCCGGCACAAACGTCAAAATGTTAAGAAATTGATCAAATTTGGCGATAATGTTCTTCAACATTAAGTGCGAAAACACACATTTTTTCAAAATTTTCTTGTACTTAGTTATCGAGTAATTAAGCATTAAAACAGATGTCTTATGTCCGCAATGTATACCTATATATATGGAAACGCTATGCTTATACACGTGAACTATAGTTTTAACTTACTCGATAACTGTGCAGAAGAAAAATCTGAAAAAAATTGTATTGCCAAATTTGGCACTAAAGAATATGTTCACCAAATTTTATAAAATTCTAAACTTTTCGAAATTTGTTGTCTTTTTAACATGGTTTAGCATGGCAACATTGTATCGCCCGTACCGAATATCGTTAAATTAAAGATTTTCCACGCTACAAACGAAATACCACTAGGCCGATATACAGAGGAAAATTTATTCGTTCGAAAAAAAAATATATTTCGTTCGTAATAAACTTTTTCTCTACAGTATTACAAGTTTTCAGGATAAAAAAAATTTTCCCGCGCTTTTGGGCACTTTTTGTCGAATTCTCTCTGCCAGCGAAGGGGTCAATGTCTTCAAAATCACTTTCGAATTGATATCAACATATTTTTGTGAAGATCATTACGAATACCGTTCTGCTTCTAAAATCAACACTGTAAAAAATGATATGAAATTTACAATACATTTAAGATACAGAAGGAATTGAATTTTACGAACTCAGTATATGAAATTAAATTTAAGACACTTGTACCGTAAATTTAAAACACGAACATGAAATTCTAATGTGGATATATAATTTAATAGATGCAACATGGAATTTCAAAGACAAGTTTGTAAATTTGTGGGAAATGTTTTGTATTAACCCGTGTCTTCAATTGAAAATTACTACAGATGTATAATAAATCAACTATAAAAAACAGAGTATTGAAAATACAAAACAAGTTTGAAATTTATTTACGGCTGCCTGAAAAATATAATACATGTGCAACTGAATTGGAATTGGAAAGTATCGTGATTGTACCCCTATCTGATATTATTTCTCATCGACGCTGAGTTAAATATAAGACAAATCTTTAGGAATATCGATGATATACTTCTCGGAATAATATCATCCAGTACATGAATACTGTGATTCGATTCAGAAATTACCAAGACAAAAGCCACTGAGATTAACAATTGTTTGTCAAAAACCAATCACAGGTAAGTTGAATTTAATGTGTTCGTATATCAATATTGAAGAAACATTTTATGATTTTCATTATTGTTGACCCGGACGATATCTCATAATCACATGAATTTCAAATACACGCGTACAGTGGACGGAGATGGGCGCGCGGTCGGTGTGCGGGCTCGGCGGTCACCGAAGTTAAGCAGCATGAGGCGCGGTCAATACTTGGAGCGGTGACCGTTTGCCCGTGCACTGGTTTTACGCGTCGACCTCTGCGGTGGGGGAAACAGTTTCAGTTTCTGATGGTAATGAATACAACTGAAACTCAGCCAAATATGGCCGCCTGTATCGGCCCAAGTTTTCCGCAGTTTCCTTGGGCCTTCGTGCAAATGCGATACAGTAGTGCATTAGGAAAGAGCGGATGGGGCCAAATACTCTAGGGGGGGGGGGGAGAGGACTATGGAAGGAATAAAGGAGAAGAGGGTGCCCCCCATAATACAAAGAAAGAAAAAAATACTACCACACACGCGGTGAACGAAAGCATCATACAGTATATGAAATTGAGTGGTCTTAATTTTGATCATTTTTACATAAAAACGTATTGCAATTATCAATTTCTGAAATAAATTTAATACTTAGGATCAGTAATTTTAATACACACCCGTATATTGATATTAGCAAGTGGTTCTTGAATTTAATATACACTTGTATATTGATATCAGCAAATGGTTCTTGATTTCAATATACTTGGATGTGATTATTTATTTACACGTGCATTATTTTTCAAACGCACAAGTATATTAATATTACGGAACTATACTTTCATTTTTAAAATAACCTGTTTTGGATTTTCAAAATCGTATCTGAAATTTCATAAGCGGTATCCGCATAAAAACTTCCTACACTTGTATATTAATTTTAATACAGAAATTTTTTACAGTGAATGATTGGTGTTGAAAAATTAAAGGACCATTTTCAAAACAATGTGCCGATAATCAACATTACGTAGGTATAACGGTCTCCAAAATATCCTTCCGCCATATGTACAAGATGTGTGTGCTGGTTGTGTGCGTGGGTAGTTTTTATTTATTTTTTATTACACCACTCTTTCGGACTTCTCGGGCTCGCGCTTTGACTCTCCGGTGCGCTATATACGAGGAAAGGAGCAATTCACAAGCGCGCGCCTCGAGACCATCTTCCGTCTCTTCCGAGCGCAATAACCCAGCCCAAGGAAGAGATAACGCGCCGTACACGCGAAACGTGAAATTTTTCTCGAACACAAAACCTGCGGTTTCTTCGCTCACAGTTTCTGTTATTACCCCGCTAAAACGAGCAATTTCCGTGAAATTCATCTCTCGAAAAAGTACACGTAATGTTAGCCGCTGCGAAAATTTTCCTCCACCGTGCTCTCGAACAGTCGCTGTCGTTTGCTCGGAGTGTTGGCGTTGAAGAGAGCAGAGGATGAGAAAAAAAGAAGGATAAACGAGATGGAAGAAAAAAACGACGCACCTCCTCTCGTTGAGACGTTACCGCGAACGAGGCGCGAGATATCGCCGCGCGAAAAGATTCGACAAGAAATCGAAATATATCATCGCGAGCCGGGCAGAAGCGCCAGCGCGAGCATAAGATTCTTGAGAATCTGAACGCCGGATGATCTTTCGCCGAAAACAATTTTGTCGAGCAAGGGGCGTTTTGCCTGGTTTGCGGAATTTTTTTCCCATTTCGCATTTTTCCGGCGGTCTTTTTTTTTACTTCAGTTTGTTTTTTGCGACGACTTGCGCACGATAACCCGTGTATATTTTTTTCTCCGTATACACAATAGCGTGCATGGAGCATTTCACGTGAAAGTTCCCTTCCTGACCATTTTTCATCGGTTTTGATCAGTGAAATATTATATGCAAAGAAATAGTCGACACCGATTTTTCGATTCTCGCAATTATTGAGCTTTTACGGCTAGTTCAATTTTTGTTCCCTCAACCTCTATGGCTTCAACCACAGAAATGATTTTTTTAAATTTTCCTCGGCCTCGAATAATTAAAAAATTCCACTTGCTGTTGCTCCGAGTAAGGTAATTCCGGGGGAGTTGGCCATAAGGGAGAGATGGCCCATAGAAATGTTTCATGAACCGCGCACCAGATTTCACCTGTTACTGCTTGAGGCCTTAGGCCACTCTAGAGGCCGAAAAAGTAGGCTTTTTGGGAATTTTTTTCTCAGAAAAATTACAAAATAAATCGAGATTACAAAAAAGGGTGTTTATCATACATATCAGTGACTGTATACAATAATTTTTTTGAAGCGATTAATTTCAAAATGGCGGCTGTGCAGCGTTTATCTCAAAACTGCATTTTTCAAGTTGGCCGGAAACATAACTCAGACAATGTTCAACCGATTCACTTGTAATGTCGAATATATCTTGAAAAATACATTGTTTATGGAAGTACGTAGGATTTTTTTATGTTGCATAGTTCATTTGTTACTAACGATTGTTATCTGACGATTTTTTAGGCAAATTTTTCACTTTCCACTTTGGAAGTGCGCCATCTGGCCAAAAATCAATATATCGAAAAAATCCTACGTACTTCTATAGCAGTTATTATATATAATCGAAAAAAAATCATTGGCTCGTTATAATTAAAAAAATACAGGAGCTGTTTGTCCGGACGTGGACCCTGAAAAAACGGAGACGTCATCGCAAAAACACTGCACAGCCGCCGTTTTGTAATTAATCGCTTTAAAAAAATCATTGTATACAGTCACTGATATGTATGATAAACATCCTTTTTGTAATCTCGATTTATTTTGTAGTTTTACTGAAAAAAATCCCCATAAAGCCTCTTTTTTTACCTTCAGAGTGGCCTAACCCCTTAAGTAACCGGCAATAACCTTCCTTACCCTAGTTGTAACGTGTTCAAGTAATTCATTTATCCTACATTTGTTTTAGATGCTTAATAAGTACAAGAGAAAATAAATTGCTCTACGAGGGAACTGGGCTCAAGAATCATTAAAAGCAGCTATTAGTGCTGTAAAAAATGATGAATTGTCGGTTCGTGCGGCCACTAGGACCTACGAAATACCTAGGAAGACCTTAGAAAGGCTATATAAGAACGACAAAAAAATTTGCAGAGAAAATTATTATGAAACTCGTCTCCTCGAAGACTGGCTTCAGTGGATACAATGCTGACTTTAGGTACACAAAAGTGATACTGATTTCGATTATATGTGTTCTAGATGTGGCCAAAAGAAAAAAAAATAAGAATCAAAACATCAAACCAAAGAGAAAATCGAGAACATAATTTTGGGTAACTGCCCATCTCACCTCTACTCCTATGACCATCACACCCGGATTCTCCGGGAGAGATAGCCAATCGTCATTTTGTTTAAATAGTAATTTTACGGTTGATCTGATAGGAGCTTCCTTCAATTTCGTAAATTATCTTAAAGTTAAATGTTCAAAGTTTCATTACAAATGAATATAAGTTAAGAAACGTCTGTACTTTTATTGTGACAGATCTTTAAAAAACCTGTGGCCAACTACCCCGGACTTACCCTATATCTGAATAAATCGAAGAATGAAAAGTTGCTGTCGACCATTTCTTCGGGTATTTTAATTCATAGAAAAGGTATACATAAATATACATTTATACGGTATACATTTAAAGGTATACATTATACGTAAATTATCTTAAAGTTAAATGTTCAAAGTTTCATTACAAATGAATATAAGTTAAGAAACGTCTGTACTTTTATTTTGACAGATCTTTAAAAAACCTGTGGCCAACTACCCCGGACTTACCCTGTATCTGAATAAATCGAAGAATGAAAAGTTGCTGTCGAACATTTCTTCGGGTATTTTAATTCATAGAAAAGGTATACAAACAAAAAATTATCGGTGTTTTGGAATAAATATTTCACGTGAAATGCCCTGTACGTAAATATATTTGTATGCGCATAGAGGAAACTAGACGACCCATACTGACAGATGAAGTGGCTGGGTCAGAAGAAGCTCCGCGACGTCGAGAAGTGGGTCTTTAGACGTAGCTAATGAACCGAATACGGTATGTACCTGGCTCTAATGCTTATGCCATATCGTACGCCCCAGTAACTTTCGATGCAAAAAGGGTATATTGTTTCATAGGCGTTATAACTTCCCTTTAAGAAGTTATAACGCCTTGCACATGTATGTATGCAAGTAAAGAACGAGAACTTTTTTATAAGTATAGAGATAAAGTGCAAAGTATATAAAACTAATAATACCTTCCTAGCTACTTGTTCGCACGAACATTTCGCAAACCCGATAAAAAAGTCCTCCCACCTTCGCGAGCGCGAGACCTTCAACTCTTTACTGACGGCCATTTATGCTCGCCCTGCTTTTCTTCTCTTATCTATCTATCTATATACATACACACACACACACATATACATATACACACTAATTCGACTCGCATTCTCACACGCATAATTTCGTCCTTTTTTTCTCGGTCCATTATTATTTATTGCCCCCGCGAGAAAGTGCTAAATTAAACATAGTAGGGGGGGGGGGGAGAGAAAGGGATAAAAAAGGTCGCTGTGCGGGCAAGGTTCGTTCCGCGTTATCCAATCGAGGAGGACTTTGATTTGTGAATGCACTTACCGAGAAGTTTGGTGACAACGGCCCCTTGCTGATTCAACGAGAGAACGTGATTCGCGAGATCGTTGTAGTGCCTCAGGGCACCAAGCCCGTGCGAAAGCTCGAGTAAACGCTGACGTGACGTACCGCCGTTGTTTCCACCGCTACCTGTCGTTCCGACCGAGTTAAACGGGCTACCGGTGCAGTTCTGCAGGCCCACGCCTAAGAGCCAACAACAACGAGAGATCCGCTTATTTAGTGCTTGCTTATTCTATGTCTATACTTAAGGGGTAAGGCCACAGTAGAATTTTCGAAAAATCGATTTTTTTTCGCTAAAACTTTGCTTTATCATCATAAGAATAAGTTACAATTCGATTTATAGCAAGAAATTTTTTTTCACGGAATTTGAGCGTATAACGTAAGCCCACCTCTGGCACGGCTGTAGAGTACCTAAAACTTTAAACGCGTTTTTCTTAAAACAGCTTTTTTCCAATTGGCGTGACAAATAACTTCAATTTTCACTCGATTTACTTCAAATTTAAAAGTTACGTTCCTAATGGCATTTCGCACACTGAGAAAAAAAAACAATTGAATCAAAAAAATATATTGGTTAATCCAAATTAATGCCACCGATATATGAGATTGTTTCAATACTAAAAAATATTGGAGAATGGGATTAATTTAAATAACATATTATTTTATTTGAAAAAGCTCTTCTGTTCTCTGAATATCTACATTATCCTTCAAATAAAATTATATTCTATTGAAATCGTTCTATACAAAATCCGTAGATGTATGGACGAAATAATTAAGCGGTTGCTACAATATTTTTTATTTTGTACACAAATATAATCAATAGAATTAATGATTTCTTTACTGCATCGACATCAATATGCGATGGGACGTGAGTTTTTCAATTTGTTTTAAATCTTAAATAAAAAGTGAGCATTAGAATGATCATCCATAATATTAGTGGAGAGAATATCACATATCCAATGGAAATTCCATGGAGAGAATATCAGATATTCAACTGATTAGAACAGAGACTACACTTTGATCTTAGCCACAGGCCAAGAAGCGATACTCTTTAGAGTTTCTCCAGCGTTTAAATAGATTTTCGGTTCGCGCTACGCTTACGAGAAACGAGCGCGCGTGCGGCCTCTAGCGGTTCCTCCGAGAACTACGAGTTTCCTCACAGCTATAATTTCGGTGGCGCTCGGCCATGACTTGGATTTTTTAACCAATTCAGACATTTGCTTAATATTTTTCAATCAAAATAAAATATTAATATTTTAACGAATAATGTACATAAAATCAATATCGCATATGGTGTAAACAATAAAATAACATATTTACTCGATAGAAATTTTATTTGAATCAAACAAGCAAAATTGAATTTTTCTTGTGTACTCGAATCAACAATATTCATGTTATGAATTGAAAGGCTTTTTTCGTTCTTTGCAGAAACTGCATTCAAAACTATATAATTTGTTCGCGATAATTTTTTAGATAGTTTCAATAATATATTGTTCTCGGCTAACAATATATCTTTTGGATGAAAAAAAAAATTCAATTTTATCATGCCATTGAAGTCAATAGCGTTTTGTTTGGATTAATAAATCCGATCATTTACACCAACAATTTTACAATTGAATCAACGAAATTTCATTCAATAACACCGATGATATTGGATCAATGATTTTTTTTCTCAGTGCAGGGAAGTACGTACGGAATTTCTGATTAATCGAAAACTTGTCATCTTATGAGCAGTTTTATACAAAATGTTTCACTGAAAACTCATTCAAATACCTACAACTTTTGAATGACACAATATTTTTGAAATTCCGTACATACTTCTCGACGTACTCTAATGTAAATTGACGAGAGTTTTTGTTCTAGGTAAAAAATTGTGGATGCTAAATGTCATGCCACGGAGCACATAAAAAAAAAGATAAAAGAAAATATTAGTAGTCGGCCATTTTGTACATCGAAAAAAAAATTCTAACAGCTTGATATTCATACTAAATAGATGTGTAATTAATTTTATAAGTGAATCACTTATTCATACGAAAAAAATGGTTAAATCCGCACTTAATCTTATACCCGTTACTGTGGCCTAACCCCTTAAAACAGTAATAACACGTATTCCGTAGATTTTTGTTTGTTCTTCTTTGGATCCCGTAGATTCATCCTATATCATTTCATCGCGCGCAGAAATTTGGTAGTCACCGGATCCTACCACATCGCGATAGAGATTGTTTCAGGGGGCGGCACGTGAGGAGTCCACATTGGAATCTTAGCGGATTCCGGGCTACTTCCCGATTGCCGTCGTTTAAAATTTTTTGATTTCATATTCTCAATCGGTATTTGTTGGATCTCCCAAAAATATCTTCCCGTGATCCCGTGTACAAATTTGTTGGGGAGTCCCGAGATGCACCTACATCACTATAGGGATTTGCGATAAGCTTGAAGTTTGCATCGTTGGAACGCAACAAAAATTATTATTTGTGAATTCCTTTTGTTTCTTTTGGTAAATTTTGCCCACGAAAATCTTCCAACCATTTTTTAAGACATTTGTTTATCGATCTACAATATAAATCTATAAAAACGATCTTATATAATAATAAAAATATGGAAAATAAAATACGAAGAAGAACTTTCGTTGCGCTCCAACGATGCAAACCCAAACAAACCCACATCTCTATAGGGATTTGTGAGGGGCACCGCAACTAGTCCTCATTAAAATCCAATAGGATTCTCCACTGTTCCCCGATCAACGCTATTTGAGAATTCTCTCCACGTTCGAATTGAAAATCTTTGAAAAGTCACAAGAAAAACTCGGCGTGTTGAAATATAACCTGCACGCTTCATAAGCGTGTACGTTTGTGATGATATTTTGTTAAAGTGCTGTAAAATAAATAAAGAACGATAATTACAGTGGATGTTCAGTTTGCGGATGAGATTCAAATCGATTTTTAAAATATACTGTTTGAAACCATTTGTACTTTTTTTTAGCTAAGGTTTATACTTTTTTTAAATGAGATTTATACTTTTAAAAGATCCTCTCACTTTGTACATCTATATATTTCGTTTAGAAAATTTAACGTATAAAGAATGCGATGTGACGGATCAAGAATCGTTGCATGTTCTGTTCAATAATGTGGGAATCCTTTAGGATTAAAATTGAATTCGTACATTGGATTCCAATGAGGAATCCCGAATAGAATCCAATGTACGAGCGTGACGTTTTAGTAAAGGGGTCGAATGCGATGATCCATTGGATCCCTATCATGAATGGGGACAAAGATGGGAATTCAATTGGATCCCTACGACAATTCCTGCACGGGATATCCCGTCCGTCTGTTGAAGCCCAATGACCGCTTCCTTTATTATACTTCAAAATAGTATCTGTTGAAAACTTTCGAGTAAAATTATTGCGGCCACCGTAGGATAATTAGTTTCGGGGAAAAAAGATAAGGAAAACGGCTTACCCGACACAGATATGTCGAGGAATTCGCTTTGTACACCTCCGATTATGGCTTATGTCGAAATTCCAACGTCAGACGAAAAAAAAAAAACACCTGCTGACGAACCTGACAAGGTAAATGACTCGAGTAAATTTATGGGAAAAAGCTGGTAGCGCGTTTAAGAGGAAGATAAGCACGAAATAACAGGGACATAATTATCATCCAACGAAAAAAGACCTCGAAAATAAATATTCTTTTTACAATAACCGATTAGGAGTCATTTCCTAATGGGCACTAAAATTCACCATGTCATTTTAAGGGGCCAGTCCACTTTGAAAATTAAAAAAAATCGATTTTTTTTACTGCTTTCGAAAGTACATACATTCAGAAATATTGTGTCAAAATGTTATGAAAATCCGTGCTCTCTAAGTATTTTTTTTTTACCTGAACGTCAGGACCTCATTTCGTCTACCTGAGCGTATAGCGCGCTCGGCCGATCATAGTATAAACTTCAAACGCGTTTTTCTCGAAACAGCGTTTTCAAAATCTAGCTCCATCGTATGTCTAAAACTATTAGGAGTACAACTTTGCAGTGACCGTTTTACTTAGAGAGCCACTGCGGCCGAAGTAGTGGCCCTAGCTCAATAAAAAAAGTTGCATTTTAAACTAGAGGCTCTGCCAATGTAAACAATTTAAAAAAGCTAACGGATACGTGTATGCATTATAAAGTTATTGGCACTCAAACATGGCAACCTACGAGCCGAATTCTCAGCATTTGCGGGAACTGCTCCAAAGACAACAAAGGAAGGGATTTTTGCACCGGATTGTGACTGGAGATGAAAAGTGGGTTTACTACGATAATCCTAAACGCCGAAAATCATGGGGACTGCCTGGTCATATTTCGTCATCGACGCCCAAACCGAATATTCACGGATCCACAGTGATGCTGTGTATCTGGTGGGACCAGCTGGGCGTTGTGTACTATGAGCTGCTCAAACCATCCGAAAGCATCACAGGGGAACTCTACCGACGTCAGTTGATGCGCTTGAGTAAGGCACTCAAAGAGAAACGGCCACAATTCAACGAAAGACATGACAAGGTGATACTGCAGCATGACAATGCCCGACCTCATGTTGCAAATGTCGTGAAAAAGTACTTGGAAACGCTGAAATGGGAGGTTCTATCCCACCCGCCGTACTCTCCAGACATTGCCCCTTCCGATAGTCTTGTTCCGGTCAATGGCACACGATTTGGCTGACCAGCACTTCGGTACTCACGAAGAAGTCAAAAATTGGGTCGATTCCTGGATTGCCTCCAAGGACCAAGACTTTTATCGACGCGGGATTCGAATGCTACCTGAAAGATGGGCCGAGGTCGTAGCTAGCGACGGGCAGTACTTTGATTAAAAAATATGTAGCCACTTTTTTATAATAAAGCCTTAAACTTTTGAAAAAAACGGTCACTGCAAAGTTGTACTCCCAATAATAAACCGATTCTCTTGAAATTTGAACCACATTGTAAACATGATTTGCAACAAGATGACCCTCGATGGTTTAAAAATTTTTATTTTTACTCTTTTTTTGCGAAAAACTGCGAAAAAACGCGTTTTTTTACTTTTTTCATTTTTCAGCTGCCATTTTTTTATTTTTTGATAAAATTTTATATCCGAGGGTCATTTTGTAGCTGGTGTCATACTGCATCTAATGGACTTTGATTTTTTTGTTTCATACAAGCCTTTGCCGAGTTGTGATGGAGCTGCCTAGCCCACCTATTTTTGAGGCGTTACGGTGAACTATAGTTTTTGTACTTAAAAATGAATACATTTTTTTTTGAATGTATTTCAAGACTATTTATCAAGCCCAACAACTTTTATATTCATATCTTTTATAAAATCCTCCAAAAAATTGCGAAAATAGCCTTTTTTCGTGGTTCCAAAGTGGACTGGCCCCTTAAGACGACAACCGTGCTGGATGTTTTTTTTTCCTGGAGCAACGAATTAATATTTTCTCGTGTAACTATGCCGATCAATTTTTTAATTCAAAACGTGTTCGGGGATCGGCGTTCATTCATCGAAAAGATACGAAATATAATTTTGACGTCGTAAAATTGCGGAATTTCCCGCGATAACGCGTCGACGATAGTTGCGTATACAGACGAATGAGAAAAAAAACAACAAAAAAAAATACGAGGATTCACCTCGTTAAATAATCGCCGCTCAAAGACACTTTTCGTTCCGCTCGCTTGCTCATAAAGATTCATTTATTCCAGCGAAAACAATCTAAAACGAAGGAGAACCGAGAAAAAGGAAGAACTTTTGAAAAAAGACAGCCACGTATTCGCTCGAGTCTAGGCGCGATCCTTCACACCGCAGACAGTCGAGCAAGCTTCGTTAGTAGGTATAGAGAATTGGCATTGAACGACTCAATATATCGCCACACCTCTCGCACAGCCAATTCAATAGCTATACAGTCTCGCTCGATTCTCTTCGCGTTTTATACCGCCTCTCGTGAATTCTTCCTTAATCACTTGGTCTCGAGACGCTACCGCGTGTCTCCACGCGCATTGACGAGTGTATAACTTTTGTCGCGGTACAGGCACCCTATGTACACACGCGTCAAACGCACATTACGTATGTGCATATCTCCTCGTATCGCCACCCATATACAAGTGATATAAGGATCTCCTGCTGACAGAGTGCTATTCATCGACCACAATGCGTGTGTTTATCCTAGTTGCACAATTCGCAACTTGCCTGATTTATCGCAATCGATGCGAATATGCGAAAATGAACAACCTGCGCTCAAATCCTTTGCTATTTGCGCGGACAATTTGCGGGCGCGTAATGATGGCTGGACCGGTAAGGAGTTGCGGGGTGAGATCTCATTTTTTACACATCTATCCTTAAGGGGTTACGTGGGTTTTAAAGTTTCAAAAAATTCTTTTTTGAAATGAAAATTTCAAAAAATTCTTTTTTGAAATGAAAATTTCAAAAAATTCTTTATTGAACTCAAAATTTCAAAAAATTCTATATTTTAACTCAAAATTTCAAAAAATTCTTTTTTGAACTCAACATTTCAAAAAATTATTTTTTGAACTCGAAATTTCAAAAAATTCTTTTTTGAACTCGAAATTCCAAAAAATTCTTTTTTTAACTAAAAATTTCAAAAAATTCTTTTTTGAACTCAGAATTTCAAAAAATTCTTTTTTGAACCTAGACAACGTTAATATACCTCAACAACGTTGTTACGTCTCCATTTTTGAATTTTATTATCTAATTTTTTAATTTTTTATACTTCAGTACCTAATAGTACAATATGTCTAGAATATTCTCCCAAAGTTTTAAGTCAATCGGAGTAAAAGTCTAGGAGAGAGAGCCTTTGGGAATTGCCCCATTGGGAAAGACCGGCCGGGAGCGACGCAGGTAAACGTATTTTTCTCACAACACTATTTTTGAAATCGATGGACATTATTTCTCAAGAACTAATGCACTGATCTTATTGAAATTTTGCACACTTCATAATAGCATTGACTAGTGATTGAACGAATATTTTTTTCGATTACGACTAATTTTACAATTCTACAACGTAGTGTAAATTGTACAAAAAATTGAGCTATTTTGCATACAACTCTGCCAAAAATTCGAATTTCAATTTTTTTTAGATCCTTTGTTCAATCACGAGCTATACTTATCTACTAACAGAAAAAAATTGGTTCTTTAATTTCACATAAAGCTATCATGAGTTATCCTGACCACCACGAGGACGCTTTTTTAGGGGTCTCTGAAGCTGGAAGGGGAAGCTGAATTTCCCAAATTTTTAGATGTTTTTTTTTTTAATATCGTCGAAATGTTCCTCTTTTTGGTGCTTAACATTTTAAATAAAATAATATATACATTATATTTTTTTATAGAGAAATTATGCTTTTTTAGCTTCGAAACCCACGTAACCCTGCGTTTGCATACTGGGTGATTTTGAGCCGAGTGAATTTTTAGTAAAGTGCGCACTTCCAAAATTGAAATTTTTTATAATTTTTTTTAAGGATTTAATTTGACATTTTCCGAATTTGAATTATGCAGACACATTGGGAATTGTTTAACGTGTGTCCCTGATTTTTTTCAATAACAACCGACCGAAGGGTTGTACATGACAGGTGGATGAAGTACTGTCCGAGTCAAATTGATCCAACGTGTCAAAATCGTGGCGAAATATAAATGTGTCAACGAAGGGTTAATCTGCATAAGCTTGACATTTTGGGAATACGATTCTTCATTAGTGGAGTTTGATGGCTTAGAGTCTTAACTTGGATTTGTAACAAAGAATTTGTGAAAATTCCTAAAATTGACGGAGTTGTAACAATTTTTGTAAAGAGTCAGATCGCTCCACGCACTACGGCAAATCGCGCGGCTACGATTTTCCTCTTTTTCTTTTGTGTTTTTCGTAACTGTGAGTCGTATTTAAAAATCTATTCGTTCGATATTCGTTCAAATTCATACAGAGCATAGTTTATAACTTTTTGTATCGTATGACTGGCTGATTTTTTTCATAGGGTTAACCATTTGTTGATCACGAGTGATTGAACTCGTTGTTTTTCGGTAAAAAAAATCGAAATTTTCTTCCACAGCTTGTCATTTTAGTAATTTTCAAAAATTTTTAAAAGTATCTAGACATACGAAAGTTTTATTATTATATTGAAAGTGCACTTGATTATTTTTCATTTAAAATCATCCTAGTTTTCAACCGCGACACGCTGTTTAAATAATAATAACTCCATTGTTTATCAATATTTTCCATTAAAAAACGTACACCTGGCAAGACTACGCGACTAGAAATTTTGCTACGGGGCAGACTATTCCGTACCACGGCACTTTACAGGCCGCCGTATCAGGGCTTTAACAGGCGTGAAACGCTTTTTGCATCCGGCCCTGATACGGTTGCCGGTTACGGACCTGATCAGTATACCGTTGAAGGCTCTGATCCGGCTGACGTATCTATGCCTGAAATGACAAATAAAAACAATCCAAAAATTATGAATAAAAAAATTCTGTTAGTATGTTTTGTTCCCATATACCTTATTTATGTTCCTGCCTATATGATAATTGAATTAAAACGTATTCTGCCTCGTAAGTTTTTACCTATCCTCGGGATCAAACCTATGCCTTCTTATTCTACAGCTGAGCGCGCTACCTATTTGGCCATCCTGACACTTGTGTAAACTTTCTTATTTTCTTTCCTATCTTTATCAGTCTAATTCAAGAATGTCACTAATTTGATGTACGATGTTGAAGGTTGCATCATTGCAATGCAACAATAATTATGTTTTTACCGCTGATTTTTTTTTGCCCATTTACGGCCTTTGCCCCTTTGTACGTTTTTCAGTCCAAAAAGCGTGTGGATCATGTGTGTATCGCGTTTGTATCGCGTCGTCTGCGCGTAGAAAATACGCCGTGTGCAAAGGCCCTCAAACTGTGAAAACAACTCACACGCATGTAATTTCGACAAAAATAGTAAATTCAATTTTATTCTCATTTATATATTATATACATGTATAGAAAAAGCGTACTGTATTATGAACTTCTCAAACCTGGTCAAACAGTTACTACCGATCGCTATTGTCATCAATTGATGCAAGTGAATCAAGAAATTGAGAAGAAACGTCCATTTTCTGGTAAAGGAAAACGTCCAGTAAAACTGCTCCATGACAACGCGCGGCCTCATGTGGGTAAACCGGTCAAGGATAAGTTACTAGCGCTTGGATCGGAAGCTGTACCACACCCGGCGTATTCACCAGACTTAGCCCCATCCGATTATCATTTATTCCGAAAAATGCAGAACGATTTGTCTGACGTGCGATTCAAAACATTTGAAGAAGTGGAAAAATGGGTCGCTAAATTTCTCACCTCGCAAGACGAAAGTTTCTTTGCGAAAGGCATCCGCGAGTTACCTGAGAGATGGCTGGAGGTCATTCAGTGCAATGGAGATTACTTCGATGAATAACTGTGTTTTACTTCTTTTTTAATAAATCTTGAATTTTTTGAAAACTGTCCTAAAACTTATTTGTACACCTAATATATTAATCAATCATAATTGATAATTAATCCGTCATTTTAAGTTCTGCCATTAAGAATAGTTTGAATTATGTATTGTTAAATAATATCGCTTCAGTTCGTTTGTTTATAAACTATATAAATAAAAATGTGTCCATGTTTATTACCTGCTCCCAGAGTGTAGATTATTCGAATTCACGCGGTTTATATCGCAGACGTCAATGAAACCTAACCTCAAAATCTTGATTCGCCAACTACGGCTGCACTGATATGGTCGACATCCGGCACAGAGCCGGCGTGCCGCAACACAGCGTCCATCAACGCCATATTACGGCGGCATACAGGCTACCGTACTTGGCCCTGTTCAAGGTGCTTACTCGCGCCCGAACTAAGTTTTCACTGGTTCGGGGGACTTCCGGCCCTGATCAGACGTGCCGTATTACGGTATTACGGACCGCAGCTTGATGGCGGCCTGATCAGTCTTCAGGCTGCCGGATCAAAATTTCTAGTCGGGTATGTATTAATTGGGTGTGAATTTCCTACCTCGTCATACCAATACCCTCACCAGGAAAAAATACTGAATATCGACCTGTTATTGGGGAACCCAAGTTTATGCAGACTCGTTAACAGTCTCCTCTTGAATGACAAAAAGAAAGAGACATCCAAGACTATAATGATCGAAAGTTGGCCGGGTCCCGTAGACCCAGCGTCCGTACCTAGGGGCAAAAAATATGGGCATGCTTGTAAGGATTACACTAGAATTATCCAGCCCAAAAGTTACTCCAAAAATTAAGCGATTCGTTCAACGCAACGGGAAAAAAATAAAAGAATACGCACATATAAGCCAATTTTTTAGCCGTCTTTCTTGCTTCTGTCCATAATTCAGAGAAATGCCATGAGAACACTAAACGATCGAATTTTTTTTTCACCAGGTCCACGTCTACCGTGCCATTAATGCCTAGTTGCAACGGTCGAAAACAGCTCATTATGGGTTTTTTCAAAAGAAAATCGCGATAATAAATTTCTACAAAAATTAGGTATTTTAAAAAGTATCATCTGAAGAAACCTCCATAATTTTTTTCTGTAAAAATATTTAATTATAATCGTTTCATCCGGGAAGCACCTCTCGACAACGTCTTTTCCGGTAAGCAATTCCCTTCTGAACCAGGTTATCTAAAATAAAAAATCAAACAGATTTCGCTGGTATATTGGTTTACCCTGTGATTAATCGAAGGATTTTTCGAAATATAGAATTTTAAAAAATGGCGCGTTTTCGAAGTGAGCCTTGATTTTTGTGAAAAAATTGAAATTTTCTCGTTCGACCAAAAGAAAGTAGAAATCAGAAGAAAAAAATCCTACAATCAAATACTTCAATTTTACATCTAGAAAAAGCTCTAAAAAATTCAGAAACATCTATCCTGTATTTTTTGAAACGTGTTGCACACCTACTTTGAAAACGTACTTTCTGCGAAAAAAGCATTGAAAGTTTTTGAACGACGCTTCGAGTGTTCCGACGGGCCTCAACACAACAGTCTATAAATCTGTCAATCTTGATGCAATCATCTTGAAATTTTCGGGTAACATTTATAAGATGATTTACCAGGTGTAAAAGTATGAAACCGGAATTTCCCTATCGATGGTGCTTGGCATCAGTATAGGGGCCATAAAACCGCTTCTGCGGCGCCATCATCCCCTCTAACAGCTGACGAAGATTTTCAACACGCAACAACCTAAGTTCCCTACACCGGTATATTTTTCTATAACCTTAAACATGTCGAGTTTTATGCCTACGAACTACGATTTGCGGACAGCATTGATTTTCTGTTATCATTTGAAGAAAACTGCTACAGAATCGCATCGAATGCACCTTACGGTGAACATGCTCTTGGTAAAACACAGTGTTTCGAGTGGTTCAAAAAATGCAAAAGTGGTGATTTTGACGTGGTGATTTTGACTCAGAAAGCGAAGAGCGTGGGAAACCACCGAAAAAGTTCGCAGACAACGAATTGCAAGCCTTATTGAATGAAGATGATACTCGAAGTCAACAAGAACTTGCGGATCAATTGAATATGACTCAGAAAGCCGTCTCCATTCTTTTTCATCATTTCCAAACAACAGACGTATAATTGTTACAAAAAATTCCGTTTTCGTACTTCTACACCTGCCCGAATAGAAATTTCTTAGGGTTAGCCTGACCAGGATCAGGCCCCGATCGGGGTATGACACGGGTAACACCTATTACGGACATCCTGATCCGGCCCTAAATTAGGCTATACTAAAATGGCCCTACGAAGGCCGTCCCTGATAAGATCCTACTAAGGCTTTGGCCCTAAATTAGGCTATACTAAAATGGCCCTACGAAGGCCGTCCCTGATAAGATCCTACTAAGGCTTTCCCCGATAGGGCCCTACCAAGGCTTTCCCTGATGAGGCCATAAATAGGCTTGCCCTATAACTGCCTCAGCAGTCGATAGATGCACATAACCTCTTATTTTCCACATGGAAACTTCGATTTTACAGCATCGTAGCTTCGGCGTTTCGATGCATTCCTGAATTCTATTTAAAAAAAAGTGCTATGGACTGTCACGACAAAAAACGTTATGCAACTCGGATGCGTGTTAGAAGATTTCGGCAGCTTTGTAAGGCGAAGAGAGAGAGAGAGAGAGAGAGAGAGAGAGAGAGAGAGAGAGAGAGAGAGAGAGGAATTTTATATATATACACAAAGTTAAGTTAAAAAAATCTATAGCATGTTATTCGATAAACCTCTGTAATTGTCACAATCATATTAACTAATTAATATACTTTATGTGATACAACAAATAATTATAGAAATTCATTTGGTCTCTTATGCCTTATCTGGGACCAAGATGTTACAAGCACTCGGTAGCATAGGGGCTGCGTGCCTAGCTTTGGGCCGGTAGGTACGAAGTTCGATTCCCATACAGGCGAAATATTTTCTTCGAACAAAAACATTTCAGCAGGCCCGGGAATGACGAATTATGATACAAATTCATTGTAGTGGAACTCTAAATTAAGTGGTTCATTCCCTTTTGGATTTTTGAAATATTATATGCATTTCTTTCTGATCAGGCAACCAGGTCAGGCCCATATGTGACACAACGTTACATTTCCTAGTAGGGCTCTTTCAGGCTGCCTTATTAGTGCCCTACCGGGGCAGTGAGGAAACCTGATCGGGTCCCGATTTGGGCCCCATCAGAATTTCTACGCGGGTGGTACTGTCAAAATATATTGGTTTCGAAAAAAGCGATTTTGCGACTTTTACAACTAGGCATACCCCCTTAATGCCAAAATCGAGACGATTCTTTTTTGCTTTTCAATGACGAATGCACAAGCGTACACGTTTCGCTGAACGCTCACTGCATTCGCTCGGTATCCAGGATGTTTAAAGTTTATGGCACATTTTCCGAAGGCACTTACGCACGTTGATGTTTCTGTGCTCGGCCGTGTTTTTCTATGCTTATTGGGTACGCATGAAACGAGAAAGCCATTTAACGATACTCGCGGACCAAAAGAACGTAGTGACAATAAATAAATACACATAAAGAAAATTATCATTATCATTATTATGATTATTATTGTCGCTTATGTGCTTTAAAATGCATAAGTACGGTGGATTCGTTCTCGTCGACAATTTTCTCGTTTCTTTTCGTCCGGCAAAAAACGGGGAGTGGGAGCGGAGGGAAGAAAAAATAAAGAGCGCGTGAATTCGATCGTGAAATCGAAAGTAGGCGCTTCTGGCGAATTGTGGCACGGGCTAAAGGCACCCAAGAAAAGAAGAAGAAGGGAAGAATGAAGAAGAAGAAGTAGTAGTGAGAAATAAGTGCCATACACAACCGCGTTTGAGATCGTGTGGCTCGCCGTGTCTCACGAAACCGGGAAACCGGTTTTCTCTCAACGAGTATGGCCGGATTTCCAGTATCACTGGCGAACGAGACGGTGCGAAAATGTCGATTAAAAATTGTCGCGATGTCGCCCGGCTAAGTCCACACGTTTATAACTATACATACGGGCACACGTATATTTAGAACGTTTCGGAAAGACCCGTATATGTGTGCGTGCCTCGCCCGTATATAGTCATATTCGAAAGATTCCCTCGCGGAGATTGAAATATAATGCTAGTTACTTTTGCGGTTTTTTTCTTCCCTTTTTCCTTTTTTTTTTATTCTTCCGCCGTTTTCTTTCTCACATACCTGCTGCACCTCGAGCTAACGAAAGAGACGTAAATAAGCCGCGGATACTCTTGATCGGAATAACTGCCGATCTGATACGATAGCGAAAGTCTGCGTCATAAAAATTACATTGCGCACGAGACATTCCACGACGAATGGACACCGGTTTTTTTGTTTTATTCTTGATGAATTTTCTTATTGGATAAATTTGGAGCCATTTTAGAGGGTCCAAGTTCAATTGTCAAAATCGAGAAAATCATTTTTTACACCGCCAATTACATGGGAGAGCTGCTAAAGCTTTTTTCAACATTCACCGTTGAACTGTATGAAGTTATTGAAGAAGATGGAAGCACTCTCTGCTTTCAATGACCCTTCGCATGCCCTCGCGAGCTTTTACGAGCCTACGCTTTTTTACACTGAGAAAAAGAAATCGTTGAATGTGCAAAATGCATTTTGTTGTCTCGAAATTTTGTTGTTTTAACAGTTGCTCAGACATGCTAAATAAGCTACAGTTCACACAACTAAAACTATCAGTTAGATTAACAAAACGTTCGTTATGCCAATTGAATTTTGGTTGGATGAACGGATTTTCTTTTCAGTGTACTTTTACCCACCAGACTTGTCACTAATTTTTCGGTTCCTTCGAGATCCCTCTAAACTGCTACAGTCGGTCAAAGGACTCTCCAATTTTCATTAATTACCGTTCAATTACAACCCAATCAAAGCCAAATATGAATCTTCACGTCTTTTCCTATCCATATTGAAAAACGTCAGCAATTGTTTTCAGGCCCGGAGAAATCAATCCTCCAACACACGTATATCAACTGGAAGTGAAAGACTGCACTGACAAAAAGATTTAATTTAAATAGTATCTATTTAAATCAAATAGGTTTGTTCCTTGTCTCACGGCCTACTACCATCTTATTTATTTCAAAGGTATTTTTTCATTTGTTTCAGCTATGCTTTTTAAATATTAAATATATTCAAATTGAATAAATAAAGATTCGATCGAAATAAATCTTTATTTGCTTACAATGTACACTGTAAATCTAAGTGTACTATATGCATAAAATATTTCATAAATCCAAAATGAAATGAAACACTTAAGGAGGTTGGAACGTTAGCCACAATCCAAGGTTAAATTGAATAAAAAAATACATGTTATTGTTTAGACTATACTGAGTCTTCACGAATTTTTTGAACTTTTTCCACCATCAAACACCAGAGATAAAAGATAGTTCAATGTATGTCATTTAACGTGCGGTTAGATGGGCAAGACTTTCACACTAAAGGTTATGTAATTTTTTTTGTTACTTAGCGCCAAGATAAACCATTTCTAACAACGGATTAACGCAAACTGAACCTTTGTAAACATTAAGAAAAAAAGAATCCTCATCTTGCCCATCGTAAACCATGGGCCAATAAGCTCGTGACGTAGATATAAACAGGCATAATTATAAATTACTCAAAATTTCATTGTGAATTGTATAAAACATTCGTTGTAGTTTTTTCATAATAATCCTCGATAATATTATACTTTTTCAAGTTGGTAGTAACACAAAAGTTTTTCTACTTTACGTAATAAAAATAGTAAAAGGCAGAATTTTGCCCTTTAATGATATATTTTTAAAAAATAGCATATACAGAATGAATCTGTACCTCGTATGAATTTTTTTGAGGTTCATTGAAAAAAGAACTAATAAACCGTCATTTGACTCAACTGAAGCGCTCCAACCTCCTTAATTGGGAGTTTTACCACAACGATTTTGTATCGTAATTCGTCATTCCCTAGCCTTCTGGAATGATTTTTTCCTCGAAGAAAATATTTTACCTATCTGGAATCGAACCTAGAATCTACCGCTCATCTACAGAATCTACCCCTATGCTACCGAATGCTTGTAACATCTTGGTCACAGATATGGCATAAGAGACCAAATAAATTCCTATAGTAATTTATTGTATCGCGTGAACTATGTCAATGAGTTTATATCATTGTGATAATTAGAGTTTTATCGAATAACATGCTATAGATTTTGCAAACATAACCTATGAATATACATATATATATATATATATAATTCCTCTCTCTCCACCCTCTCTACCTCCACACCCCTTTGATATGTGTGTTGCAATAAAGAGCATTCGTTCAATCAAATAGAAAAATGGTTGACTCTACGAAAATTATATTTTATTTACATTTTTTAAAATCAAATAGATCCATTTAATGGATTTAACTAAATCGTTTTTTGAACAGATGAAATCGAATCACAGATTTATTAAGATCAAATAAAATATTTAGTTATTGGACGATATTAAACAGATTTTTATTTGAATAGATAAATATATTTAAAATAAATAATTCCACCAATGGAATGCAATAGGAAAAATTTAATTCCACGAAAAATCCAGGAAATTCAAATTTAAAAAAATCAAATAGACGGGGTTAGTTAATATCAGAAGAATTTTTCTGTCAATGTGTTTGAAGAAAAAGAATCGCTTGTTTTATTGCAGTTAATATTTTTTATGCTACCATTGCGCTTGAACAACTCCTAATAATTAGAATGAAAGTCCATTCGGCTTTGAAAACTCCCTACATTTATGTACACACGCGTGTATATATATATATATATATATGCAATATGTGCAATTGTTCAGAATTACTCGACGATTGAATGTTGCATGATAATCCGGCAATAAATATTCCAGTCAAGCGTCGAGACATTTTGTCGAGCTTGAGTGATAATGGAAATATCACGTTCGCAGTTTCTCATTGATTATCTCCATTCTTACGTAAAAATAAAAGGGGCAGTTTGCGCGTACGACATTGCGCGCGGCCTTGTCGGGACGCGAATCACACTGGGAATTAAAATAATAAAAGTAAACAAATGACACTCATGAAACTGTAACACTTTATTACTTCGCAGGTTGATTCATGGTCGAATCGAAAATTACTATTATTATGTATTTACTCCCACGCGTTTGAAAAGGTGTAAATTAATTGAATGACATGAAAACCGATTGAGTATTCATTTTCTGTATTTAATTGCCATTGTCGAATCGTAACGACAAACGTATCAAGTGTAGAGAGAACTGAAGAGTGGTTTTTTGCTGTTCCCACGACTTAAGGGAGAACACGACTGTGAGGAGCCGATAAAAAGTCGTCTTTTCTGGTTTTTTTTGTCTAATAGATTATTTAGGGTTTGAAAAAAGCATGTTGTGAAGCATACATTGAACTTATTTCATGTAAATCTTTAAGATAAAAGTAAAATAAATAACGTTATTGAAGTAACGTTATTTATTATTAGAGTTATTTAGTTATAGTTATTGGAGTTGTTTATTAGAATAGAGCAACTGTATAAAAAATGTGGTTTAACGGCCGAATCGATCCCCCATGGAAATTTATATACGCGAAAATATACGGCAAATTTATTTTATTTATAATTTTAATATATGTGAAATGTATGCCATATATTGAAAATATATGTTGCATATATGTGCCAAATTCTAATTTTCGTAACGTTTTTATATATGACATGTATATGCGTGGTATTACTGTATATCACTGTACCATATATCAATGATATATGTAGCATTTACCCTGCATATATACCACATATATTTAGCATATATGTTGCATACACACTGCATGCATACCACATATATACATATATGCCACAAACTATATTGAAAATATACTTACAATGTACTCAAAATACCCTCAAAATATACTACAAATGTATTTTAACTGTATTCGACTTATAATTGAAATATACTTTAAATGTATTTAAAGTACATCTAAAATATACACGATATATATTCATACTCCGTTAAAAATATACTTGAAATATGTTCATACTACATTTAAAATATTATTGAAATATATTCAACGTGTATTTAAGATATACTTGAAATATATTTAAACTATACTTGAAATATTCTTAAAAATTTTGTTATGACGTTATTTACATCATTGCACCCTTTTACGATATTTTTTTCTTGTCCTTAATTACGATTATGGTGTTTGCGGTTCAAATATATTAATGGTTCAAATTAAAATTATATCAGACGCTTACACGCCGTAAGGTGGTTTCGAACCCGGGACTTCTGAGTGATGAGCTGGGACCTTCCCCACTGAGCTAGTTCTACTTGTTAAATTAACTTTCGTATCGTCTACATATCGTACAATACACACAGTTAGTTTTTTGAGAAATATGTGGATTTACAAGAGTAACTAACATTATCGGATCAATTACTTAATTGCGTTCGCATAGAGAGCGATAATCGAATAGAATTACGAGATTACATAACCTTCAATTTTTTTGTCCGATCATTTATTCCGGCTAGTGCGTCTAGGTCTTCGCGAGATACCGACTTGAAGATGTTTTTGATTTGCAACGTCATCTGTTACTCAAGTTGCTTAACCAACCATATTTAAAATATATAAAACATACATTCAGTTTGTATGTTTGATATATTTAAGATGTATCTTAAATGGATTTATATTTATATATCGTATAGGTTTTACTCTTGCCCAAAAATATAATTGGCATATCCAATTTTTCGAACCAATTATACTTAATACATGTTTTATATATTTTTCGATATATTTTTTATATATTTTATTTTCATGTGGGTGTATATATTGTTTATATGTAATAGTGTACTTTAACTGTAAATTAAGTTTTATTAAGTTTAACTGTAATAGTGTTTGTTCACAGCATATATTTCTTGTCAGGAATATGTATCAAAAATGTATGCGTCATATATGACGCGTACATTTTTTATACATTTTTCTGACAAAAAAATAGATTGAAAGTATATCGAAAATATATGCGTCGTATATGCCTCATATATGCATCATATATAGTGTTTATACGTAGCATATATTTTTTTGGTCAGAAAAATATATCTAAAATATATGGGTCATATATGCGTCATATATTTGGTGCATATATACAGAATATATACGTATTATTCTATTTTTCGTCACTATATATGCGAACGATATATATATACGTAGCATATACGTAGCATATATTTTCTGCATATATTTTACATACATAAATTTCCATGGGGGATAACTTGACAATGGTTGGTATGAGAAATGAAAATAATTTTCTTATAATCTATATAAATGTTGTTCTCGCTGTACGTAGCCGTTGTTCGATTTTTTTGTACCACAAATTGGCGCGTGTTAATAAAAGGTGTAATTTTGGCGAAATTATTACGTATATTCGGGGGCTAAAAAAATACTAAATAAAAATAACGGTTAGATACAAAGATAGCTACTACAATTACGGAAATTCTGTTTTTTTTTTTTTTCAATTGAAAATCGGTCAACTATAGATAGAGTTATGATTCCGACCAGGTCAAGGAAAGCGCGATTGAAAGTTTAGTATACGTGAATCGTTGCACTACCTGCTCTCACTAAATCATCTGTAACTTGTTCAATGGTCAATATTATCCGTTGACATTTTTTTCACATATTTTTAAATTTATGCACTTTAAGAAAATACAAACAAAATCGATTTTTTTGCCCATCATAGTGGTGGCCCGCCTTAATCCACAATGATGTAAATGTGTCTGTCAAAAGTATATTATTGCTCCTTGCACGCATTTAAAAAAATATAAATACAGTTAGTTGACGATTTTTTTACCTCAAAAATGAAAATTGTACTCCAGTATCCCAGAAGTCTAGTATTCAGGAATTCTTTGCAAGTGAAAAAATGCGTAATTGCAGTCGGATTCGATGCAGCTTTGAACACAAGCCAACAAAACCCTGTTCATTGTGTCAAATCATGTACAACTTTTTCCCATGTGGATACCTTAGAAAATTTATATAGCTGTATAACGAGCAGCAATTAAGGCTTTGGCCACATAACGGGTATAAAATCATGTGCAAATTTAACATTTTTTTTCGTATGAAAAAGTGATTCACTCATAAAATTAATTACACCTCTATTTCGTACGAGTATCAAGCTGTTGGAAAATATATATTTTGTTTTTCGAAGTACAAAATGGCCGACTACTCGAAACTTCTCGAAACAGCTTTTTTCCAATTGGCATAACAAATAACTTCAACAATTTTCACTCGATTTACTTCAAATTTAAAAGTTACGTTCCTATTTGCATTTCTCAGAGAAGTACGTACGGAATTTCTGATTAATCGAAAACTTTTCATTTTATGAGCACTTTATGAGCAGTTATAACGAAATTTTTCGCTGAAAATTAATTTCTTCAGTCTAAATACCTGCAACTTTTGAATAAAACAATATTTTTTAAATTCCGTACATACTTCTCTAGGTATTCTAACGTAGATCGACGAGAATTCTTGTTTTTTTTTGTTCTAAGTAAAAAATTGTGGATGGTAAATATCACGCCGCGGAGGGCCTAAAAAAAGATAAAAGAAAATATTAGTCGGCCATTTTGTACATAAAAAAATTCTAACAGCTTGATATTCATACTAAATAGATGTGTAATCAATTTCATAAGTGAATCACTTTTTGATAGGAAAAAAAATTGTTAAATTCGCACATGACTTTATACCCGTTACTGTGACCCAAGTCAATTAAATTGTAACTTTTCTCAAAATGCTCGCTCCCAATGATTGAATTCTAATTAATAGCCGACAAAATTCCTACTAACCACGAAGATCATCAATCTTTCAAATCAAATTATCCAATCGTACGAATCCCTCGAACAAAGAAGCGTTCCGAGATACAGAAAAACATTTTTCGCCCTCGCACAACAGTAATTGGATTTAATTGATCTTGTGCAACGGAAGGTAATTCGCATGAGTCTCTCACGAGCCGCGTGAAACACAGCGTGAAACAAAAAAACTCTGTTCGAGTCGCTGACCCACGTTTGAGGGAGACAAATAGAAGGCGAGAGAGAGAGAGAGAGAGAGAGAGAGAGAGAGAGAGAGAGAGAGAGGGTGAAGGTAAAAGGTATACAGCGCACGAGAGAGTCAAATAGGAAGGTTGGACGGATAAAGGTGCGAAAATGCGGTATTCGATTATCGAGTTACAACAGATAGAAGTCGCATTATTGCTGGCCCGCACGGCAGGTGGACGGCTACGACGGCTAAAGGGAGTTCGACGTTTTGTATGTTTCTATGTCTGCATGTATACACAGTGTCCTATTTTAATTGCACACCCCAAATGAATCCCAAAAACGAAGTCTGATAATAAAAAAACGTTGTCCACAAATGATTTACGCTTTCAAGGACAACGGGTCAATGGAGAAATATTTTTTTTAATCGCCGGTGCCTTCATGAGATCCCGTAGTAATTTGGTTGTTTAGGAGGAGACCATATAGTTTTAATTTACTTGGAAAACAACTTATTTCGAAACGAATACGATGAAAAAAACTCTAGCTTAAAAAAATACGGAAGTTATGGGCGCGCGTGCGCGCGTGTGTGTGTGTGTGTACATGCGTACACACAGGGTGACAAAACACACGGTCACAGGGTAGCCGTGTGTTTTTTAAGAGTCCGACGCGGAGATTTTGCGAACGAGAAAAATATGATATCCAACCGTTTTTCAAGTTCTCTTCGATTTATAAAAATGATAATCGCGTATATTTGTGATTAGTATTTACCAATAACAGTTGAGAATTGTGGACAAAAAATTCTCTTCGAGTTCAGCAGAATGAAGATAATCAAATTCCGAATGCGATATACTAAAGAAACTTTTTTAATTGAATAAAATTTCATTTATGCGATTTTAAATGCATCGTCGATGATTTTTGTTTTCGATGACAGGGTGCACAAAACATTTTCCGGAGTGCTTCGTATTCGGAATTTAACTATTTTCTTTCAACTGTACTGAAAATGGAATTTTTTCCCGAATGCTCAATTTTTCTGGCAAATACTACTCGTAAAAATATGCTATTTTTTTTAAGAGTACTTGACAATTCCCGAAAACTCTGCGCAAGACCCTTAAAAACACATGGCCACCTTATAATTGTTACCCTGTAAGTATAAATGCACACACACACACACACACACACGCACACGCACACACACACACATATATATACATATTGTTACTTTGAAAGGCACCTGCCTTCACCATTGGAGGTTAAGGTTTCCTCCATACACTGAACCCATCGCTTTTCCGTTCATTTTTTCTGACCTCACCGTTTCTGCTGTTTTCACAAAGTTGAAGTTGCATTTCAAACGACCTCACAAAAGTATTGCAAAAAACTTATAAACGCCAAAGGGGTGACGAGCCCTGGCGGTCTAAAAAAACATCTGTTGTGCCGCTGCTCACTTTTATACATGTGTGTGTTAAATGTGTATATGTATATGAAATATATACGCGATGACGAGCTACTGTGACAGACCGAGCCGTTTGTGGGGCGATGTGGTTCACCGTACGAAAGAAGCCAAAGACCTGCAGAATCCACGCATGCCCGCAAAATTCTGTACGTTGATTCCTTTCGATGCAAGCTAGGATACACCGACCACTGAATGGACGGAGACCACTATAATTGGGCAAAAAAATACAGGTGTAGTTAAAACCGACTTTTCAGTTTAACATCGAATTTTCACGCCTCACGGAATTTTTCTAGTTTGTGGTACTTGCACACCGCGCAACTTAAGGGGAAACATACACCTAGATGGTCGAAAAAATCGATTCAGAAGCTATGAACATTCCGTCGACCGTAGAAGACCTACACTATGGGTCTGGTTTCGATGATTCCATGCAAGTTGACAAATTTCATGATTCATTCATTCCCAAATTTTCAAACGCGTTTTCCTCAAAACCACGCTTTTCAAATCGATACCCAAAATTTCTGGAAAACCAATGAACCGATTGCCTCGAGGTTTTTTGTGGCTATTCTATAGCCACAAAAAGTACCATTACCAAGTATCAAAAGTACCATTGTACCAAGTACCAAAAGTACCATTACCAAGTACCAAAAGTACCAAAAGTACCAAAAGTACCATTATCTAGTACTTGTCATAGGACTTTTTTTTCTGTTAGTTTTTGTTTTATAGGCAAAATAATAACTAATTTTTGGCCCAAAAATCACGATTTATGTTCAAACGTCCGTCATTTTGTCATAAATCGATATTTTCAAAATCGGCTATGACAAGTATTAGATTGTAGTATCTAATTTAATAACCTTTTTGGTTTTTTTTTTCAAATGATTTTTGAAGAACCGCCAGTGGGTACCGTATACGCAGATTTTTTTACGACGCTCCAAGGATCATACAATATCCTTGTATATTTTTGATACTTTTAAATAAAGAAAATTAAACATATTTTTGAATGTATATACTTTTAGATAATTAAAACCCCAATCCGAAATTTCAAATAGTTTTCCTTGAAAAAATTCACAAAAATGGCCTTTTTTCGGCTCCTAGGTGTATATCTCCCCTTAATTACAATACGGCTGTGCATAGTAGGTGTTCTGAAGGCAAATCGTTTTTATGAGTTTGGAGGTTAAGGTTCTATCATTACTTAAGATAAAATTAATCTTCGATTTTTGTGCAAATTTTCAAAATAAATCCATAATAATAGGTCAGCATTAGAAATATTTATTCACTGCTGGTGTATTCTAACGGACGTATGAGGTCTGTTCTGACAATTTTCAAGGCAGAATGAAAAATTTTGTTCATCCACTGAAAATTGCAAAATGAATTACTGTTGGGAGATGGAAATGTGCATTTCATTAAATGTTTTGTTATATTGTCATAAAATCATTTAATTCATTTTTTTTCTTCAATTTTGACAAAATTTAATTTTCTATTTCTCTGTCGAAACAAACTTTGGAAGTTTTTCGAGAATGTTACGTTAAATGCAAAAAAGCTGTGTGTATTTTCTACAAAATGGTAAGAAAAAAAAAAATAATACTCATATGTATAAGAATATTATCATTTTTGTGCAACACAGTAATCTCCAAATCCAGCATTTAACAAAAATAAATAATAAATCATCATCCTTTACGGCGTTCATCTCCACGGCACGGCCATTTTTCTGGCGGTCAAGTGTCCATTTACTCGTCATTTCGTCCATTCATTGACGATTTAGTCATTTCGCTATTTATTTATCAATTCCTCCAATATTATTTATTGCAATTACTTAAGGAGCAGCCACTGTAGAAATTTCAAAAAATCGATTTTTTTTTCTTAAAAGATGCCTTAATATCTTAAAAATGACATACCAAAAGGATTAAGGTTGGAAAAATATCTAAATACTTCTATTTTGAATTTCAGCGCAGCCCCTTTCAGTCCGATGTCATACCGAAAACTTGAAACGCGATTTTTTTTTCGAAACTACATTTTTCAAGTCGGCCGGACTCGTAACTCGAACAAATCTTCACCGATTGACTTGAAATTTTAACTGTATATTCACAATTACATTCCGCATAGAAGTACGTAAGATTTTCTCGATATATTACATAGTTTTTTTTTATAAACAATTTTCGGACGATGTTTTTTGAGAATTTTGAACTTTTATTTAAAAAACGCGCTGTTTTTGCAAAAATCGATGTATCAAAAAAAATTCCTACGTACTTCTGTAGCCCTTCACATTTAACATCGGAAAAAAAATTCGGTCACTGTAAATTTAAAATTGCAAGTGCCGTTGGTCCGGCCGCGCGCCTATGAAAAAAAGGCTTCGTCGACGAAAAGCTGTGCAGCCGCCATTGTGTTTTATATTACTTCGAAAAAAATACTTTATACAGTTTATGATATGCACAATAAAAGCCCTTTTCCCTAAAAGACCTAAAAAAATTCCCAACATATACTTACTGTTCCCCCGCTACAGTGGCCTTACCCCTTAATATATTTTACTCTACTATAAGAACAGTATTATTTGTTAGCTGCAGCGATTAAAAAATTAGTTCTCATAATATTGTCATTTTACAGTCCATCTGATTCCTACAGTAACGTTCTTCGTCCATACACTGGTCGGTTTACCCTATTCGAGTTTTCCTTCTGCGCTTATTCGAACATAAGTATCATCGGTCAATGCCCGTCTTACCAAGACCTACAACTGTGAATAACTATTTTTTTAAATCATAAAGCTCGGACAGTCGTTTCTTTGGTGAAAGATTTGGCAGAGATACAAAAAGACGGAGCTTATAGGGCGGGTAAAGAGTAGTAGAAGTTATACTTGAATAAAGTCCAGAAAGTTTATGCATCGTTCTCGAGGGTCGTCCAGAACTTTTTAGAAATATTCTTGAAAAAAAATGGTATGTACGAAAAAAGAATTCTCCGAATTTCCTGAAAAATATCAATATCTATTTCGGAGAAACAAAAACTCCTCGAAAAGAATGTGAGTGAATTTATTACGGTCCCTCATCGCTGATGTGTTGAGACAAAGTATTAATTAGCGTCGAGACCTACACAATGAAACTCTTTGTTACGGTTTGACTAGCCATCTTGTCAGGACTATACGAAAAAGAGAACGGTTGAGTCGGTGTAGGCGATATAGGATTTTGCGTACAAAGATCGGTCACAAAGACCGCGTAGGATGTAGCCTACAGGTGAACCTTTTGCTTAATTTTGCATCGGACAACACGCGGTTTGTTTTCTCTCTTCTCCTTTTCCTCTTTTCACTCTCACAGACACGCGTTTCGCGCCCCTAGCATTTCGACTCAGGTTAAACATGCTTAAGATCGTCGATTAGATACGAGCGCGAAATATGCGCTTCAGCTGGGACGATTTCATGAATGAAAACACCTTTGAAAACCAACGAGGGTCGTTAACGAGATTAATGAAGGAGTTCAAAATCAAACGAAGTTTGTATGTCAATGCCTGCCTGAGATTAGTAACCCCCTAACATTTCATTTTATAGCCAACAATGCTACCCTTCGCCGCCGCGTTGTGTAGAAATTTTCGACACTTTTTTCATCGTATTAGCACACTGAAAAAAAAAACAATTGAATGAAAAAAAAATATATTGGTTGATCCAAATAAATGTGCCACCGATATATGAGATTGTTACAATACTATAAAATATTGGAAAATGTGATTGATTCAAATAACATATTATTTTATTTGAAAAAGTTCTTCTGTTCTCTGAATATCTACATTAGCCTTCAAATAAAATTATATTCTATTGAAATCATTGTATATACAATCCGTAGATGTATTGGACGAAATAATTAAGCGGTTGCTACAACATTTTTTATTTCGTACGAAAATATAATCAATAGAATGAATTATTTCTTTACTACATCGAAACGAATATGCCATGAGACGTAAGTTTTTCAATTTGTTTTAAATCTTAAATGAAAAGTGAGCATTAGAATGATCGTCCACGATAATAGTAGAGAACATATCAGATATCCAATGGAATATCCATGGAGAGAATATCAGATACTCAACTGATAAGAACAGATACTACACTTCGATCTTAGCCACAGGCCAAGAAGCGATACTCTTTAGAGTTTCTCCGGTGTTTAAGTAGATTTTCGGTTGGCGCTACGCTTACGAGAAACGAGCGCGCGTGCGGCTTCTAGCGGTTACTTCGTGAACTACGAGTTTCCTCACACCTATCATTTCGGTGGCGCTCGGCCATGATTTGGTTGAATTTTTTTCAAGGGAATGCGCAAGAAACAAATTTTATTTTCGCATAATTTTTTAACCAATTCAGACATTTTCTCTATATTTTCCAATCAAAATGAAATATTAATATTTTAACGAATAATGTACTTGGAAATCCATATCAAATATGGTGAAAATAATAACATATTTACTCAATAGAAATTTTGTCTGAATCAAACGAACAAAATTCAATTTTTCTGGTGTACTCAAATCAACAATATTCATGTTATGAATCGAAACGCTTTTTTTTGTTCGTTGCAGAAAATGCATTCAAAACTATATAATTTGTTCGCGATAATTTTTTAGATCGTTTCAATAATATATTGTTCTCGGCTAATAATATATCTTTTGAATGAAAAAAAACTTTTACTTTTATTATGTTATTAAAGTCAATAGCGTTTTGTTTGGACTGATAAATCCGATTATTTACACCAACAATTCTACAATTGAATCAACGAAATTTCATTCAATGACACCAATGATATTGGATGAATGAATCTTTTTTATCAGTGCTTTTGCACTGAGTTGACACAGTTGACTTTGCTTTTTCGCGAATTTAACTTTGTTCAATGATTTATAAAATGAAAAGATCGATGGCAGCAGCTTTTTTGGGACCATGTTCCCAACATTTTGAGTTTCAATGTGTTTTGGTATTTATTTCACGCCTGAAGTTATCTGTACATTAACAATAAATTCCCAGCACTGCTCTAGCATAGCAATTTTGATATAAAAAATAATAATTCACTTATAAAAGGGATTAGACACTAGGTACAATGAAACCCGAGGTTTACTGCTAGGTATCGGTAAATTGCATAAATTAAAAATAAGTTATAGAAACTATCTTTCCATAAAACAATATCGATCCGGATAATTGTTACGTTAATTTTTTTCCTTTCCAACTACTTTTCATCGAGCGAAAAAATATTTTTCCAATCGCCAAAGAGAAAATGGCAACGACTGAAAGATCCTAAAAATTCACTTATTCGTGAACCTACAACCGACGAATAATTTCAACGTAAACGCTACGAGGATTTTTAGATAGACAAAAAAAACATAGCGGGACATCCCAAACCACTCGATGCGTTTTCTTCTTCTTTTCCTTTTCTCTCTCGAACTCTCGCTCTCTCCGTCTTTTGCTTTGGGTCTCGTGGAACAGCAGGTGCTTGCCACGTTCGGCCACATCAGCCACGAGATAATTTACCTAATAGCCAATTAGACACCTCCACTGTATCCCACTCGATCTCACACCATTTATCTAAATATTTATGCAACCCTTTTGAGAGCCAAGGGAGAACTAATTGACCAACGAAATGATAGCCTCGGAGCCTGAGTTTTATTTTTCCACGGGTATTCGTGATCCAAATTACGAAACACTCGAGTCAAAATATTGCTATATTTTGGGCAAACACGATACAGATATTTCGCAAAATGGCTAATTTTTTTTCGACACCCGATAGAATATCTCTCCCTCCTGTTCGAACTGCTCATGAGTCTTAATTCTTTTTTTGACCAAACAGGCAGCAATCTTTTGCACGGACCTAAAATGCAGTATTTTACTTTTTTTCTGTTCAGAAATTTAAAAAAATCATATTCCAAACATGCTACGAGAAAGGAAAAAATTCTCCCCAAGTTGACATTTTTTAAAGCGCCTACCCGAAAATTTATTTCTTTTTATTTCACCGTGATCCAGCAAGATAAAGTCCACTGGAATCAAATTCTTGTGCACGAATAAAGTTCCTTAAGGCCTTAGGTAACGGGTTCAAAATCATGTGCGAATTTAACCATTTTTTTCGGATGAAAAGGTGATTCACTCATAAAATTAATTACACATCTATTTAGTATGAATAGCTGTTGATACTCAAGCTGTTAGATTTTTTTATCTACAAAATGGCTGACTACTCGAAACTTCTCCAAACACTTTTTTCCAATTGGCGTGACAAATAACTTCAACAATTTTCACTCGATTTACTTCAAATGTAAAAGTTACGTTCCTAATTGCATTTCGCAGAGAAGTCCTTACGGAATTTCTGATTAATCGAAAACTTTTCATTTTATGAGCAGTTTATGAGCAGTTATAACGAAATTTTTCGTTATAATTAATTCGTTTTAATTAATTTCTTCGTTTCTTTAATTATTTCGTTATAAAATTCGTATTAATTAATTTCTTAAGTTCAAATACCTACAACTTTCGAATAAAACAATATTTTTTAAATTCCTAAAGTACTTCTCTAGGTATTCTAATGTAGATTGACGTGAATTTTTGTTTTTTGCTCTGGGTAAAAAATTGTGGATGCTAAATGTCACGCCGTGGAGCGCCTAAAAAAAAGATAAAAGAAAATATTAGTAGTCGACCATTTTGTACTTAAAAAAAATATATTTTTTCGAACAGCTTGATATTGATACTAAATAAATATGTAATTAATTTTATGAGTGAATCTCTTTTTCATACGAAAAAAATTGTTAAATTCGCACATGATTTTATACTCGTTACTGTGGCCTAACCCCTTAATCAAGCAGCCTCGTTCCGGAAAAGTAATGCCTCTGTATCCGGAACTATGAACGATTGCAAACGACAGGGTTAGAAGCTTTCCCTTTCATCTTGTCCACTCCAAAAAAGAAAAACAACCTCGGCAAAAGAGTACAAAGCTTTGTGCCAAATTCGCGCACGAGGGGGGGGGGGGGGGGGAATTGGAGCAGGAGAAAAGTAATTTACTGCAGGTGGATCGACGAGATTGAAACTTTGTTCGTGCAATGAAAAAAAAATGTCCTCGTTTCATGGAAATTTACTGCTTGTTATTACGGGGATTTTAATTTAACCGCGGCGCTCACTCTACACACATGTGCACAGTATATATGCGCCTTATAATTTCATGTACTGCATAAGCTCATCGTGATTTTTGCAATCTGGCCAAATGCCGCCTGCGTTAATCCCCCTTGCGTTAAAATACGAGCTACTTCTCGCTATCTTCGCGACGATCGGAAACGCGTGCAAGTTTTCTTTTTCTCTTTTTTTTTCTTAATCTGTGAAATCAGAAGATGTAAATCTTTCTGTGTGTTGACGCTTCTGTGCGTGTATATATATATATATCCATGGATTCCCTCGGTCCTCCTGTCGTAAAGGGTGCACCTGCTGAAACCTGGAATTAATTCGTCAGTCGAGAGTCCACGGAAGAGAGTGGCAGAACGCAGGTGATTCCTTTCCGATATTGATGCATATATATATATATATATATATATATATATTAACGGCATGTAAAAGAACGTTTCTCTCCTTTTCTTATCGTCTCAAATCGGGACAATCTGCTCTGATTGTTCCAGATGCTTATTACGTACGCAACCAGATGCTTATGTTCTCGCATAACCGATGCATTTTTTATTCTCCTTGCATTTTATCTCGTTAAAATTTCGCCAGCTTAATTATTATTGGCAGAGATAAATCGAAGATTGGTAATGTACGATACACAACGAATTATTTCATACATTATTCACATTTTATCGACGATCGTAACGTCGATAAATCTATTATCGAAAGAATTTACCGCGAGCGCCGCGTGAGCAAAGTTGACGCACCGTTCGTGTTCATTGGGCTGTACAGATAACGAGCGAACGAGCCACTGATAACCATGTAAATACGCGTTTGAGGAAACGTATTCTAATCTATGAGTAGTTTCATTAGCATAAAAATCGTGTTTAAAGAGTGTACGCAACGCGGTTAAAAGGTGATTAGTTGGGTACTCGAGGTGGAATATTTTAGTATTCGTGGCTGGGAAAATATGGTACCAGGCGCGATAATTCGAGCAGTCGATCGATGATAATTGAATTAATAACTGATACATACGATAATTCGATTTTGTCGAAGTTCTTACATATGCGGATAATTATCTGACTATCGCTGATGTCTTCTGTCGACCGATTTCGTAAATTACATTCAATTGTTCCGTGTGGGGGAACAATTACCATTGTTGGGGTCAAAACCAAACCGAAAAAATCATTTTCAAATTCCTATTTTTCAAGAGAAAGTTCATAAAACAAGTGCTCGAATTCCGGCGTTCATAGATTCATCCCCAATGACTCTGTCAATTTTGACGCATTCAGCGATTCTTTGGTCAAAAAAATGTTCCTCGTATTTCGAAATGTACTCAATTAATTAGAATGCATCGTGAAACACGTTCAATCGGTAATAAATCACCTTTCTTAGTTTTCTCCCAAAAGATCCGTAGTTTCGAAAAGAGGAGAACATCAACTCTGTTCGGCGATAGAGTGCAAGATGGTTCGTCTCCTCTTTCCGAAAGGCCAGTCGTTCAGAAGAAGGCCTGGTTACAGAACCTGCTCATCCCTCGCACTCATTGTGAGTCAGAATTTCGCATTGCCTCAAAATAAAAGAAAAACCATTTCGTGTGATCTGTTCAAACGAAAGTATCACCTTCAATGATGGCCGCCTGTTGAACGATCTGTCGTTGATGATGATGCGGATGGGTGGGATGTTGCGCATGATGATGCGACGGGTGAATCTGTAGCAAGCGTGGTCGCGACTGAGCCAGAGTAGGCGACGGTGGTTCCCACGGTCGGGTCACGGTAGTTCCCTGTCCCGGGCTGGGATCATCATCCTGACAGTATATTTTGCCTCCGGAACTTACGGTATTCGTTGTCACGGGTGCCGCGCCACTTCCCAACACGACAACGTGTCCCTCATTGTTATTGTTGTTGTTGCTTGTGTCGTTATTGTTGTTGTTGGTGCGGCTCGCGCCGGTAGCCGGACTGCCACTTCCACTAGCACTGCCACTGACACTACCACTGCCCACGCTATCGACCACCATCTCGTTGTTTATAGCGGCCACGGTTTTTGCAGTACCCGGAGGTGTCGCGACACCACCGCCGATCATCATCACCGACCGCTCGACTCCTCTTCGCGCCCTCGCTCCTCGCCCAGTCTGACACTTGTCCCCTCCACTTCAGACGTCGATTCTTTTCTGCTTCTCGCGTTCAACCCGTTGCGTAGTTTTCTACCCTCTACCGTTCTCTCGTCTCCTAGCGTTTGTTCCCTCTATCTCGGTACCCTCATAGAGTCCGCCTGACTTTCAGCCTTCAGCCTACAGAGTGTAACTTTTCGGATCGCTGTTCGTTTTTTTCATCAGATCGCGGAATCCTTCGTTGCCGGAAAAATTGTCACGAAGGAGACCCTGTAACGATCAGATTTGGAATTCATCGTCCGACCAATCCACGATACGTGAACCCACGGACAATGACCTCGTTTACGAAGCCTGACAGGTGAATACAGACATACGGACGGGTTTATCCTCGATTACGGTGATTTGCGCAAGCGCAGGATTATCATTCGTCGCACGGTGCGTATCTCCGCGCGGTCACTGAGAACACCCTCGCTTTAAGGCCGATAACGATAGAACCGGCCGATACCAAGGTACCGGCTCTCTTCGCGATGCTCTTCCTGGCCCTCGGATCGCTCCTTTTTTGCGAACCTCACCAAGCGCACTTCCGTTTCATATCGTTGCTATGCAAACGGCACGATTGCGTCGAAGATCGCGGGAAAAAAACAAAATATTCGAATCACCCGTTGAGATTGCCTCGTGCGTCGTCATCAAGGAAGAAGATCAGAAACCGAGATTTTCGGTTAAAATTGTGGCCGATCGATCTATATGTTTCGCGACGGAGAGATCTTACGGTGGTGACCACATGACGACGACGACGACGACGACGTACCACAATGAGAAAGAAGGCATCTACGACGACACACAATCCAATCGAGGGAGGTAGACAGAGACGCGGAGAAGGCGGCGAAGACTATATCTCTTGAACGCTATAGGGGTACCTCGACTGCTCGCGCTCCGCCGGATTCGAGCAGATTGGCTTCCGTTCGCCGGCTCGAAGCTCACCCAGACCTGCCTTCTATCCCCCCCTTCTCCTTCGCCCACCGCCACCGGCGCACCGCGAGCTACCGCCACCGCAATCCGCTCTGAGCCTCCTCTCGCCTCCTCTCACCTCCACCTCTTCGCTTTCTTTCCTCTTATTATATATACCTGTATACGTGCCATGATCCTCCGTATACGCGCCAGCTCTCTACCTGCCAGCACCACGGCAAAGGTGAGATCAAGATTTAAGGCGAGCGAGACTCGCGCACGGCATTAACCCCCCTGAAGCCGTTTGCATTCGTTTATGAGAGCAGACACACATACACATACGCACCCAGGCACAGCACAAAGAGCGCATTTTTGACGTCTCCCAACCAATCCTCATCGCTGAGTGAAATGAAGTCACGATATTGCCGCTCGAACAGCCTGATGCTTCGTGTGAATATTCTCGTGCTCTGGACAAGTGAGTGGGTCGACGTTGGATTCATCTTTGACCAAGTGTCCACCATTGGGATCTCGGAAACGTTGCTCGAAAAATGCTCCCGCCAAAATTAGACATCGGGCTTTTGAGACTCGTGAGAAAACGTCTTCATCTTTACGACTCGCAATTTCCGTATGACCAGTTTTCTTGGCACACAAGACATCTCAATGCCTCCACCGATAGCATCGCAAATTGTTCTGACTTCGTCGCATCAATCGTATTGTAAGATGACATGTGCCATTGCGTCGTATCTTGATGATGCCAGCTATGAGCTGGTAATTCAAGTGTCCTACCGCCCAATCAGCGAAACACTCGTATCTACTTGACATCTGTATACCTGACCTCAGCTGGACAAACATCGCAGGTTGTTGTAATTCCATTAACCTTCGTCTCCGTCGCCAGGCAACTCCCGATCAGCAAATAGCAGAAGAACAACAATTGACATTCGTGGCTAAAAACTCTTGAGGTACAAATAATGAAACGGAGGAGTTGGTTGTGAAGATACACCTCGAGAGACGGCTTGAAGAATCAATTCTTAGATCACGCATCAGCTACTTACAATCGATAGACCAAACAGCAATGTCTTATAAACTTGAATGGGAAATGCAACAATTGTGCTGAAAAAAGGAGACTCGTAAATACCTTCTTCATTGATTTTACTACTCCGTGATCATTACTTCAGGAAACTTCCATTGAACTACGCATTCCTGGATCTTGATCAACGATATCCTACTACTTTCGAGATAAACTTGATCGCTTGCGTCCATCAGCATCATCATTCGGCGTTCGCATAGAAAAACCTCTTTCGCTGCCGTTACAAAAGTGAACGACCCCTCGTACATGAGATCCGTCTCTTCCTTATCTCGGTAGGACCGCAGCCGAGAAAAGGTGTCGCGGGGAATCACCGTTTGCCATATACGTCGAATGCAGGAAGCTTTCCGTGTGTGCACATGATCTCGGAGTTTCCTCTGTCGGACGTAACGAAAATCTGTTCTTTTTGATATAACCCTCGATAGTTTTTTTGCACATCTAGCTTATTGTACTTAACAAAAATCCTTAAAAACCATTCAGTAATTCTCGTTATTCAAGTCTACCAAAAACAATGAAAATAAGTCACTGATTCGCGGAAAAAGAAATGTTCGTTGCGTTCCAACGATGCACGCTTCATCATCACGTGCTGACCATCAGCGTTTACAAATCGTGCTGGAGGACATTGGCTTGGGAATCGCAAAGTGATGGACCAAAATTCAAAACAAGAGGATGGCTGATGCTGTCAGACGAGAATCTTTGCGCAACAACCATGATGTACCTACTTGCCACTGCACCGTTGATCCATGTCCAGAGTGGTGCGCATCAATCACCGTTGCGTAAAACGCAGATACACCAAAACTGCGCTTTCATCAAGCATCATGCCATTCGAGGCTCGATGAGTGCTCTCATCAAGCATCATCAAGCTCATCGAGCATCTTGCAATTTGTCACGCCGGCAAGTCACAAGAATATTCATGACACAGTGAGGTAGTTGAGTTTGGGATACAGCCAGGAGTGTACATCCCGTTCGTTGTATCATCACATGTATGCCCCACCTAAACATCACCAAATGGCACAATGGGGGATCGCTGCCGAAGAAGCAACCTGCGCCTCCCTGGATGATGCAAAGAGGGCGCTGGAAGCTAAGAAAGAGACGAGCTAATGAGAAAAGTAAGATATCGAATACCCGCGGGGTCTATGTGTACAGTACCGGGAGTTCCACGACGAAGACCAAACTTGCGCACCCACGCCGCGCATCCGGGAGCCTGAAATCGCCGGTACGCCTACCGCCCACCGACCATTACCCACCGATCGGCCAATTGGATGACCCCGTGGACGCCCACCTGGGTGATACATTCGTGGACTCTCGAAACCTCCACGAGGAATGAGTATAACCTGTCTGGACACCCGCACTTCGACTATACCGCATACACATATGCATTCACGCATGCGTATCTCTGTGTGTATGCTTATATATAGATAGATATACGGATAGGGACGTCCCTCGCTGAAACTACCACGGTTTCTTCGACATCTTTTCTTTCTTCCGTTTTCGTGCTTTCCACATACGCAGTTTACTCGCACAAGTTTGCCGCTTCTTCGATTTCTACTCCAGCTCCTCCGCTTCCTCCAACACCGTCCCATTCGAAGTGTCCCTTTACCTTTTTTCGCCACTCTCGATCACCAGTAGCTCTTCTCCATCCTCTACCCTGATATGTTTTTTGCCTCCGGTGCCCAACGCTCCTCCCGCTTCGACCCTTCGGATTATACGCCCCGTCGCCCCTTCAGGTTACATACTCGTTAGCGTTGAACTCGTATGGCTCGGTCTCTACCTTGGGGTGCGTTCAACCTTTTCTTCTTTTCCCTCGGGCTCTGCACGAACGAGCTTTTTTCCACTCTCGCCTGCCCGCCGCAAATTCTGCGCCTGGTCGATTCCTTTAACTCGGCATATCAGCAGGCTTGGCAGGAAATTTGTTCGCTCGGCGCGCTGTGCCCAATATTCGATGAAGTTCATGCGGGCATTGAGCCGAAAGGAAAACGATACAACGCTCACGTTGAGAGTATGATACCTTTTGGATACTTTTTTGGTTCGTTTGCAGTGCTTCTTCTTTGCGGCTTTTCGCGATCGCAGTCTCTTTCACTTTTACCCAATACCTAGTACCCAATACACTGTGCATATTGGGGTGGCGGTTATGCACGAGGACATGGGGTAACTGGGAGAAACCTGGGCCGATATAGGCGGCTGCATATGGGGTATCTTCGAACCACTGCCCCCGCACGGTAATCGGCCCGCAAGCGGACAAGCGGCCAACCATCCAAGTGTTGGCCCGGGCCAACAGTGCTTGACTTGGGAGATCGCCTGAAACACCAAAATATTTCAGTATTCCGAGTACTCGCCAGCACAATGGAATAAATAGCTCTCCAAATAGCCTACCATATTCCGTTTTAACGATAAATAATTCATTGACATCCTCCAATGACGGATTTAGTTCAATCGAATCATTTTTTTGTCGGCGCATTTTCGGCACCGTAGGTTTTGGTCATTGTCAATATGATTATGTATTTTTAAGCCTCTATAGTGAGAAAAAAACGATTTGAATCAAAAACACATATTGGTTGATTCAAATAAATGTCTGATCGCGGAGTGCCACCGATATATGAGATTGTTACAATACTATAAAATATTGGAAAATGTGATTGATTCAAATAACATATTGTTGTATTTGAAAATCTCTTCTGTTCTCTGAATACTCTGCTCTACATTATCCTTCAAATAAAATTATATTCTATTGAAATCATTCTATATACAATCCGTAGATGTATGGATGAAGTAATTAAGCGGTTGCGACAACTTTTCTTATTTCGTACGAAAATATAATGAATAGAATGAATTATTTCTTTACTACATCGAAACGAATATGCCATGAGACGTAAGTTTTTCAATTTGTTTTAAATCTTAAATAAAAAGTGAGCATTATAATGATCATCCACGATAATAGTGGAGAGAATATCAAATATCCAATGGAATATCCATGGAGAAAATATCAAATATTCAACTGATAAGAACAGATACTACACTTTGATCTTAACCACAGGCCAAGAAGCGATGCTCTTTAGACTTTCTCCGGCGTTTAAGTAGATTTTCGGTTCGCGCTACGCTTACGAGAAACGAGCGCGCGTGCGGCTTCTAGCGGTTACTCTGAGAACTACGGGTTTCCTCACACCTATAATTTCGGTAGCGCTCAGCCATGATTTGGTTGAATTTTTTCAACCAAATAGGCAAGGAAGAAATTTTATTTTCGCATCATTTTTTAACCATTTCAGACATTTGCTTAATATTTTTCAAATAAAAATAAAATATTAATATTTTAACGAATAATGTACTTGAAAATCAATATCGGATATGGTGAAAAAAATAAAATAACATATTTACTCAATAGAAATTTTATCTGAATCAAACGAGCGAAATTCAATTTTTCTTGTGTACTCGAATCAACAATATTCATGTTATGAATTGAAACGCTTTTTTTGTTCATTGCAGAAAATGCATTCAAAACTATATAATTTGTTCGCGATAATTTTTCAGATAGTTTCAATAATATATTGTTCTCGGCTAACAATACATCTTCCGAATGAAAAAAAACTTCCAATTTTATCATGTTATTAAAGTCAATAGCGTTTTGTTTGGACTAATAAATCCGATTATTCACACCAACAATTTTACAATTGAATCAACGAAATTCCATTCAATAACACCAATGATATTAGATCAATGATTTTTTTTTCTCAGTGTACTCGCCTTATTTTCGTTCGATCCGTATTTATTCCGGTGCACGTACGTCTTTGCCATCGTAGCGGACAATCAATCCGGGAATCGTTCGTCAATCGTTCGCTACGCGCGTTCCGGATGCTCCCCGTCTTCTCTCGCTTAAACATGCATATATTTATGCATACGGTTAACGTACGTTAGTGTGCGCGAAAAAACGTACGCATGTACAAGCTGTCGAGATCTCGATTTATTATATACCGGCGCGTGTACTTAACGAGAATCCCGTGAGAGTTTTCCTACCGGGAGGCATTATAAACGAGCCCGTTCAACGATGCATGAGGGATTCTTCATTTAGTTGTGCTCTCCGTCGGATGTTAGTTTTTGCCTAATTATTCGAGTAGTAAGTGAGGCCAGTCTAGTAGTTCGTATCATCACGATCAAAGCGATTTTTAATGCATTTTACTCATACACGAAGCGCCAACTGTCGCGAAATTTGTATACAATTGCTCTTTTATGCTTTTCCTTACAATCCTCGCTCTTTTAATTCCTCTTTTAATTATCTCTTTCTCTCTTGGCTTATTCCGTAAACGCTTAGGCTTTCGGTGTACGAAAATACTGCCACGTCGCGTCGTACGCTCGTTAAGATTGTTTTTTTTTTTAAATTCATTTTGAACGCCAACGTCATCGATAATTCGTTGACAAACAGCCTGCAAACGGGGATGATTAATCTACAGAGAAATGTCTCGTGCAATTGGTGCTAATGCGCTTGAGCTCGAACTCGCTCAACGCGCGGTTTCTAAAAGTAGCAACGTGTAAGGAGATTAAATGTACGGCGAGTATACCAGGAGCAAAGAGTACATTCGATCGTCATACACTTACCGTATACGTCATGGATTCCACTGCGGTATTAGCCGAAGGTGTTATTGCATTTTTCACATTTCGCGCGGTGTTATTCATACACGGGGTTTGCTTGGAAAATACGTAGCCCAGCTATTTAGCCAGGAATCATCGAGACCTGGAAATCCGAAAACATCCGGACAATCTGAACATAGACAGCGGGTATGGAGGCGAACCTGTGGCACACCATATCCATGTCCAGTTTTTTTATCGTCCAGCTGATCAATTAAAAACATCCGATTGCCTGGTGCATTGATATGGAACGCTGAATGCGACTATATATCGAAAACCTGAGACACGAGAGCTTCGGTATCGCAGCTCTCAGCCCGGATGATGCAGACTGTAACGTTTGCGAAACGTCGGCATAACGCTGATCCCCAACACGGCTTTCATCCGGAAGACGGCAACTTTTGTAACAACAAGCGCCGTGAAAGCCTTAACATCAAAATGTAGCGCAGCTTCTCGTAGGGTAGACTGGGCACGGTTGTAACAATTCTGCTTCTATGGTCCGTAGTATCGCCATTATACGACCAAGCTTTGAAGGATGGTGATGATCATCATTTATCCTCTTTTATTTAGGCTTTTATTGATCAGACATGTGTGATAGGATCCTAAGTGACTAATTATCATATATTTATCTTATGATTAATGTTGACTTGCTTTGTTTATCATTCCTGACTAGCTCGTGCTTTTGTACTTCGATGTTCCGCGACTCCAAGTGATGTGGGTATGGGATGAAACTTTACTTACAGATGGTATGGCGAGTAGTTGAGCTTTGAAGGAAATACACAAATAAGGGGGTGTTTATATATGTTCAGATCACTACTACAATTAAAATTCCAGGTGCAATAGTTGCCCAGTAAGATTAATTTTGAAACAAGCCTGCCTCTGCTACAAGCAACCCTGGTACGGGGTCAGTTGTAACAGACGAAAAAAGGCAAAGACAACATTTTTTGAATATAAGTTTCATTACACTTGAATTGCAGAGAAAAGGTTTTCATCATTTTATGGATAACATGGCACACTTATTATAATGTTTTAGAATCCGTCAACCATAAACTAGTGGCTGACACAACATTGAAGCTCTCTTGTAACCGGAAACGAACCCAACATAGAAACAAGATCGACTTGGATGAAATAAAACTTTTTTATGGGAAAGGGAAGTTGTTAACACGGAATAAAGCACCACTGTTAGAACGGATTGAGAAATAAAAACTAATGTATAAAACTTAGAGCATCTTTACGGCTCAAAGGGAAAATAGACACTTTTGAAATTGAAATCTGTTGGACTAGGTTACAGGAAGGATGAATCTGACTAACCGTTGTGGCATAGCAGTTTAAACCACTGTCTGTACTTTTGTCATGAACACGAAGTTAGCAGCTTGGTTATTGTATCCATTTTTCTCTTGGACGGCTTCCTCATGTCAATATCATGCCAGCGAAAGTCTACACAGTTGACTGTAAATGATGTAGAACGTATAACATTGTCTAGACAAAGTTCAAAATTGAGGCAAAATCACTTTTTAATAAAAAATGCTTGAAATAATTTGTCGATTTATTGCAAATTTTAAAACTTTGAAAACTTCTATAGCCGAATTATTTTGGATGTTCAGATTTTGGGCGCTTTGCTCGTTCGTGTAAAATTCTTTCGGGGTAGTATTTTTTCGGAGTTTTGAGCGTTATGATCATTCAGAGTTCGGAATTTCAACCCGGCTCCTATATAAGGTGCTACACAAGGCCGTAATATTCTCCTCTTTTCCTGATGATTCCGCCAGGTCTGTTGATCTTCTTCTTTGTATTTACTTTAGTCTTTTGGCATCTAGAAAATCAAATAAACAAAAAATAATAAAATGTTACAACGGTACACATAAAGATGTTTTCAACCGAACCCACCGTCCTTTTTAGTAAAAAGTAATTCACAGTATCGAAGTCAACTATTCCACACCAATACTACCCAGGTGAAATTTTGTTATGAAGTTTTTATAAAAATTGTATAGAAATGAATCTATAAAGATGTTATACGGAATTGGACATATAAAATCTTCATACGTTTTATATAATACTTGAGAACCTTATGTGACTGCGTACAGGAACTGACAAATTATATAAAATAAAATTCTATGTTTTCATGTTAATATATTGATAAATCTGTAAAGATGTTATACTGAAATGGCCATATAAAATCTCCAGGGATTCTATATTATCCTTGAAAATGTCATGGGTGTGGATATAAGAATGAAAAAATTATGTAAAAATACCCTCTGTGAGATTCATATAAAAAATTGTATATTTTCATAAACAGAAAAAATTATATATTCATCATTTTTTTCTATTCATAAATATATACAATTCTTTATACAAATTTCACAGAGAGTAATGGTGATTTTCTGCCATTGGTATATTTATATTATATATTACTTATACATCAATATATAAGTATATTATATAATGGTGGTCTTCTGTCATTGGTATATTTACATATAAATATACTCATATATTTATATATAAATAATATATAATACAGGGTGCGCCAGAGAAACTTACTTATTTGAAAAAATTCCCGCGCGGTGAGTTGGGCGGGTAGAGGGGCGAGAGGGGGCGCATCAGGAGGGGGAAGTTCCCAAGTTTGTTTCTCCCTCCAGTCAGTTGCCATCATGCTCTGGTCTAGAGAGCAGCGGGCCTTCGCAGTCGAGAGCTTCTTTTCCAACGGTCGCTCACTTGTTGCTACGCAACGTGCCCTCCGCGCTCGCTTTGAAATTCCTCCTCACAGACTCGTTCCTGGCCGTAATTCGATTCTGTCGTGGGTTAACTCATTTCGGGAGTGTGGAAGTGTCGCTAAACCCAGAAATGGACTTCAACGGACCATCAGAACTCCGGAAAATGTCGAAAGAGTGAGGCAGTCAGTTACCGTGAATGGAGCTCGTTACAGGAACATGATCGAGGAATTTTTTCTTCCAAGACTCGAAGAAATGAACGTTAGGAACGTGTGGTTTCAGCAAGATGGAGCCACAGCACACACAGCACGAGACTCAATGAATTTGTTGCGACAACATTTCCCCGACCGTCTCATCTCTCTCAGAGGCGATCTCCAATGGCCGGCACGCTCTCCAGATTTGACTCCATGCGATTTCTTTTTATGGGGTTATTTGAAATCTCTGGTTTATGTCGATCGACCACGGATCATAGCACACCTCAAGAACAACATTCGCGACGCCATTGCCAACATACCGATTGATATGCTGCAAAGAGTGGATACGAATTTCAAAAATCGACTTCATCAGTGTATGTGCAATGGGGGTCGCCATTTATCCGATGTCATTTTCAAGACTGCATGAAAAAAAATTGGGATATTGTATTCTCAAATAAAAAAAAAAAATTAAACAATAATTGAAGTACTTTTGTTTTTATCGACCTTTCAAATAAGTAAGTTTCTCTGGCGCACCTTGTATAAATATACCAATGGCAGAAAACCACCATTAACATTCACTCTATGTTACCACCGAGCTGAATTTTTTTCCGCACCTCTATAACCTCTTTGCTGATCATCCTGTGCAGTTTGAATACGGTCCACAGTAACGTTTTTTAGAAAAAAAAATCGGAAACTCAAGTACTTTGTGGGGTAATTACATTATGCTTATGGAAAACGTCCGATCATCAATATCTGCTGAGTAAATGTTACCATGAAGCGGAAAAAGTAGGTACTGTTCCACTAATTATCCGACTAACCCTTGGTACCGTAAAAATGAGGATTCACAGTACCGTTATAAAATTGTTAAGGGGTTATCCCCATTTGCGATTTTGAAAAAAAACGATTTTTTTTATTGTATTTTTTTGAAGTGTAAGTATCTGAGAATATGTCCTGAAAATTTCAAGTCGATCCGAACAAAATTGACTGAGATATGAGCGTTGAAAGAGAAGAATCCGTTCTTCGTGTAAGCTGAAATTGAAACTTTAAACGCGTTTTTCTCAAAATGGCATTTTTGAAGTCGGTGACCAAGATTACTCGAACACTAATGAACCAATCTTCTTGAAATTTTGCAGGCTTATTTAATACATAAAAATTTAGTCTTTAATCGTTCGATTTTTTTTTCGAAAAAAAATGGCCGTTTTATAGCCAAAAAGCGGCCTTTTTTTATTGTTAAAATCGAACCATTACCTTTGACTGTCCGCCATTTTGTGAAAAATGAATATTTTTTAAAATCCTTCGATTAAAGACTAGTTTATACTTATATTTGACTAAATCCATCCGCATTTTTTTTTTCAGATGATCCACTTCGCCGCAATGTTGGTCACCGCAAATCGTGTATATAAAAACATTATTTCATTGACGGCCATTTGCCACTAAACAATGTAATATTTTTCAACAAAAAAATTACTGAAAATTCTTCAAGATGTGTTCTTTAAAATGGTATAGTGATCGATTAAAAAAGTTTTGTAGTTTTCTTTTAAAAAATTCATGAAAAAGGTCTTTTTTGCGCTACAAGTGGGGGTAAGGCCTTAATGCTTTTGATAGCGAATTTGTGCGAACACATTCCTAGACATTTCTAGGCAACCATAAAATAACGCGGAATTTTTTTTGATACATACATTTTTTTTAGAATATCGGAAAATCATTAAAGTTTTTTATTTCTTCGAGATTATAGATAGCTTTAGTACACACTTTTTTTTTTCGGCGAAATTTTTTTAACCCGGACCGATATTCATTTTTGACGGCTCCTTGGGCCGACATTGAGGTTACGAACGGGGCGCGTATGTCTCTCTAACTTCGGGACACTTCTGCCAACCTGGGCATTATGATATACCACGATTTACAACATGTCCAATTCGTTTCGCGTTAATTGAGCGAGAAAAAAATATAGAAAATAATTATACAAAGTAATGAAAACACTTAATGTAATCACCGAATGTTCAAAAATGGATATTTTTACAAATAGATGTAGAAAAATAGTTCGAAAACGTACGTTTAATATGACGATTATTTGAAACCTAACCGTTGGTAACAGTCAATCAGCTCCGTGCATAAGCATAGGGCGCTCCCCTCGTACTTCACCCCCGACGATTAAACCCCATAACAATCTTAAGGTCCCATTGATTAGCATGAAAAACTCAATACTGTAATATATATATTTATACTATATCGCTGGCTACGTCACATCTGACCCGACGACTAAATATCCGCGACAAAATATCCGACGACAAAATATCCGAAAGACAAAATATCCGAAAGATAAAATATCCGAAAGACAAAATATTCTCATGACAAAACATCCGCGAGACAAAATCCTAAATCTCGTCCACCACATCAACGGGGTCGCGCGCAAAACACCTTTGTGGGGTGTGTGAGATACTGGGGTGGGGGCATAATACGAGCTTCTTCATTGCACTTATTTCTTTATTGTAAAGTTTTTGTATATAATATTAGTTTAATAAAATATTGTTAGCAATGCCACGCAAATATTGTATATGATCCATGTCATTGTACTTGCATACTATAATAATAGTATGTACTATAATAGGATGTACTATAATAATATTACACGAACGTTTCTTATGCTCAACACAACGCCAAGTTATGCTTGTTTTATTCACACTCTTTTTTGAATAAACATATCCGTCATATATTAATAATTTTGCTCCCTTCTTTAAACACTTTAAACTGTAGCACTACATACACAGCACACTTTAAACTGTATCACTACATACACAGCAGAGAGAAAAACATTGACTGTCTCATGAAGCCAGTTGTCCTAGTTTAAGAGTAATAACGGTAATCATAGATTTAATTACCGACAGCGGATATAATATCGGCAGATATTTTGTCTTGCGGATATTTTGTCATGAGGATATTTTATCCTGCGGATATTGTGTCGTCGGATATTTTGTCGCGGATATTTTGTCGAGGATATTTTGTCGTCGGGTAAAAACGCGTGTTACCATATCGCTACATATTGGTATGTAAGATAGTACGCGTATCGTTGACCACGTGATGGATCGCAAGTTGGGAGACTGAACGAGATTTGGAAGGCAGTCTGTCCCCGGCTTCGGTCAAAAGAGGATGTTAATCGTTCAAAGGCCTACGGGCAAAACTTAATAAAAGTATTACCATATACTGTCTTAAACTACACTCGGGTCAATGATTATATATCTTTTCCTTGTATCTCGGAAGTCCAAGTCTAACAATACTCTACTTTTAATATCACGAGAGTCATTGGGGATAAAACTCCGATAAAAAATACTTAGCTTTTCCTGCCAAACACACATTCTACACGCAGCTACAATGCCCGGTCACGGGGACGACTCTGGGCGCGCTTGGACGCCCAAGGCGCTCCTCATAGTACTACGTCTACTAAGTCGCGCGTTATTCTCCTTGTTTCCACCATACCCCGTTAAAATCGTACCTAGTCTACCCTATGCCCGATGCGAATGACACTCGAATTCTTATTCTGCGGTACTTTATAACGATGAACACGTGACATGTTACAAACTGCGTTGGCTTGAGCCAATACTTTGATGGATGACCGCGTTGACCGTCGAATGGACGGCAATTTTATCGAGTAACTCATTTAAGGGGTTAGACCACAGTAAGGGGTATAAAATCATGTGCGAGCTTAACATTTTTTTCGCATGAAAAAGTAATTCACTCACAAAATTAATTGCACATCTATTCGGTATGAATAACAAACTTTTAGAAAAAAAAAAAATCGATGTACAAAATGGCCGACTACTAATATTTTCTTTTATTATCTTTTTTTTAGGCACTCCGCGGCCTGACATTTAGCATCCACATTTTTTACCTAGAACAAAAAACAAAAATTCTCGTCAATCTACATTAGAATACCTAGAGAAGTATGTATGGAATTAAAAAAATATCGATTTATTCAAAAGTTGTAGGTATTTGAACTTAAGAAAATAATTTTCAGTGAAAAATTTCGTATAAAACTGCTCATAAAATGAAAAGTTTTCGATTAATCAGAAATTCCGTACGTACTTCTCTGCGAAATGCAATTAGGAACATAACTTTTAAATTTGAAGTGAATCGAGTGAAAATTGTTGAAGTTATTTGTCACCCCAATTGGAAAAAAGCTGTTTCGAGAAAAACGCGTTTAAAGTTTCAGGTACTCTATGGCCGTGCCAGAGGTGGGGGCTTACGTTATACGCTCAAAGACGGTGAAAAAAAATGTCTCCCTATAAATCGTACAGTATCTTACTCTTATGATGATGAAGCACCGTTTTAGCGAAAAAAAATCGATTTTTTTTAAATTCTACTGTGACCTTACCCCTTAACCGAATAACAAGTAATTTTCCTGAGTAAAACAATAGCAACATGTTTATTCACGGTTTATCGATGAAAAATACTTGTACTTTCCCACAGAATTGAATTTTTTCCCCGCAGTTTAATTAAGGGGCCAGTCCACTTTGGAGCCACGAAAAAAGGCTATTTTTACGATTCTTTTTGAGGATTTTATAAAAGATATGAATATAAAAGTTGTTGAGCTTGATAAATAAAGTCTTGAAATACATTTAAAAAAAAATTATTTTATTTTCATTAATTTTTAAGTACAAAAACTATAGTTTAACGTAACGCCTCTAAAACAGGTGGGCTAGGTAGCTTCGCCACAACTCGGCAACAGCTTGTCTGAAACAAAAAAATCAAAGTCCAATAGATTCAGTATAACACCAGCTACAAAATGACCCTCGTATATAAAGTTTCATCAAAAAAATTAAAAATGGCAGATGAAAAACGAAAAAAGTAAAAACAACGCGTTTTTTCGCAGTTTTTCGCAAAAAAAAAGAGTAAAAATCGAAATTTTAAAACCATCGAGGGCCATCGCGTTACGAATCATGTTTACTATATGTGGTTCAAATTTCAAGAGAATCGGTTTATTAGTTTCAGAGATACGAGGGAGCTAGATTTTGAAAACGTTGTTTCGAGAAAAACGCGTTCGAAGTTTATACTATGAAAAACTCTTACCTAAACTCAATCGGCAATTCCTGCACGGTACAAAATCCCTTCTGATTGCTCATCATCGTCGATTTCTTCGAGTCTTGCTTGCTTTCGATTTTTTGAAATTTTCAAAGTGGACTGACCCCTTAAGAAACCTCTCGCCTATATTGTGAGCACACTTTCATTCGTTCCTTCATCTGGAGTTCACTACGTTTTTTTTCTCCCATTCGCTCTTTCTCTAGCCCACCTGTCCTATCATCCTTTTTTTTTCGTTTTTTCCCATCAATTATTCGTGCGGACGCGAGTACGGGCGCATTCAAGGAGGCGTTTCGCCAACGAGACTGCAATTGGCACGAACACCCAGTCCCCTTAATATTCATCATGGAATAAGTATTATATATGAGTATAAATTTAGGCTCGTATGTTTACGTAGACACGCGTCCGACTGAGGAAAGGCTTATAATGCTAGGTACACGAGAACTTGTCGAAAAAAATGATAATTATGCAGCAGGTTCGAAATCAGCGAGTACTCTCGCTCGTTCGCCTCGCACACGGCGGGCCGGCGTTCGATTCGCGTGTATGTAGGTAAGCGAGAAGAAAAGCTATCGATCTCGAAATTCATAACTTGCTTTTACACTTCGCGGCATACGAAGGGGAATATACCTCCTCTATATATAAATATTCACGGCATAATGAACGATGAAAAAAGACTCGCTAAATATTCACGCCATTGGAATTGAAAGAAGTGCTGAAATCGTGAAGATTTTAAGGCGGGATATACATTTAGACAGGAAAAAAATAAGCAATATTGAGGGATTTTTTAAACTAAGAAATAATTATTCTACGATTATCAAACTTTAGGTATACTTTGATAGTATATTTACGTATACAAAACAATTTTTTTAAAATCAGCATCACAATTGCATAGTTGTGGCAGAGTGTTACAGCAAGGTCGCCGTGGGAGTTGCGAATCGGCGTGCAGTCTAGCTTCCCGTAGACTTTGATTTGCAAAAAAGTTCAAACATTTTTTCACTTAGAACATGTATAGTTTCTATGTGACGGTAATAAAAATGAAGAAAATGCAAATTTAAAAAAATGGCACGCATTTACAAAAAAAAAATCAATATTTCACGCAACATTTCTGTAAAATGTGGATTAAAAAAGTAGTTTTTTCCCCAATTTTTCAAAACCAATTCTCGTGAAGTAGAAGGTATCAATATTATCAATATTTCTACCAAGTTTCAACTCAATTGGCTTAATAGTTTTTGAGTCATTCTGCACGCCAATTTCGATAATGCAGTTTTGAGAAAAACGCGTTTGAAGTTCACTCCCGCTCCGAATCCGAGCCGTGAGGCACAGCGTTGACGGGCTGTAACGTTTGAAGTTTTTCGAATTTCGCTTTGAAACTTTAGGAAAATATTCTACATATATAGTTCTTTCGTTTAAGGGACCAGTCCACTTTGAAAATTTCAAAAAATCGATTTTTTTACTATTTTTGAAAGTACATACATTCAGAAATATTGTGTCAAAATTTTATGAAAATTCGAGCTCTCTAAGTATTTTTTTTTACCTGAACATCAGGACCTCATTTCGTCTACCTGAGCGTATAGCGCGCTCGGCCGATTATAGTATAAACTTCAAACGCGTTTTTCTCGAAACAACGTTTTCAAAATCTAGGTCCATCGTACCTCTAAAACTAATAAACCGATTCTCTTGAAATTTGAACCACATATTGTAAACGTGATTCGGAACAAGATGACCCTCGATGGATTTAAAATTTTGATTTTTACTTTTTTTTTGCGAAAAACGTCGAAAGAAACGCGTTTTTTTTTAAAACTTTTTCGTCTTTCATCTGCCATTTTTTTTTTTATTAAACTTTATATCCGAGGGTCATTTAGTAGCGGTACCACACTGAATCTAATGGACTTTGATTTTTTTGTATCGGACAAGTCGTTGCCGAGTTGTGATGGAGCTACCTAGCCCACCTATTTTTGAGGCGTTACGTTAAACTATAGTTTCTGTACTTGAAAATAAATAAAAATGAATTAAATTTTTTTAAATGTATTTTAAGACTTTATTTATCAAGCCCAACATGTTTGTTATTCATATCTTTTATAAAATCCTCAAAAAAAATTGTGAAAATAGAATTTTTCCGTGGCTCCAAAGTGGACTAGCCCCTTAGAGAAAAAAATTGAATCGATTTTTTATCGTTGTAAATGTATATTCCGCCTTAATGAGCACAGAGTTAAACGAAATACATGTTGTTTCAGTAAGCACCGTCGCACAATCAAAGTAATTCACCTGTGCCCCAAACATACTTCATGCTTTCTTGAAGAATCTCGAAGCTTTCGAAGCTGCTTTCTTCCTGCAGAAAATGAAATCTAGATCGGATGGACGAATTTTTTCATCGAAGAGATTAGAATCTGGTCGAAAAGCGCATCTGTCATTTATTCAAAAAAAAAATAGGTATCAAAATCAACTGCCACTATTAATATTTTAATAATATCAATAATATATTAATATATATTATAAAATAATTATAAAATATATTAATAATAATCATGTCTATTATTTTTTTCCATATTACCGATACTGGCAAATGATGTTAAGGGGTAAGGCCACTGTAAATTTTTTGAAAAATCGATTTTTTTTTATTGGCTTAAAAAATAGTTATCGCAATTTCTATATAATAGTTTTCAAAAAACTATATCGCACTTTCTATATAATAGTTTTCAAAAAACTATTCGCAAAACTTTAAACGCGTTTTTCTCGAAACATGGTTTTTCAAAATGGCACGCAGCATAACTCGAACAATTTTCATTTTTTTTACTTGAAATTTTAACCAGATGTGAACGTTTACATTATCTTGAGAATGTCTATCGGAATTTTCAAGAACTTTATTTATTGATTTTTTATTAACAAAAAACACCGTTTTTTTCGTCAAAAATCAATTTTTTTTTCAAACGCACGCCAAATCCACAAAAATTGATACTTTTTAAAATCCGATCGACATTCTCTAGCTATAGCCCTCTAGATTAATGGTTTTTTTTTTGTTCTAGATTCAAAAGTGCACCAGTGGTGCTGCGTGCCGCGGAGCCCTGGAAGCAAAACATGTCCCGGGAAGATAGCTGTGGAACCGCCATTTTGTTTTTTTTTACTGTAAAAAAATTTTATAATAAAGTTTAATGTATGCCCGATAACACCATTAAAAGTTTTTTTTCAAATACCTTCAATTTCGGGAGCAAAAAATTAGTGAAAAAACCTTTTTTTTGGGCCGTTACAGTGGCCTTACCCCTTAAATACGGAAAAATGAATATTTAATTTTCCGGATCTAAAAAAACTATTTATTGGCGACAAATGAACGCTTGTGAGCGTAGAGATGCATTTATGTGCATGTAAGTGCGTACATCCGTGCATGTTTGTGTATCGAGCCTGTGCTATACGAATATCGGTATAGATATCCACGTTGGCCGCGTTCAAATGGTTGCCAATCGTCTTTATGTTAGCATCGAGTCTATGCGAACGTTACACGCTTCGTCGGCCGCACCTGTGCATAGATTAGTACTTGCACGTAGGATATAAAACCGCTCGGTAGTGCACCGAATGTACTCGCGAGGCAGTTTTTACCATCGTAAGTAGTAATCGTTGCAATGGGCAGGCAATTTCTTTTTCCCATTCGAATACGTTGGACCTTTGTGTCTATCGATGCACGATTCTACCGTTTATTTATATCTTCTTTTTTCCTTTATTTCATTCCGGCTGGTTTTTCTTCTTTTTGCAGTCATTATGTCAGTGGCCCGTTGGTTACATGCATTTCTTATGGTCGCGATACGATATTGTTTCCCTAAAGACGTATTTATTGTTCGAAATTGCTTCTGGTAATATCAATACATTATTATTTGACGATTTTTGTTCTATAAAAGCGTTTATAATCGTCGGTTGAATTACTTAAGATGGTTCTGGTCTCTCATTTGCGTAAATACGCAAATTTCAAGAAGAGAATAGCGAGAAAAGTAACGTCAATTTATATTTGATTACTTAGTTGGAATTAACGGAACTGCGTAAACTTAGAGGCAAAAAAACGAGTCGATTTTTTAATTTTTTTAATGAGAATTTTGGGATGACATGATCGGGATTTTATACACAATTAAACAACCATTCTTATCATTTGTTATTAACGAATGGATAAACATATGAAGAAGAGCAGCTGTTGATACGATAGAAAATGGTATCAACTACGCTCTGACCAAATTCGAAGTGCATCGGTCCGATAGATTTTGCGATACTCTGTACCCGAGTGGAAAGCGTAACTCATCACCGCCTAGCCACAAGCTAGTAAAGTGATGTTTTGAATCGCCATTAGCTAGCCGTCGTAGCAACTGACTACCCAGCCTTGTAACGCGTTGGTTCTCTGGTGTCTGAATACAAAAAATTAGACGGTGACTAGATAGAAAGAAATATTCCACAGCTGTATTATATTTCTGACCTAGCCATGACCTAGTTTTTTCAGCTAGCGACTGGGAACAAAAAATTAGGTAGCGATTAGATAAAACAAAAATTTGCGGCTATATATTCATATGTTTGTGATTTTTTTTTGCACATTATTTACATCATTGTACCCTTTTACGATATTCTTCGTTGTTCATTAATTGGGGTTATGATATTTGCGCTGTAAATATATTGATGGTTCATTTTTAAATTATCTCAGACAAACGCCGACGCCGTAACGTGGTTTCGAACCCGGGTCCTCTGGGTCACGAGTTGTGAGGATGTCCACTGAGCCAGGTCTACTTGTTTAATTTCTGAATTTTCCTATCGTCTACATATGTTACACTACACAATGTCAGATTATTGAAAAATGGGTGGATTAACAAATGTAAATAACATTATCGGATCAATGACTCAATTGCGTTCGCATTGAGAGCGATAATCGCATAGAATTACATAACCTAAAATTGTATTTGTCCGATCATTTATTCCGGCTAGTGTGGCCGCAGTTGGGCAGTGTTGGCCAGGTCATCGGGAGATACCGACTTGAGGATTTTATTCATTCGCAACGTCATATGTAACTGAAGTTGCTTAACCAACGGTGAGCCAGTCGCTCGATGGAACTACACGTATTCACATAACCTCACTTTGTCATTTGTGACGAAGATCGGCTGGGCAGTGACTAGCCAAGGGGCGCACAGCCGCAGTTAGCCAATGTTGGCTAGGTCATGGCGTCATGCCCACTTGAGAATTTTTTTCTTTTGCAAAGCCATCTAAAACTCAAGTTAGCTAGCCAGCCATGAGTCATTCGCTCGATGGAACTACACGTAGTCACATAACCTCACTTTGTCATTTGTGACCAATATCAGCTGGGCAGTGACTAGACAAGAGCTAGATAACAAAACATTCACAATATTACTAGGTCATAGCGAGCCAACCATTGGTCAGTTCGTATGAGCTCAATTGGGCGAGCGAGTTACTAAGTCGTAACTCAGACAGGCTAGAACAATTTCTACTCGGGGAACTACACGTATTCATATAACCTCACTTTGTCATTCGTGATCAAAATCAGCTGGGCAGTGACTAGACAAGAGCTGGATACCAGCACATTTACAATATTACGAGCTCATAGCGAGCCAACCATTGGGCAGTTCGTCTGAGCTCAATTGGGCGAGCCAGTTACTAGGTCCTAACTCAGACAGATTAGAATAATTTCTACTCGGGTATGGCTAGGGTAAAACCAGTTCTGGCCATCTCTCCTCCAAACCTGCGCTTATCAGTCTTGGATATTTTGAAAGAGATGGCCAATACAGTAATTTTGCACGAGCCAATAACGTTACGTTTCTATTCCAAGAGATCTTCATCATTACGAAAAGAAATAAGAATAAATTCGGTTCGCATTATGGGCTGGGTGTACTTCTCAAGCTTTTCAAGTGAGAATGTTCGAAACAAGAATCTAAGCAACGGTCTTGTAGCCCCCGAGATGAAGAAACTCACGACGAAAGGTTTTTCTGATTGGTCCTTTTACTCATCGTCAATCAATAAATCGGAGAAGATATCGTCTCGTTTAGAATTACTGGACAAGTGAGATTTCAAGTTTTATGAATATCGCGGTGGGTCTTCTGGCGTAAGAAGAATTACGACTTGCGTGGGTAGTCGTTAAGATCGAACGTCACGATGCGGTGAGGGTGGAAGAGGCGATTCATCGCAGCGTGACATCATGCGATGCGATTATTACTATGCACATTCGCGACGATTTAGCAGCGATATTATCGTTTATTCGTCACGATATGGTCAAGCTCGACGGGCTGTATTGTACTCACGTGAGCACTTACCCGATCCGATGTAAAAGCCCCATTTACGCTTCGACCAATTATGAATCACAACAATTGACTCAAATCGGCACACGGAAAGAACTATTTTACCAACGGGTTGCTCTTGTAACAATAATTTACCTTGATCCGCGGATCAAGGCTCTTTGAAAAATGTTTTCAAGAGTACTATTTACTCGTGGAACTGTAATGTGATCGGACGAATAGATTTTGAGATACGGCTTACACCGTCTTATAAAACATAGCTTCGAGAACAAACGTTCACCGTAGGTGATCTATCCGTCACAAAAATCGTCAAAAGTCCGTCAATTTTTGGAATTTCGACAAAATCTGTGTTGCAAATTTAAATCAAGATCCTAGGCTATAAAACTAGACAACAAAAAATGCTATTTCCGAAATTCAAATCGTCTTGATGTTTGCCTCTTTGGTATGGAACGAATATTTTTTTTTATATATTTATATTCTCATTTTTCTTATTTTACTAAATTTTTTTTTTGGAAAATCCTAGTTCTCGAAATAGGCTACTTAAACAATAATTGAGGGATTTTCGTAATAAAGACTTTAAAATAGTAATTTCCATTGCATTAAATAATGATTAGTTGTAAAATAATCATTTCCATTGCATTTCAACGATGAAAATTTCAATCTCCTAAACGACAAGCATGAAGCTTCGTAGAATTCGCTGACGCAAAGCTTGACGATATTCTTATGCCCTATTCATCATCCATCTCTGAGAAATCAATGTTCGAGAATTTCAGCTATTCCTCTCGCCCTCGTATGTCGGGCGGTACAGCTTCTGCCCCGCCTTAAGGGGTTAGGCCACAGTAACGGGTATAAAATAATGTGCGAATTTAACCATTTTTTCGTATGAAAAAGTCATTCACTCATAAAATTAATTACACATCTATTTAGTATGAACATCAGGCTGATAGAAATTTTTTTTTCGATGTTCAAAATGTCCGACTCCTAATATTTTCTTTTGTTATCCTTTTTTAGGCGCTCCGCCCCACATGAAAATAAAATATATAAAAAATGTATCGAAAAATATATAAAACATGTATTAAATATAATTGGTTCGAAAAGTTGGATATGCCAATTATATTTGTGGGTAAGAGTAAAACCTATACGATATATAAATATAAATCCATTTAAGATACATCTTCAATATATCAAACATACAAACTGAATGGATGTTTTATATATTTTAAATATGGTTGGTTAAGCAACTTGAGTAACAGGTGACGTTGCAAATGAAAAACATCTTCACGTCGGTATCTCGCGAAGACCTAGCCGCACTAGCTGGAATAAATGATCGGACAAAAAAATTGAAGGTTATGTAATTCTATTCGATTATCGCTCTCTATGCGAACGCAATTAAGTAATTGATCCGATAATGTTAGTTACTCTTGTAAATCCACACATTTCTCAATAAACTAACATTGTGTATTGTACGATATGCAGACGATACGAAAGTTAATTTAACAAGTAGAACTAGCTCAGTGGGGAACGTTCCAGCTCATCACTCAGAGGTCCCGAGTTCGAAACCACCTTACGGCGTGTAAGCGTCTGATATAATTTAAATTTGAACCATTAATATATTTGAACCGCAAACACCATAATCGTAATTAATGACAAGGAAACATATCGTAAAAGGGTGCAATGATGTAAATAACGTCATAACAACATTTTTAAGAATATTTCCAGTATAGTTTAAATATATTTCAAGTATATCTTAAATACACGTTGAATATATTTCAATAATATTTGAAATGTAGTATGAACATATTTCAAGTATATTTTAAACGGAGTATGAACGTATATCGTGTATATTTTAGATGTAGTTTAAATACATTTAAAGTATATTTCAATTATAAGTCGAATACAGTTAAAATACATTTCTAGTATATTTTGAGGGTAATTTGAGTACATTGTAAGTATATTTTCAATATAGTTTGAATATACGCAACCGCCTATCCAACATATATATTTTTATATACATTCTGAAGATCTATTTTGCCCGAAAACTGTGATATCGCGAATATATTTTGAATGCATTTCCCGTATATATTGCATATATCTTATCTATATCTAAGATTGATAATATATATCTGAAATATATTTTACATCCATTTTTAATATATCGAAAAATATATTTTTACATATATTTTATTTCCGTGTGGGGCCGCGTGACATTTAGCATCCACAATTTTTTACCTAGAACAAAAAACAAAAATTCTCGTCAATCTACATTAGAATACCTAGACAAGTACGTATGCAATTTAAAAAATATTGTTTTATTCAAAAGTTGTAGGTATTTGAATTGAGTTGTAGGTATTTAAATAAATGTTCAGTGAAAAATTTCGTATAAAACTGCTCGTAATATGAAAAGTTTTCGATTAATCAGAAATTCCGTACGTACTTCTCTGCGAAATGCAATTAGAAACGTAACTTTTAAATTTGAAGTAAATCGAGTGAAAATTGTTGAAGTTATTTGTCACGCCAATTGGAACAAAGCTGTTTCGAGAAAAACGCGTTTAAAGTTTTAGGTACTCTATGGCCGTGTCAGAGGTGGGCTTACGTTATACGCAAAAAGTCGATGAAAAAAAAAATGTCTCGCTATAAATCGAATAGTAACTTATTCTTATGACGACAAAGCCCCTTTTTAGCGAGAAAAAAAAAGATTTTTTGAAAATTCTACTGTGGCCTTACCCCTTAAGGTGACGTTAAACCGACACGTGTGCGAGAAAAGCAACGATAATCGCTCCTAAGCCAGACAATGTGTTCCGCGCCAGGTTAAACCTGTTATTCACTTATGAAATCTCCATATTAATGACACCTCGCAAATGGCGGATTATTTTCACCAGTCAAAACAGCGCGTGAAATCCCTCGCAATGAGCACAACCGAGCGAGAAAGCGCCCTCGGGAAGTTCAACGGTTCGTCAGTAGATAGGCCATTCATGTTGGATCCGCTCCCTTTTTTCGCCAATAATACAAACGCTATGCCCCGGTTGGATGTTCGTTCCCTGCGTGTACAAGTGCGCCATATGTACACGTGCACAGCATTTTGTCCCGGCTACGTATGACTGTCTCCTGGGTCCGTCCGTTCAATTTTTCATCGTCGCGGTGTCTCCGCGAGCACGCATCGTCCTGCACTTGGACGGCACATGCACGTGGCAAGCGATAACGACACATACCAACGTTTTCGCACACCACGCAGCCTGGATAAATCATGCGACAGCGGCATGAATCGGCTAAATTGGCCGCGCACACGTAGAGCTCCGTTGTGTCCCTTCTCGTCCGTTCCCCCGCGCGAGGGATTACGCCTGAGCCTGGAGAGTGAGGTTATAGAACGTGAAACCGCGGACTTGAAGTCTGCGCTGCAAGGGGTGATTACGCCTGGAGGTAAAGCAGTAGGTATAGGGCGAGTGTACCAGTGGGTACACGTGTGTGGGTAAGGTGGATAAGGTGGAATATTGAATGTGAAAAAGAAGAAGAGGGTTAATAGCGAGTGGAATAGGTATAATGTGGTGCAGGTACTCGCGGAGACTCAATATGGAATGTCGAAAAGCAAAAGGCCGTTAACCCAAGTCATCCCATAGGTGAATTGACGGCAGTTAGGTCCTTTCTCAGCTTGGTGGAGGGCAAATGAACGCGACCACATTGCCTCGTATGTATGGTATTTGTGTATAGTTGTGGGTGGGGCAATGCTCGTCACGCGAGAGTACGCACGCGTGCTAGTAGCCATTGGTCTATTGATTCGCAGACAAGGCTCTCGAGGATACAGAGCAAAGCCTGTTCGCGGGAGGCCACCAAGGAAAAACCCAACTAGCCGACCTGGTCAGAGAAAAGGTGGGGGGCCAGAAATAGACAGACCGGCAAAAAGCAAGAACGCGACTGTAACTTGCCCCCACTCGTCTCATAACGTGCTTTTTCCCCCCACGAACGTCTTCACTGATTGGCATGGCTCTACCGGAATGGGCGTACCTGGCGCAATCGCGTGGAACGGACCGCTTGTGACTGGACCCAGCCGCGAATGGGCTGTTCCTGCAAACACGCCTATTCGGTCGTCACTGGCTGCAATAGAAACCTCGCCTGGTCCTTTTCTTTGTTCTCTTTTTACTTGGGGTTTGGTCTTTTTTTTTCCTGGGCGCCACCGGTTTTACGCGCACACCATAAACCGCAAGCATGAAGAGCGAGGACGCGAGCTGCTTCGCTGGAAAAGAGGCGATTCGAAGACAAGGGGGGGCTAAGAAAAGGGGTTTTTGCCGCCAAGATTGCAATGCCGGTCGCTGATGGTAAGCCTGCCGGGCAGAAGAAAACATCGCGCTCATAGCCTCCTAAAAACGTATCAACGTTTTCCTCGTAACTGTTTGTCGATGCGAGAACGATGATCGGCTTATCACGATTAGGGCAAGTATTATGCAGGGTGTTCAAGTTGGACATCGTAATCTTAAATTCAACTATTCTCTAAAGGGCAGCCATCGATCACAGAGTCTTGTCGTATGTAGAATCGATGAGCACAGGCCATGCAGCTCAAAAGAACTTACGAAAATAATTTGTTCGAGTCTTACGTTAGTTGCCAAAAGTGGATTACAAGCGATCTGAACCTCCACAAAAATCGTCATAACTCGGCCAGTTTTTAGAATTTTTGCTAATACTTTGGTGCAAATTGAAGTCAAGACCCTGAGCTATAAAAAAACGCAGCCAAATAATTGTATTTTTTAACATCCATGCTCACGCAACCCCGAAAGCCTCGCATGGCATTCTAATTACAGATAACAAGACGAAAAAGTGCTAGCATGACATTTTGCGAAATGTCGTGCTAGCACTTTTTCTTATTTGCTGGAGATATTCCACTTTGCCTGTGGGATTTATGCAAAATATTCTGCCGGGCGTTGATCGTCCGAGGCATCAACAATCAATCTTTGGCATAGATACGAGAGACCTGCATAAATAATCGAAAGAAACGAAGACGCGAATGACGTGAAAATAATGGCTTCAAGCAGCATAAGGAACCTCCTTCTCACAAGGTCCATTCGATGTCCACTAATTGGTGAGTCCTTATTTACCTAGAGTTACTCAACTTACTCTTCCTGAAATCAAAAGATGATTAGGATGGACATTAGTCTCGTACGATTGAGTTTCCAATTCAGCTAGTTTAGTGGGGTCATGTTCACCAAAAGCATCACTACCCGAGTAGAAATTGTTGTAGCCTGTCTGAGTTACGACCTAGCAACTGACTCGCCCAATTGAGATCATACGAACTGACGAATGGTTGGCACGCTACGAGCTAGTAATATTGTGAATGTTTTGTTATCCAGTCCTTGTCTAGTCACTGCCCAGCTGATCTTGGTCACAAATGACAAAGTGAGGTTATGTGACTACGTGTAGGTCCATCGAGCGAATGACTCACGGCTGGCTAGCTAACTTGAGTTTTAGATGGCTTTGCAAAAGAAAACAAATCTCAAGTGGGCATGACGCCATGACCTAGCCAACACTAGCTAACTGCGGCTATGCGCCCCTTGGCTAGTCACTGCCCAGCCGAGCTTGGTCACAAATGACAAAGTGAGGTTATGTGAATCACGTGTAGTTCCATCGAGCGACTGGCTCATGGTTGGCTAAGCAACTTGACTTACAGATGACATTGCGAATGAATAAAATACTCAAGTCGGTATCTCGCGATGATCTAGCCAACACTTCCCAACTACGGCCGCACTAGCCGGAGCAAATGATCGGACAAATACAATTTAAGGTTATGTAATTCTATGCGATTGTCGCTCTCAATGCGAACGCAATTGAGTCATTGATCCGATAATGTTATTTACATTTGTTAATCCACCCATTTTTCAATAATCTGACATTGTGTAGTGGTAACATATGTAGACGATAAGAAAACTCAGAAATTAAACAAGTAGAACTGGCTCAGTGGACAACGTCGCAACTCATCACCCAGAGATCCCGCGATCGAAACCACGTTACGGCGTAAGCGTTTGTCTGAGATAATTTAAAATTGAACCATTAATATATTTACAGCGCAAATATCATAACCCTGATTAATGAACAACGAAGAATATCGTAAAAGGGTCCAATGATGTAAATAATGTGCAAAAAAATCACGAAAATATAAATATATAGCCGCAAATTTTGTTTCATCTAATCGCCACCTAATTTTTTATTCCCAGTCGCTAGCTGAAAAAAACTAGGTCATGGCTAGATCAGAAATATAATACAGCCGTGAGATATTTATTTATATCTTGTCACCATCTAATTTTTTTAATTCAGTCCCTAGAGGACCAAAGCGTTACAAGGCTGGATAGTCAGTCGCTAAGACGGCTAGCTAATGGCGATTCGAAACATCACTTTACCAGCTTGTGGCTAGGCGGTGATGAGTTACGTTTTCCACTCGGGTATGCTACATATTCCAAGAATGACAGGTTTATTTACGTACTTTCTGGAATCAAAGCATGATTAGGATGGACGTTAGTCTCGTAAGATTCTGTCTACAAGTCAGCTAGTTTAGTTGTGTCATGTTCACCAAAAGCATCACTGTACTACAGATTCCGAGAATGATCAGTTCGTTGGGTCCGGTGAGATCTTGTTTACATCTTCACGCCATAGACTAGACCCTATACGTATAGCCGGACAAGTGTGAAAAAACTGTACACATATCCCACATACGTAAGAATAGAAAATCAAAACAAGTTCCCCGAATGTTTTTATCGCTGATGCGACGTTTTTTATCCGATTGTCTAGCATTGGTTGCTGGTAAAATAATGCGCGCCGAGGTCCTCGGAAATACGCGATGAATCGGCAGATTCACTTTGCATGCTCGCGTGCCGATTCGTATAATGTCACTATTTACATGAAACGCAATTCGAGATCTCGGATCGCGAGAATATACGGGAGGATCAAAAGGTGAGCAGCGTGTGCTTTCGTTGTTATAGTCTAGCGTCACGTGGCATTACGAGAATTCTCTTGCACGCGTATGGACGATCGAGTACTAATTATTTGTCACGGACGAGCTTTCTGCAAAAGACGTGCGCGCGCGCGCGCGCGTTACAGTAACACGACAGATGTCGTGACTGCTCGCCTGGGATCGGCAGTTGACCAATCTCGCAATCGTCATTGATTTTAAATATGCCAACGTGCGACATACGTATTTATTTACGAATGGCTCGACAAGTCTTTCGCGTGACACGCTCGAAAGACGAAAAAAAAAACAGAGAAGCATACTGTCGTCGTGATTACGTATACCAGAGTTCTCCTATGGGCGTCGGATAATGACGACCTCAAGAATCAAAGTGAACTTCCTGGTCTTTCTTATATTCATGAGATAGCTGCGTATCGAGCGCTAATGTCGACCGCAGTGGATCACACATTGATCAAAACGATTCAGGCCTCGATCTGCTCTTAGTTACGTTCGTAGACATTCTTTAAACATCCTCAACATTGAAGACGTTCATGCGATTCTATATATTTCGTTATGCTTCATAGGTCTGTGGTCCTCGCTGTATTTTCATCCAAGGCACGTGCCACGTGTGCAACGAAGAAAAGTTTTGCTCTTCGCGCTTATCCACGCTTAGCGTGTTGCCTTTTGTTCGTGTTGCTTTTTTGCCCCCTTTCAGTTCGACATCCTTTAACGTCATGGTTACGGTACGTTATAGCTACGAGTTCAATGAACATTCTTGGAAATTCTCGTCTCGGCCATCCGCACCTCACGGAGAATCGCCCGTGCTTTGAATTTTTATTCAATGAGTAATATATTTCACAAGTTTACTCGAAAAATCGTTAGACGTACGGATTTGTAGGGTTATGGTGTACCGGTTGATGCTTTTCTTTCGTCTCTACCGTCGCTCTGCCGAGAACTTCGAACTTGATGGCTTGATGACCCAAACAAATGACCTTTTATGTTCTAACGGAACTAATTGACCTCATTTGATGAAGCGAATTAACTGAGAAAAGCCCACTTAGCTGTCCCATTTGCATCTTTTTTTTTGGTTATACGTCGCCTGATCAGCGTCATCATTTTGAGAAAAAAAACGCTTTCAAAGCAATATCGAAGAGAATGATAAACAAGATTTATTGTAATCACCCATTCACCCAGATTTCATCGCCTAGATTTATTGTAATCACACAAATTTCATTCTACTATTCCAGAAATTTATCTTAAATATATGTATTTATTCAAATAAATATCTATTCAATACCATTGAGGTATAAAAATGTATATGCTTCTAATGATTTTGGTATTCTGTATTATTGACTCAAAAAAATATTTATTCGCATAAACTAAATGGTTCTACGTAGATTTTTTACTTAGTTTTTTTAGGATTTAAATTATTTAATTATTACACTGAGAGAAAAAATCATTGATCCAATATCATTGGTGTTATTGAATGAAATTTCGTTGATTGAATTGTGACATTGTTGGTGCAAATAATCGGATTTATTAGTCCAAACAAAACACTATTGACTGTAATAACATGATAAAATTAAAAGTTTTTTTTTCATTCAAAAGATATATTGTTGGCCGAGAACAATATATTATTGAACCTATCTAAAAATTCTCGCGAACAAATTATATAGTTTTAAAGGAATTTTCTGCAACGAACAAGAAAAGCGTTTCAATTCATAACATGAATATTGTTGATTCGAGTCAACAAGAAAAATTGAATTTCGCTCGTTTGATTCAGATAAAATTTCTATTGAGTAAATATGTTATTTTATTTTTTTCACCGTATCCGATATTGATTTTCAAGTACATTATTCGTTAAAATATTAATATTTCATTTTGATTGAAAAATATTAAGCAAATATCTGAATTGGTTAAAAAATTATTCGAAAATAAAATTTGTTCCTTGTGCATTTGGTTGAAAAAATGCAACCAATTCATGGCCGAGCGCCGCCGAAATGATAAATGTGAGGAAACCCGTAGTTCTCGGAGTAACCGCTAGAAGCCGCATGCGCGCTCCTTTCTCATAAGCGTAGAGCGAACCGAAAATCTATTTAAACGCTGGAGAAACTCTAAAGAGTATCGCTTCTTGGCCTGTGACTAACATCAAAATGTAGTATCTGTTCTTATCAGTTGAATATCTGATATTCCCTCCATGGATATTCCATTGGATATCTGATATTCTCTCCATATTATCGTGGATTATCATTCTAATGCTCACTTTTTATTGAAAATTTAAAACAAATTGAAAAACTCACGTCTCATGGCATATTCGTTTCGATGTAGTAAAAAAATAATTCATTCTATTGATTATATTTTTGTACGAAATAAAAAATGTTGTAGCAACCGCTTAATTATTTCATCCATACATTTACGGATTATATATAGAATGATTTCAATAGAATATAATTTGATTTGACGGATAATGTAGATGTTCAGTTAACAGAAGAGATTTTCAAATAAAATAATATGTTATATAAATAAATCACGTTTGCCAATATTTTATAGTATTGTAACAATCTCATATATCGGTGGCACTTCGCGATCAGACATTTATTTGAATCAACCAATATATTTTTTTTCTATTCAATTGGTTTTTTTTCTCAGTGTAACGAAATGTTAATATTCAAAAAGTTGCTCGTTCAACCGAATAAACTTTTTTCATACTGTACGTCCGAGTGAATTCGAAGCGTTGCTTTTTTAATCTATAGGCACTCTAGCATTCACACGTTACACCTGATTACCATGTGTGCGAATGTTATACACACATTTCACCGTATACAATGAGGTTTGAAAGTAATGCTAGATATGCCGGGTCGTAGGTCAACCGTCTAACTCACAACCGGAGGAAACAGAAAGCGCGCAGAGTTCGTGAGTGGAACAGACGTTCACACGTTGTTTTCCTGATTTCTGTTCGTTACATCGTTTATAATCCGCTCCCAGCACAGAAATATGTATGTTCTTATTTAAACTTAACGCGTTAAGGTGTCTGGCAAGCCTCGCCGCTCGGAAAGTGGGTATATTTTTTAAAAATTCATAAACTCCTAAGTATAAAACGAAATATTTTTATTTTCAACACAAGGTAAGAAACGAATTTAAGATTGTCTCAAAGAAATTTTAGTTAAAAATATTCAAAAATGCGATTTTTTTTTTCGACCATCAGAGAAAATGAGGTGAGCCGACGAAAAAAAAATGTATTTTTCACCGAAATTTCACGAGAAAAAAAAACGTCAAAAAAGAAACCGATCAAGTAATCGATCATTTAGATAATGTATCTACAAGTATTGTGTACAAATTTCACAGCAATCGGGCTAATAGTTTGCGAGATTTACTTGACACCACTTCCAAAAAAACATTTTCGAGATATAATCGCAAAAAAAAAAGTAAATGTGCGGTTTTGTGTGTCCTTCAACCAGCGATTCCTGGTCCATACATGTTCCCTTCGGCAGCTGATTGAGCATCCTGGGCCTCTTTTGAAGACCTACGTGCTTGTCGTGTTTCTTTCGTGCTTTACGAAACACACTTTACGTATACACTGATCGATAATCACGCGGTCGACCGCTCGCAGCGGCTCGACCTTCCTACCGAAAAATATCTATAACCTCGACAATTTTGCTATTTTCAATACCAACTACGGCTTAAATTGTTCGCAACATTTCAAGGTTTATTACGGGAATAAAATGTCAGGCTAGCCAGACGCCTTAAATTTAACTGAACAGACCCAGCTCAAGGGGCCAGACCACTTACAAAAATTCAAAACATCGAAAGCAAACAAGACTTAAAGAAATCGACGATGATCAACAATCAGAAGGAATTTTGTACGGTGCAGGAATTCCCGATTGAGTTTAGGTAAGAGTTTTTCGTAGTATAAACTTCAAACGCGTTTTTCTCAAAACAACGTTTTCAAAATCTAGCTCCATCGTATCTCTAAAACTAATAAACCGATTGTCTTGAAATTCGAACGGCATATTGTAAACATGACTCTCAACGAGATGTCCCTCGATGGCTTTAAAATTTTGATTTTTACTCCGCTTTTGCGAAAAACTGCGAAAAAATGTGTTTTTTTTTTACTTTTTTCGTTTTTCATCTGCCATTTTTTTATTTTTTGATAAAACTTTATATTCGAGGGTCATTTTGTAGCTGGTGTCATCCTGAATCTAATGGACTTTGATTTTTTTTTGTTTCAGGCAAGCCCACATGGAAATATAATACATATAAAATATATCGAAAGATACATAAAACATATATTAAATACATTTTTTACGAAAAGTTGGATATGTCAAGTATAATTTTGGATATAATTAAAAACCTATACGATATATAAATATAAATAGCTTCTAAGATGTACATTAAATATATCAGATATGTATACTGAATATATGTTTAATATACTGGGGAACATAACGGAGAATGTATGCTGACATCTAAAAAAAAATACATTCAAGATGCAAATAAAATATATTGAAATTGCATGACTAACGTACGCTTTATACATTTTTAATAGGATATCCGAATACATTTAAGGTATGCTATATGTATATCTGAATATATATTACTATATATTTATATTTATATATTTACTAATATACCATGAATAGTCTCAAGATCCGTTCGAATCATATAAAATGCTCTTAAATGATACACTTTCGATTAATTCAGTGCATATATACATTTAAACACACACACACACACACACACACACACACACACACACACACACACACACACACACACACACACACACACTCACACACACACACACACACACACACACAAACCCAAACATCTTCAAGTTGGTATCTCGCGAAGACCTAGCCGCACTAGCCGGAATAAATGATCGGACAAAAAAAATTGAAGGTTAGTAATCTCGTAATTCTATTCGACTATCGCTCTCTATAAGAACGCAATTAAGTAATTGATCCGATAATGTTAGTTACTCTTGTAAATTCACAAATTTCTCAATAAACTAATATTGTGTATTGTACAATATGCAGACGATACGAAAGTTAATTTAACAAGTAGAACTAGCTCAGTGTGGAACTTCCCAGCTCATCACTCAGAGGTTCCGGGTTCGAAACCACCTTACGGCGTGTAAGCGTCTGATATAATTTAAATTTGAACCATTAATATATTTGAACCGCAAACACCATAATCTTAATTAATGACGAGGAAAATACCGTAAAAGGGTGCAATGATTTAAATAACGTCATAACAAAATTTTTAAGAACATTTCAAGTATAGTTTAAATATATTTCAAGTATATTTTAAACAGAGTATGAACATATATCGTGTATATTTTAGATGTAGTTTAAATACATTTAAAATATATTTCAATTATAAGTCGAATACAGTTGAAATACATTTGTAGTGTATTTTGAGGGTAATTTGAGTACATTGTAAGTATATTTTCAATATAGTTCGAATATACGTAACCGTCTATCCAACATATATATTTTTATATACATTCTGAAGATCTATTTTGGCCGAAAACTTCGATATCGCGAATATATTTTTAATGCATTTCCCGTATATATTGCATATATCTAAACTATATCTAAGATGCATAATATATATCTGAAATATATTTTACATCCATTTTTAATATATCGAAAAATATATTTTTACATATATTTTATTTCCGTGTGGGGTTGCCGAGTTGTGACGGAGCTACCCGGTTTTTGTACTTAAAAATGAATTTAAATGAATTAAATTTTTTTTCAAATGCATTTCAAGACTTTATTTATCAAGCCCAACAACTTTTATATTCATATCTTTTATAAAATCCTCAAAAATCCTGAAAATCGCGAAAATAGCCTTTTTTCGTGGCTCCACAGTGGACTGACCCCTTAAGGTGATGTCAAAGAGATACGGGTATAGTCCGTATCACTATAGTAATAGTGATACGGACGTCAAAGCTAGATAGACAGAGTTTGCCTAATCCGATTGAGCGCGGAATAAAAAATGGTCCACGTTCAGGCCTTGAGACACATCGACTAGGACTTATTATTGGAATTCCGTCCGATCGATCCCTCAATACCCTGATCGATGCAAAATCATCCCCTGGTGACGAATTTCCCACTTCTGAGTGGGAACTCTACTTACTAAAAAGTACTTTTCGGTCTTATATTTAGACCCGTCCCACCCGAATTGAATTTCATTTTTCTCTTCTGACTTCCGAACTGTCAAATAATCATCGCCAAAACCTAAATTTCACTTTAAAAAAATAGTTAATATCGGAAGCACAAGTCGAGCTTTGGTGAAAAATGCCCAAAACAAGTATAAACACATCAACAAAAAAATTCAAAATAAACAAAACGGCCCGAATGGACTTTTCGTCTTTTGCAGCCGCAGAAGGGATGGAGGGGGTGAAAAAATTAGGTTTTTTAAACATCCGGAGTGAGGTTTTCCACCATGGAAATCTATAATCAACGACGGTGAGAGAAACAGCTGTCTGAGTTGAGCTGTAATACCCTGCGTGTGTGTGTATATATTTTTTTTGACTCGAGACCTAATACAGAACTCGTGGATATCAGGTGGGTTTTTCAAAGCATGCAAACACGTTGAGTTCCAATGTGAAGCTTGATATCGTCGGACAGTTTAGTTATATTAAATAAAAAGCGTCGTACGGTAGTGCCGCGAGTATTGTCAGAAACCGATGGGATCTATAGACGCGATGGAAACCCATTTACATACTATAGACTATTGTACAGACTTCTGTAGCTACGATATATATATATATATATAACATAATAGAATATTATTTACGTAATTCTACGTTTCGAGAAATTCCTCACGTCTGTAGCCATCGTATATTGATATGATGACAATATCATGTGGCTTCATACATGACGTTGTCACAAAGAAGTGTGCAGCGTGTAAAAGGTTCAAGGACTGGTGATTTTTTATTTGACTGTATATAGAAGGCATACAGAAAACGATTAGACGATGATCAATTGTGCATACGCTGGCGAGACTTCGTTTATTATTCGTGAACAAATTAACCAAAAAATTGCTACGTCAATGAAAAAATTACGAAGAGCACATTTTGTCAATAATAAAGGGCTGCATTGCTGTTGCTATTTGGCAATATTATTATTGTTCATGATAATGTTATATATGATAATAGTAATAGCAATAACAAGTGCTCGAATTTTAATCATAAAGATAACGCCGACAAATAAAACAATAACCATATATGTTATTATCAACAGGATAAGCATGTCAAAAAAATCTATCGGTCATGCGATAGAATATGTTATAAACTATGTCCGAATTCAAGTAAGTAGGACGAATAGATTTTGAAACACGACTCACACCATTTGGTCAAAAGTAGTTTCGTAAAAACGGCAAAAGAAAAAAGGGTAGATCGCAGCCGGGTTCACCGTGGCGCAGTGGGCGATTTGACCCTTCCCTAAAATCAACACTACTCGGTCAACTTTTGGAATTTTCACAAAATCTTTGCTGATACGATTTATAATATTTGATTAGATAGATTTGTAAGATTTTAAATATTGAAGATATGATCCTAGGCTGTAAAACTACGCATGAAAAAAATCGTGTCTTTCAAATTTCAAGCTTAAGCAGACCCCTTAAAGATCCTTGATAATAAATCGCTCGATGTGATGTGATTGGTACAAATTTGCCATTATTATTGTTATTATTATGTATCAGAAATAATACCTTCAAGTGTTTAAGTAAGGAAAAGGTACTTATTTTTAATAGCGCCAATAGATACCTATATGTATATAGGTGTTAGATACTAGTAGCTCGCGTTTTGCCTCGCGGGTTTCTCCTGTACACTACGAGGAGAGAACGTGAATTTGAGCGTAGCCGCGAAGGCAACCACCTGTGCGCATAGCTAATACCATATAATAAGGACTCATGCATATGAATTTAGAGTATGGGCCAGCCTACACGCTTATCACTTTGAATCTATCGGACTACAAACATAAATATACGTACACATATGCACAGATGCGGCACCGAACGAAGAGCAGCGCGATAACCCTTTGGATACGCATAATAATGATTCACCGACCCTTCCTCCCTTACACCCTACCGCCTCTCTCTCTGTCTCTCTCTCTCTCTCTCTCTCTCTCTCTCTCTCTCTCTCTCTCTCTCTCTCCCTCTCTCTCTCTCTCTCTCTCTCTCTCTCTCTCTCTCTCTCTCTCTCTCTCTCTCTCTCTCTCTCTCTCTCTCTCTCTCTCTCTCTCTCTCTTTCTTTTCCTGTGGCTCGTTTTACCTGCCATCATGAAGAGATCTTGCCGAAGTTTCGCGGCACAATGAGCTACCGTGTGTGAACTTTCCTGAAAGTTGTAGTCGTGAGTGATTGCTCTCGTGGACTTCACCAAAGTCAGTCTGAGAATCTTAATCACTGACCCACGTCGGTGATTCAGATTCCCAATTACTACGAAATATTAGGACGTTGTATTAGGTGTACAAATAAGTTTTAGGACAGTTTTCAAAAAATTCAAGATTTATTAAAAAATAAGTAAAACACAGTTATTCATCGAAGTAATCTCCATCGCACTGAATGACCTTCAGCCATCTCTCAGGTAACTCGCGGATGCCTTTCGCAAAGAAACTTTCGTCTTGCGAGGTGAGAAATTTAGCGACCCATTTTTCCAATTCTTCAAATGTTTTGAATCGCACGTCAGACAAATCATTCTGCATTTTCCGGAATAAATGATAATCGGATGGGGCTAAGTCTGGTGAATACGCCGGGTGTGGTACAGCTTCCCATCCAAGCGCTAGTAACGTATCCTTGACCGGTTTACCCACATGAGGCCGCGCGTTGTCATGGAGCAGTTTTACTGGACGTTTTCCTTTACCAGAAAATGGACGTTTCTTCTCAATTTCTTGATTCACTTGCATCAATTGATGACAATAGCGATCGGTAGTAACTGTTTGACCAGGTTTGAGAAGTTCATAATACAGTACGCTTTTCATATCCCACCATATGCACAGCATGACTTTGTTACAATGAACATTGCGCTTTGGCGTGGATGTTGTCGGCTCGCCGGGGTCAACCCAATGATATTTGCGTTTCGGATTATCAAAATAAATCCACTTTTCATCGCCGGTCACAATTTTCCACAAGAAAGACTTTCTATGTTGCTTGTTGTAAAGACTCACACAAATGTTAAGACGGCTGTTTTTATTTTCTTGAGTCAGAAAGTGTGGTACCCACTTTGTTCCTTTTCGAATCTTACCCATTGCTTTTAAACGATAAGAAACAGTTTGTTGAGTTACTCCAAGCTGTTCCGAAAGTTGTTTCTCCGTCTGACAAGAGTTTTCATCCAGCAACGCTTGCAGTTCCTGATCGTCCACCTTTACAGGAGGCCCCGTGCGTTCACGGTCACTAACGTCGAAATCACCTTCTTTGAATCGCTTATACCAATACTCACATGTACGTTTAGATACAATGTTGTCTCCAAGAACAGAACATATCGATTCACACGCTTTCCTAACACTTTTTCCTTGATGGAATTCATAGCGAATGCAGTGTCTAATAAATAGCTTATCGGTCTGCATGTTTAATTTACAGAATTTATAGGTTATGTTTATGACTCCTTTACGTTTCGATACTACATATCAAGCGCCATCTATGATAAGTGAGCGGGACCTTTGAATTAATTTAGAATAGCTGTTATGATACAAAATCGAAGTGTCCTAAAACTTATTTGTATACCTAATATAAGTTCCCGCTGTTTACCATCTGTAAAGAAGTACTATAAACAAGCTGGAAATTCAGTGTATGCTATTTAGCCGAAGTGTGAACAATTTTTTTTCCTATCTTTAAGGGAAGGGTAGGGGTTTCAGCGTGAAAAAAAAACACTTTTTTGCGATTTTTTTTTTTCATCTATATGGATAGAGTAAATTTATTGAAACCTTTTGTACATTGTTAAGTGTCATTTCAAGAACATTCCGTGAAATTTGTACGCGGAAATATCCACAAACAAGCCGGTGACAAAGCTTTTCCAAGAACGCCTTTGAAAAAAGACGATTTGCGGTGTTCACTGTATCTCAGCTAGAAAATATCTGAAATCAAGTACCATTAAAATTTTGTCAAAGTATCATAAAATCCTCCCCCCAAGGGTCTCTGATAATTTTTTTTCGTTTCTAAATTTTTGGTGGTCATGTAAAGTGAAAAGTACTATTTTTCACGAAAAACTCCGCCAATTTGGGGGTGGAAAAGCCCCTCGATGTAAAAAAAATCTCAAACTAACCGTTGGGGGGACGTATTTTATATGTAGAAAGTGCGTACCAAGTTTGAAATAAATCGGCCATGTAGTTTTCAAATGGCAGTGAACACGGCCTTTGAAAAAGTGGTTTCGAGAAAAACGCGGCACCGGCTTGTTTGTGGATATTTTCGCGTACAAGTTTCATGGAATGTTCTTGAAATGACACTCGACAATGTACAAAAGGTTTCAATAAATTTACTCTAACCATATAGATGAAAAAAAGTCGCAAAAAGTGTTTTTTTCACGCTGAAACCCCTACCCTCCCCTTAAGGCCTTAGGCCACTCTAGAGGCCAAAAAATAGGCTTTTTGGGTTTTTTTTCAGAAAAACTACAAAATAAATCGAGATTACAAAAAAGGGTGTTTATCATACATATCAGTGACTGTATACAATAATTTTTAGCCGCGATTAATTTCATAATGGCGGCTGTGCAGCGTTTATCTCAAAACTGGATTTTTCAAGTTGGCCGGAAACATAACTCAGACAATTTTCAACTGATAAACTTGAAATGTTGAATATATCTTGAAAAATACATTGTCTATGGAAGTACGTAGGATTTTTTTTTATATTGCATAATATTAACAAATCTCCGACGATTTTTTAGGCTAATTTTTGGAAAGTGAAAAATTTCGTCAGATAATTGTTAATAACAAATGAACTATGCAATATAAAAGAAATCCTACGTACACTGAAAAAAAAATTCGTTCATCCATCCAAAATTCAGTTGGTTTAACAAAATGTATCTTTAAATACGTTCAACTTGATTTTTAGTTGGCATAAAACACGTTTTGTCAATCTAACTGATACTTTTTGTGGTGTGAACTGCAGCTTATTTAGCATGTCTGAGCAACTGTTTAAACAAAAATATTTCGAGACAACAAAATGCATTTTACACATTCAACGATTTTCTTTTCTCAGTGTACTTCCATAGACAATGTGTTTTTCAAGATATATTCAACATTTCAATCGGTTAAAAATTGTCTGAGTTTCCGGCCACCTTAAAAAATGCAGTTTTGCCGCTGCACAGCCGCCGTTTTGAAATTAATCGCTTCAAAAAAATTATTGTATACAGTCACTGATATATGATACTGATGTATGATAAACACAGTTTTTTGTAAATTCGATTTATGGTGTAGTTTTTCTGAAAAAAAAAAAATCCCCAAAAAGCCTATTTTTCGGCCTCTAGAGTGGCCTAACCCCTTAAACATGTCAAATTTCGTGCCAAAAAAATAATGTCTGCGGGGAATTTTATTGCCCGTTATTTTTTTTTTTTAATCTGCAGCTGGAGCACACAAATTTCTTGTTGAGACTTAGGTTTAAACGCTTCCAAAATAATGATTTTGGCGTGTTAAATTGGGGGCATTACTGCATGGAGGCTCATGTCAAACGCTAGCTGAACTTGCAGAATCATGAGGAGTCGATCACACAACAGTTTCGAAACGTTTGGAAGCATTAGAAATGTTTTTTTTTAAGCATTAAGGGATCAGTGTCAGTCTATTTTCGAAACTTCAATTTTCTAAAAACATCAGTTTCGTATACTAGATACCTGTAGAAATACCGTAGAGAACGTCAATTAAGTCGGAGTGACTAATAAGGGGCAAAAAAGAGTGATACAATAGAAGCCTCTCTGCTCCGCGCGCAACCGGCGTGTCGAGCGCATACTTGTCGCTTCTCCGTCTTTTTTTTCCGTAAATCCTTGGTTCCTATACATTTGAGTTTGTTTTGAGGCAGTTGGGCATCAGTTTTTGTTTGGAAAGGTTATGTTCAGTGCATCATAATACTGTCTATACGAATATTCTCGCAAACATATTTGCTTGTGAAAACGGAGCGAAAACATTGCGAACGATGGATAAAAAACGCAGCAGAAATTGCGGAATAAAAAAAAATCGTCAAAAAAGGAGACATTTTCGGGGTAATCAATTTGCCGGTGAAAATGATACAAGTTGTACAAGTGCATCCACTGAAAATATGTCCAAACAAAGCCGAGATTTTGAAGTAAACTTCGATCAAAGTGTGCCATTATAAATTTCCATTATAAATTTCGCTTCGGTTTTTACTTTACAAAGTATTCGAATGTGTAAAACGTGTAAAAGTGATGGTCAATTTTCAAAACGTGCTGAAAAAGGATTAGGATTTCAATTAGTTGTACAATGTGAATTAGAAACTCATATTCCAAGCTGTCTACAAATTAATTCTTCGTATGAAATGTGAAAGCGAAGCTTTTGAAGAAGCTGAAGGAATAATGTATGGCCCAGGCATGGCTTATTGAGGGTAAAAGGTTTTTTTTCAAGTCTCATGTAAATACATTTTCACAAGAAAAACTTTAAACGCGTTTTTCTCAAAACAACGTTTTTCGACCTTGTCGACATGATTTTGGAAAAACAATTCTATTCTCTATTCTATGCATGTATCTTTTCGACCCCCACCAAGGGTATACATATTCATTAATATTTAATTCTATTTTCAAGCAACTTACGTTGTAAAAAATGGTCGAAAATTTAAAATGTACCCCATTTTGTGTTTACTTATCGGGGGTGAAAGTTTTAGGTAGGGGTCATCACTATAACTCCACTTTATAATAAAAACACTCGACTTTTTGTTTTCAGATTCTCCGAAGTCCAGATATCGTGTCGAAAAAAAGAAAGCAGGGGTAACTTCACGTAGCCAAAACGCCAAGATAAATATTTAAAAAAAAAAATTTTTGTACCTTAAGGCTTCTATTTTTTAGGATAAAAAGATAAAACTATGGAGATAAATTTTATTATGCAAAAAAATCCTTGAAGATATGTGCAATAGATGGAGACTGATGCCTTAATTTTCACGAAAAAAAACAGCGAGAACTTGTTCAACATCTCAATACAATTAATCTTTTACGAGCGTTCATCCTATACTTTTTTTCTAGCGGAAAAAAATCATTGAGTCTTATCTAAACGTACATAAGATTTATCTTCTCGGACATCACACACGCATGGTGATCAAACAGTCGACTATGGTTTTGCTTTACGAGTGAAGTATAGTCGCAACTAGATCAATTATTTCCAAAAACACATTGCTCTTTTCCAAGAGACCCGAACTCTCTATCTCTCTCTGTGTCTCTCTCCAGGCGACCGTTCTCCGTTTCTCTTTCTTCTGTTTCCGTTCTTCCGTTCTCTGTTCTCGGTCATCCTGCTTCATCCGGCTTCGCCGGGACTCACCGTCTCTCCCATGTGCACACGATAATTACATTATGGCTGGCAAGCAAAGAAGGAAGAAGGAAACTCGCCTGTGGACGAATATTCCTACTGCAAGAACTCGCCATCTGGGGTGTCGATATAGGCAATGTAGAATTCTTTGATCAACGATAATTATCGTCTCAAATATGTGTGCGCGTGTGCTACTGCAGGCATACTTGAATATAAATTATACGCGTGCATGGACGTTGAACGCGATGGGATTTTGTGTAGGAAAAGGGCTGAAAACGTGAGCTAAACGGATATCATTTAATCGTATCCGGGACGAGTTACAGCCTCCCATTACGTACGTATATGATGAATATCCGTCGTGCTAATAGCTCTATGGCGCTGTGTCAACCGCATACTTGCGTATCTACATGGCGACATCCGGCCACCGACTCGGGATCTGAACGATGAGACGTTTCCGGATAACAGTGAACGCAGCCCAACCGAACATGAAAACTCATCGTGAATATGCTGTATTGGAGACTGGATAACAGTGAACGGCTGTACAGCTGATGCCACTGGTGAATATGCATATCGACGGATCAATGTTGACATATGTCCACATGAATCATGTTCAGATAAATGGAAATACATTTATACACTGAGAAAACAAAATCATTGATCCAATATCATTAGTGTTATTGAATGAAATTTCGTCGATTCAATTGTACAATTGTTGGTGTAAATAATTGGATTTATTAGTCCAAATAAAGCGCTATTGACTTTAATAACATGAGAAAATTTAAAGTTTTTTTTTCATTCAAAAGGTATATTGTTAGCCGTGAAATATTTATTATTGAAACTATCTAAAAAATTATCGCGAACAAATTATATAGTTAGTCCAGTCGAGATAGGTCTAAAATTCGATTAACCTGGACTTAATTCCGGGCTTCGATTTTCTTTTTTTATACTTAGGGGGGGGGGGGGGTTGTTGGTAGCGTAAATCTCGATTTTCGGGAAAATCCCCCTGGAGCGTTTGCCGCCATCTTGATTTGAAGAGGGATTTTTCGGTTTTCGAATAGCTCGCTTCATTTCAACCTTAGAGTGAAAATGATCATGTCAAAAGTTGTGGGAACTGTAATTCCCCACAAGGTTGGTGATTAGAGTTTTTACCCTAGGATCGATATTTATAGAGTTACACTGCAAATAGGGGTAAAAAGTTCACCCCTAAATTAAGTATAAGTCCGAAAATATTGATCCTAGGGTAAAAATGGTACTGACCAAAGTTGAAGAAAATAAAATTTCCTACCCGATTACTCCTTACCATTTTTACGATAAATTTGATAATAAACGAAATAACTGAACATAAAAAAATGTTCACCCCTAAATTAAGTATAAGTCCGAAAATATTGATCCGAGGGTAAAAATGCTAATAACCAAAGTTGGAGGAAATAAAATTTAATATGTGATTATTTATTACCATTTTTACTATAAACTTGATAATAAACGAGATAAGTTTTAAAAAAACGTTTTTTACCGCTTTTAGCAGTCTAACTCTATAAATATCGATCCTAGGTTAAAAATTATAATCATCAAACTTGTGGAGAATTACATTTCCCACAACTTTGAATACAATCATTTTGACTCTAAGGCTGAAAATAAGCGAGTTATTCGAAAAACAAAAAAAAACCCTCTTCAAATCAAGATGGCGGCAAACGCACCAGGGGGATTTTCCCGAAAATCGAGATTTACACTACCACCCCCCCCCCCCCCCCCCAAGTATAAAAAAAGAAAATCGAAGTCCGGAATTAATTCCAGGTGAAATCCTATTTCGACTGGACTAAGTTTCGAATGCATTTTCTGCAACGCACAGAAGAGTATTTTAAAGAAAAAATCGATCAAAAGTCGATTACAATAATTTTGTTAAAATCTACTACAAAGTATTCATCATTAAAGCTTAGTAAGTATTACATTACTAAACGAACTTTTGAATAACGCTCCATCCTTCCTCCAACCGAAACAGCAGTCAGAACTTTCTCAATATGCGACGCGCTTATTTTTATTCTCAGCGCTCCTGTTAAAACGTTATCTTTCAACCGTCATTTTCAGTTTGTGTGCGGTGATATTTTAATGCAGCCATCATGAATATTGAAGAGGAAGATACGTACTTCAATTAAGAATATTTATTTTGCGCATTGTACTTGATAAAGTGACATTTCTCATCATATACATTCCAGAATAAAAATGTAACGTGTTTTCTTGTAAACACTAAATTGAAAAGTGGTTTTGTACATCAGTTAAGCCGAGTTAACTTATGATTTTGTGCGTAACGTGAAGTTTAGTTATTCTTGATAATGTTTTTGAAAATAAACGTTCCGCATGTATCCGCCATTTTTTGTTTTATTCTATTAACCCTCGAACCGAGACTATTTTTCGGCACCGTCGAATGGAATCATTAGCGTTCGCGACATGTTTACAAACCTTAAATGTTCCAAAAAATTCTGAAAAATGCATAGGTGTTCTTCGTGTTTTCAACTATAGGTTCAATAAATAAAAATGTCATAACATTAATTTTGAATTGTTAATTTCATCGTTTCAAAAAATGCAGGAAATGCACCGTAATGTTAAAAATTCATCATTTTTTTTAAGTAACTTCTTTTCAAATATCCTTTAAGTTATTTTAACTTGAGATGATGTACTTTCAGAAAAAAATTTGGCAGGCTTCGGGAATTCATAAAGGGTATTTATTTTAAGGGTTGAATATCGCTATTTAATATGGACACTTATAGAAGATAAAATTGATAATAAATGTAAAATATTGATGGATAAATTGAAAAGTTTTCGAATCGGGAAACTCATCGCACTCCTCTACCCCTTCCTGATGATCTTTTTCGATATAATCTTTATCCTCAGAGTTTTCCCCGCCAAAATATTCCACTTGTTTGCGAGGACGAAGTAACGCACTAACCTCTTCGCTAGTTCTCACATTCATTTTCGCTTTTATTTACTTAACACCTTCATCAAAATTTATATTTTTACTCAAAAAACATAATTATCGAGAAAAAACATAATTATAGAGAAAAATTAAACCTTTTCAAACCTAAAAAGTAAACCTTTCCCCAGTGAGACGTTACAACTCTTGCTACCGGAAACGTTGGACGTAACGTCAACACAGACCAATAATGAAGACGTGGATGGATCTAGTGAAGACGAATCTAATTAATATAATTTTGTGAAATCTATTTTTGCAAACCTTTTTTTAATATTTCATGTATGGCCGATAGTTTTAAATACACTATAACGACCCTAAACTGCTTTTCATTACATGTCCAATCGATAAAAATCACAAAATAATTTTGAGCAACTTTCGAGGTGAAATACTCCTCTGTGCAACGAACAAAAAAGGGTTTCAATGCATAACACGAATATTGTTGATTCGAGTACACAGGAAAAATTGAATTTCGCTCGTTTGACTCAGATAAAATTTCGATTGAGTAAGTATGTTATTTTATTTTTTTCACCATATCCGATATTGATTTTCAAGTACCTTATTCGTTGAAATATTAATGTTTTATTTTGAATGAAAAATATTAAGCAAATGTTTGAATTGGTTAAAAAGTTATGCGAAAATAAAATTTGTTTCTGGCGCGTTTGGTTGAAAAAATTCAACCAAATCATGGCCGAGTGCCACCGAAATTATGAGTGTGAGGAAACCCGTAGTTCTCGGAGTAACCGCTAGAAGCCGCAAGCGCGCTCGTTTCTCGTAAGCGTAGCGCGAACCGAAAATCTACTTAAACGCCGGAGAAACTCTAAAGAGTATCGCTTCTTGGCCTGTGGCTAAGATCAAAGTGTAGTATATGTTCTTTTCAGTTGAATATTTGATATTCTCTCCATGGATATTCCATTGGATATCTGATATCCCGAGCAGAAAAATTGTCAGGCTGGCCTGATATTTGATCTGCGCCTGATCACCTTGTAGTACGAAGGCCGTATTTAAGTTTGCCTTAATTTGCCTGATCAAGCTGGGGTCAGGCGGTGGTCGAGCAACCGGACTTACGGCTTACTTCAATTCGCCTGACCCGGCTAGCTTCAGGCGATGTCAAGCAACTGGACTTACGGCTTACTTCAATTCGCCTGATCCAGCTAATTCAAGCAATCATCATAAAACTGGACTTCTAGAGTTTGGCGCTAAAAACGTGCCTAACCTCATCTTGTCAAATGATACACAGACACGAGAGAAGCACGAGACATATTATTAATCACTTTATACATTTTTACATAAAACGTGTACGTTGTGAAAAAGATCGACAAACACAATCGGAAGAAAATTGCGCAACGACTGCGTCTGCGTGAATAGCGGGCTCTAAATAAGGGAAAAAACGAAGAAATAATACAGCAGCAGGTTAGTATAACAATTCATTTTTTTCAAAGACTTACAATTCTTAAATCTATAAATATTAATTGGATTAAATCTGACTATAAATTAACCATACGCCAAATTATATATGCATTGGTTGAAATATTTATTATGATGCATTTGACAGACCTGGAACAGATCCTCTCAGCAAGGAACAACTCGAAATTCCTGAGGATTGGCATGTGTTGGCGCTACCACTATGTAAGTAGATTTATATTTGTTTTGTGTATCGCTATTATTTTCCTTTACTTTGTCCGTCTCCTTTGTCAGATAAGAAAAAGAGACAGCGTAGGCCAACCAAATAATGGTAAGCTGACAGCGTAGTTCAATCTGGTAAATGTTTTGCCATCGGTGCTGATTAGCCCGGACAGCATAGGCTAACCGAATAATGATAAGTTAACTGCGTAGTTCAGTTAAGTGAAAGTAATTCCATCAGTGCAAATTAGCCCATAAGAAATGCACTTCGGATGGACATTACATTCACGGAACTGACTACGCTGTCAACTTACCATTATTTGGTTGGCCTTCGCTGTACAGGCCCAAACAGCGTAGGCTACCCGAATAATGATAAGGTGACTGTGTAGTTCAGTTAAGTGAAAGTAAGTCCATCGGTGCAAGTTAGCCCATAAGAAATGCACTTCGGATGGACATTACATTCACTGAACTTCACTACGCTGTCAACTTACCATTAGTTGGTTAGCCTTCGCTGTACGGACCTGGACAGCGTAGGCTAACCGAATAATGATAAGTTGATTGCGTAGTTCAGTTAAGTGAAAGTAAGTCCATTGGTGCAAATTAGCCCACAAGAAATGCAATTCGGATGGACATTACATTCACTGAACTGCACTACCGCTGTCAACTTACCATTATTTGGTTGGTCTTCGCTGTACGGGCTCTCCTACTTTGATTCTAATTTTTATTAAAAAATTACCGCTCGCAGCTTTTGCAACAATTTTTTTTCTTCTTTAAGGTAGATAATTGGATGGTGAGAAAAAGGAAAAAAAAAGTAGAGCTCAAATTTGTGCCGCCCTAATAAAATAATGTGCATACCTTGTATAGATATATATGTAGACAATGAATTCTAAGTGGGATACACATTTTCATATTTTTCAGTGGCTGTCATTTCGAAATATAGGGAACACGGAATAGAAGTTCTTCGAAGCAAATTGGACAAGCCGTTGGAGCGGTATCAAGGCCTGATTAATTCAGCAAAAGACTGGGACAAGTTTCGAGCGTTACGGAAAAAATGAATAGAACGCCCAATGTAACGTTTCCTAGAAACATCTGGTCATAAAAACGTTGAGCTCTTTTTACTTTATTCACGGAGTTTCTTAAGTTTTTGTTTAAAAAATATATTAGTTTATTTCGGGATGATAAGTGGAATATTATACAGTGATATATCTTAGTTTATTTCGAGTTTTTGTTCTATTACAAATACAAGAAAAATGATGTTTGTTTTCCACATAGATATATGTGAAAAATATATGTGATAGATTTTATATTAAGATTAAAAAATAAACGATCAGCGTTATTTATAAAGTCGTGCCTTTTTCTCTTTTATGTATGCGTTGTATTTTTTATTTCAGGAATAAATCGGTCATCCTGAGCCGTGAAAAATCATATGATTTTTCACTTTGATCAAGCCGTGAAAAATTAAGCTCTTATCAGGTCTTAATTTTTTACGCTGATCAGGCCTTGATCTTTTACACTGATCAGGCCTTGATTTTTTACCCTGATCAGGCCTTGATAGTTTACCCTGATCAGGCCTTCATTTTTTACCCTGATCAGGCCTTGATAGTTTACCCTGATCAGGCCTTGATTTTTTATCCTGATCAGACGGAAATCAGGGATTGTGTTTCAAAAATGATCAGGGCTTGATAAAAAATTCTGATCAAGGCTGGAGAAAGAAATCAGGATTCCTAATCAGGTGTTTATTGTAGCTGGAGCAAGATTTCTACTCGGGATTCTCTCCACTATTATCGCGGATGATCATTCTAATGCTCACTTTTTATTTAAGATTTAAAACAAATTGAAAAACTTACGTCTCATGGCATATTCGTTTCGATGTAGTAAATATATAATTAATTATATTGATTATATTTTTGTACGAAATAAAAAATGTTGTAGCCACACCTGCTGATAGCAAGCGTTACACAGTTATCAGATAATGTTAGAAACAACGTGTACAAGTACTCGAAATAATATATACGCTATGATGTGTCATAACAAAGGGTGAACGTACCTACTTTTTTTCACTCACAAAACGGCCCAACTCTCATCATTTGAATTATAAATCAATGCCAGTTGTGCCACACTTTCTTTCTCGACCATGAGGCGAACCAAAGCGCGTAATTCGCACGTCCTATGCCTGCTTGAAAATCAATATCGAACGACCTTTTTTCATGTCACAAGATATTACGAATGCTTACTTTGTTGCAGCGAAGTAGGTGTCGGATGCATTATAGAGAAACTGGTTGCACTCTTCGATTCGCATGAAATTGAACCGGCCGTAGTGAAAGAGAGCGCGTAATGTTGAAATATTCATTGAAATGGAATGAAAATGTTTGCGTGGGCAATGGTTCACAATAACGGTATGCGGGCACTCGACGATTAATGCTTCTACGTACCTATCCAATATGAAATGTTTTGTTTTGAAAGTCTACTGTTCCCAGAGTGCAATGGATGAAATATAATTTTAATTTTCTTTTTCCATTCAATCAGACTGAATGGAATACGATAATGAGGCTTATGCTCGAAAGTCGAACCTTTTTTTTCTACAGCTCGCCATTTCCATAATTATCAAAATGTGAAAAAAAAGTATCCGGTCGTATGAAAGTTTAATTATTATACGAAAAGATTTTTGTTTGTTTCTTGTTTTAGTTCACCTCTGTAGCCAGAACCAGCTACGCCGAGCCATGCAGTAACGGCCGGCACTTTGTTTGAATAGTAAAAACTTAATTGCTTTCTAATATTTTCTTCAAATGAAAGAAAATAAACTTAAGGCAGTAGTCTGCTTTAGAAGCCGAAAAAAGCGTTTTTTCAGCAATTTTTTTCAAAGGGAAGGAAACGATTGCGGTAAATGAAATTTTGAGACGATAGTGTATTATATTCAAGCTTTAAAAAGCAATTTTTATTATTAAAAAATATTGAAATTTTTCAAAGTTGTAACGATTTTTCTGGGGCGCCTGGAGTCTGCACTTGTAAATCAGTGCCGCTGATGGAGGTCGTGCGATGCATCTGAAACAGTCGAACCAAATTTTTTTTTAGTTTTTATAAGTTCCTTTTCTATATGAACTAACAAAATACCGAAGAAATGATGAAATTCCAAATTTTTTCGAAGTTTGAAAAATAATTCACTTGTTTGAAAAAAAATTCAATTTAAATTGCAAAACAAGTAATTTAAATAGTACTTTTGTCCAACGTTTTTTAGTTCAAATAGAAGATAATTTAATACTGAAGCTAGATCACTTTGATTTTTTTCGATCGGACATATATTGTTTTTGCTATCGCCGGCACCGTTTCCTAAAACTTGTGAAAATGAAAACTCGAGAAAACGGGCTTTAAAGTTTTCGGTCCAAAAAAATATAAGTTTTTGGATACTTACACTAATTAGATGTTAATCAGCTATCCCCGGGCCATACAATAATCCTTCCTCTTCTTCCAAAAACTCGTCTTGGCTGAGGCTTTCCGATCTTCGAGCTGTACGAGCCTGTAGAACAGACCACTGCCTTAAGTTTGGCAAGACTATGTATTGATTGTGTGCAAAAACTGGGCCTCGTGCTTATTCAGACCCGCTAACTATGGACACCTGTATTAACGCAGATTATTAGTTGCTGAATGATAGCAAAGTAATGGCCATTAGGAATCATTATTAACGGGCTACTTTTTAAAAATCGATCTTCATTTTTTTATATAATAATTACGTAAAAATGACGACTTTTTCCATAGATTTTTTATGCTTGAGTCCCAATTCGTCGCGACGTTAAAAAAAAATATATTTAAAAAATCGACCATCGTCAACGACTCGTATTTATAGCTAATTTGAATAACACGTTTGGTTTTTAAATTTCAGATGGACCGTTTAAGGGGCTATGCCAGTGTGACACTTTCAAAAAATCGACTCCTTTTGCCTTTTTCGACAATTTATACTTTCAAAAATATCATTATCATTTATATCAATATCATTTTATCTTGCAAAAATCGATAGTTTAATCTTTAAATGCGTTTTTCTCGAAATGAGATTTTTCAAATTTGTTGACATTGTAATTCAAAGAGCAATTATCCGATTGACTTGAAATGTTTACTGAGTACTCTTGAATATATTTACTCTACAATGACGTAGGATATTTTTGATTGGATGAAAATTGACGATTTGGCATTGAAAAAAAACGACCATTTTATAGGCAAGAGAACAGAGTTTTTTCATAACTACGCCATTTTGTAAGATTTTGATATTTTTCGAAAATCCTACGTCATTGTACAGATAATACCTTCCAGATAACGACATTGTTTTCCTTTTTCGGTTTCAGCTACTCAACCGGCCGAAATCACGTCAGCAGTGGAGGAACTTTTCTTTTTTGGCGCCTCTGAAGGCAGCGCAGAAGTCGCTTGGATCTCAATATTTTTCTATGAAAAAATTATGTAATATAGGTCAAATATAGCCAAATATATTCTTAATTTTCCGAAACATTTAAATGAGTACTTTTCTTCCAAAAAATTCCCGAACGTCACCCAAATGTTCAGCGTTCACACTGGTATAGCCCCTTAAGCTAAAGAGCGTCCACCACCAAACGTCGCGAAAAAAATGTCATTATCGCGTTTGTGTTTAAAAAAATGCGTTTCTTCTTCACTAACCGTTTCCCAAAAAACAATCGGAATTTGGCTATTTTTTCGGGCTCTCTAGGTAAATGTAGCCCGAAATTTTTCGATTTCCGAAAATTTTCCGAAAATTGTCCAATTCCCAAAATTTTCCGAAAATTTTCCAATTCCCAAAATTTTTCGAAAATTTTCCAATTCCGAAAATTTTCGACTTCCAACTTTTTGCCAAAGTCAGCTCACATCCAATGATAATTTTCGCTTTTATACATATTCCATATCGAAAAATAATATCCCGCTTATCTTCAATGATTCAGTCCACAATAACCCTTTGTCTCATTGTGGGCCATAATCGAAAAACCAAGCGCCGTGACTCTCGCGGAAGCAGCGGCGTGTGCAAACCCGAGCCGTTTCGCGTACCGATAATTGAGGTACGAACAAAAGACCCAGGGCAGATAATATATATCAGTTTCTTACAGCCCTGCGGTGGAATATGAAGGTTCCAGACGAGGATGGAGATACGCGAATACCCAACCATCAATTACCGCAGAAAGTCCATTACTCATATCCGCGTGCGTACAAGTTGAGGCAAAACTGGACACATTGGCCGGGGACCGATGCATCGCTCAGAGAGCTCCCTTTGTTCCGTGTACTGAAACAAAACATATGACCCGCACAACAAATTCCTGTTCTCCTTGTCTACTCCTTTAATTCTTCCACGTCTCTCTCGGTCTCTCTGCACAGCTCTCTTTCTATGTATACCTTCCAAAGCTCCTTGACAGACACCCGCGCGCACACATTGTGATCGACAGATGCTCCTCTGCTCTTTGCCCGTTTATTTTGCTCCCTTGTAAACAGCATGGAAGAATTCCCTTTCAACCGCGTAACAGAGTCATTTGTGCTGTTTAAACATACACATTTCATAGAAGCGTGCACGGATCGAAAAGGAACGGAGACAACGGACATTCGTGAACAAATAGAGCCTACTAGAACGGTAGCTCTACGTCATATTTCTCAAAATATTCAATTCGAAAGAAAAATACGTCTCGCGTGTCTACTGAAAATTTCAATTTTCTTTTCTCTTTCAACTCGATACGAGATCGTTGAGGAAATTAACTGCCTCGTTATCTTTCCAGCTCTACTCGGTATGTACAGTTCTTACTGTTTTCATGTATCCTAAAATAAAATAATCAGCGTCATGAAAAAGTAATTATCAGATCATTATTATCATATTTTCATATATTGAGAAATAAACCTTTCTGTTTCAGAAAAGACATTATTGAAATTGTTTTATCTCATCTACATTTTCTATATGATTCCGTGCCGAATGAAGTTAAGGGGGTATCCCTCTCTGAAAACTTCAAAAATCTGTTTTTTGCATATGTTTATTGTGTGAACTTTCAAGAATATTTTAAGACCAACGAAGTTACACGTATTTTAGTGAAAAAGTGGTTTACCGCGATTCGTCGAATCGGTTAAGGGGAGATATACACCTAGGAGCCGGAAAAAAGGTCATTCTTGTGAATTTTTTCACGGAAAACTATTTGAAATTTCGAATTGGGGTTTTAATTATCTAAAAGTATATACATTCAAAAATATGTTTAATTTTCTTTATTTAAAAATATCAAAAATATACAAGGATATTGTATGATCCTTGGAGCGTCGTGCAAAAACTGCGTATACGGTACCCACTGGCGTTTCTTAAAAAATCAGCTGAAAAAAAAACCAAAAAGATTATCAAATTATATACTATAATCTAGTACTTGTCATAGCCGATTTTGAAAATATCGATTTATGACAAAATGGCGGACGTTTGAACATAAATAGTGATTTTTAGGCCAAAAATTAGTTATTATTGTGCCTATAAAACAAAAACTAAGTAACGGAAATAAAAAATCCTATGACAAATACTAGATAATGGTGTATAGAATAACCACAAAAAACCTCAAGGCAATCAGTTCATTGGTTTTCGAGAAATTTTGGGTACCGATTAGAAAAACGTGGTTTCGAGAAAAACGTGTTTGAAAATTTGGGAATGAATAAATCATGAAATTTGTCAACTTACATGGAATCATCGATACCAGGCCCATAGTGTAGGTCTTCTACGGTCGACGGAATGTAGGTGTAAATGTAGGTGAATCTAGGTGTATATCTCCCCTTAAAGTACAAGAACACTCAAAAGAGGCTCGAACTGCCCGCAGATTGCATAGATTAGGTGCGCAACACGATCTCGATTATGAGGAAGGACACTTATAGTATGATGCCGAAACGGCTGAATAGCTGTGAGACGAAAATATTTCACAAAATCGTGTAAAATATGTAGCAAAACTTCGGACGCGATTATCTCGAAACTACGTATCTTGACACGGTAGGATTGATATCTTGCATAACTTTCACACTATCGACTTGCATTTTTACATTTATCGTTCTAGTACAGTCGTGCTGTATATTGGAATCGGAAAAAATTAGAAGAAGGCTAGTTTTTTGACTGGTGATTTTGTATGAGCCACGGGTGCTAAAACCAAGTTTGCCTAAAAATCGGGGTGTCGGGTTTTTTTAGGGGATGGGGGTGGATTAATGCCAAACTGCAACCCCCACGAGGTCGGCGCCGGGAGACAAAATGTTCAGAAAAATCCGGGTTTTATTTTTGTCCACAGCGGCGAAGTCGTGAAAGTTCATTTTGGGGATGAAAAAGTGTGGTGAAATTTTAAAAAATCAGTTTTCATTCGATAGCTCTTCAGGAAAAATTCATACAATTTTTGTTCAAATGGGACCGTTGTAGCCGTTGAAAAAACGCGTCGATCGAGTATTCGATCATCCCTCTCCAATAATATCTTCACCCCCAAAAGAATTGTTGAAGAATTAACAAAAAAATTGTTCACTGAATAACTCAAAAACAATCGATTTTTCGGGGATGGTTTAAATGTAAGAAATGTAGAGAATAATTTTCTCTATATTTTCGTTCCTATGGACCACCCTTGAATTTTGCTTTTTCGAACCCCTCTCAGGGGTGGAAAATTCAAAATGAAATTCTGAAAAAACTATTGACCGAAAATAAAGAGATACGAGTGTGGCGCTGTGGGCAAAAATGTAGCTGAGGGTTGAAGCTACAAATTCTTCCACGGCGGCGAATTCGTGCGGTCAATAGTTTTCCCAGAATTTTATTTTGAACTTTCAACCCCCGAGAGGGGTTGGAAAATAAAAATTCAAGGGTGGTCCATAGCACCGAAAATATAGAGAGAATTATTCTCCACATTTCGTACATTTGAACCATACCTGAAAAATCGATTGTTTTTTAGTTATTCAATAAACCATTTTTTTTTGTTTTTCCACCATTTTTATGTGAGTGAAGATATTATCGGAGAGTGATGATCAAATACTCGATCGACGCGTCTTTTCAAGGACTACAACTTTCCCATTTGAACAAAAAGTGTACGATTTTTTTCCAAAGAGTTATTGCATTAAAACTGATTTTTCAAAATTTCACCCCACATTTTCACCCCCAAAATGAACTTCCACGACTTCGGCGATGTGGACAAAACTAATGCCCGGATTGTTCTGCACATTTTGTCTCACGGCGTCGACCTCGTAGGGGTTGTAGTTCGGCATTAATCCACCCCCATCTCCTTTCATCCCCTAAAAAAAACCCTACACCCCGATTTTCAGGCAAACTTGGATTTAGCTTGGATTTTACTATTTATATTCATATCTTTTATAAAATCCTCAAAAAGATCGCGAAAATAGCCTTTTTTCGTGGCTCCAAAGTGGACTGGCCCCTTAATGATTCCATTAAGGATGTATAGGATCGTTGTTCGTGCATTTGCATTTTTATTCATGCGCAGCACCCCTGCTATCTTCCGGACATCGACTCTCGATTCCCCGCGTCGTTAGTGAGTGATGCTGTCTTACGGTCTCGTGCGGGACTTGCGTAATGAACGATAGGGTGGAGTGAATAAGAGGACGCGTCTCCTCGCGCAGGGATCCAGAGCTCGAGGTGAATTAAAAGACTGAGGGGAAAAAGCCAAAAAAAAAACGGCGAAAGGGGTTGGGGGTTACGGGGCCTGACGGTGGGCCCTTCGACGAAGAAGCAGAAGAGACTCGCCGAGTTATAAACGTGAACACCTGTGCCAACTGGGGCGCATCCGAGTTGTGTGCGACTCGTACCGAGAGACAGAGCGAGGCAGAGGCAAGCGCTCGACGAGGGCTAGAGCGAGAAAGATACTCATATCAGTGAAGAACCCAGACGTGGATATATGAACGGTGTGTACGCGCGCTCCGAGCGAACGGGTGGACAAAACAGGTGGGCAAAACCTTCCGGAGCTCACGAGGCGCGAGCCGGGATTCTCGACTCTCCGACCGCCCGGTGGCCGTCTCGCCGCTTTACTTTGACTTTAATTCATGAGAGAGGGCCCGGGCTAAAGAATCGTTGAGGGCTCTCGCGACGCGCGCCTTCCCTATAACCCTTCTTTATACACATACACGCGCGTCAACATGGATATACGGGGAAAGGACATTTTAAACCCGTTACATCTATGTAATGTTGGCCGTCGTCACACCTGTTTTGTGGACAGTCACCAACATTTTTTTTTTCAACCAAACATTGATTTTTTTCCGTAATTATGCTGACGTTTATCTAAACGTGATTTCATAGACATTGGCGTTGCGCGGGAAAAAATAAATAGTACAAAATACAGGGGCTACACAGTTCGCATTGGACTCGAGCGATTGCATAGCGATATTTACCGAAACACAGTGGTCAAAGTAAATTATTACAGTTCCTATACTGTCCTCTTTGGACTAGAACCGCTCCACTGTATCTTTTACTGGAACTCACAGTCCAAAATACAGTGTAGTCGAAAGTAAATTTTGACAGTTCAACACTGTAATATGGATTTAACAAAACTTGTAATTTGACAGTTGCACTGTAAAAATTTCTGTATAAAAACTAATACACAAGTGTAGGAAGTTTTAATGCGGATACCGCTTATGAAATTTCAGATACGATTTTGAAAATCCAAAACAGCTTATTTTAAAAATGAAAGTGTAGCTCCGTAATATTAATAAACTTGTGCGTGTGAAAAATAATGCACGTGTAAAGAAATAATCACATCCAAGTATATTAAAATCAAGAACCATTTGCTGATATCAAAATACGAGGGTATATTAAATTCAAGAACCATTTGCTAATATCAGCATACGGGTGTGTATTAATTTCACGGAAACAAAATATCACCTTTAATGTACACTGTAAAAAGCTTCTGTGTAAAAATTAATACAAAAGTGTATGATGTTTTTATGCGGACACCTTTTATGAAATTTCAGATAATATTTTGAAAATCCAAAGCAGGTTATTTTAAAAATAAAAGTGTAGCTTCGTAATATTAATATACTTGTGCGTTTGAAAAATAATGCACGTGTAAAAAAATGTTCACATTCATGTATATTGAAATCAAGAACCATTTGCTGATATCAATATACGAGTGTATATTAAATTCGTTCGTATATTAAGTTCGTAAAATTCAATTCTTTTGTGCCTTAAATGTAGAGTAAATTTAATATAATTTTCACATTGTTTCATGTGATTTTCATCAGCGTTTATGAATTTTTTTTTCAATTCCAGTTTCGCACTTTTAAATAAATCTGTTGTGATCATGCATTGTACGTATCGTAAAATTCAGATTCACATATATTATATTTTTCAGGCTGCTGTAAATAAATTTCATAATTGTTTTGTATTTTCAATGCTCTGTTTTTTTATAGTTGATTTATTATACATCTGTAGTAATTTTCAATTGAAGAGACGGGTTAATGCAATACATTTTCCACAAATTTACAAACTTGTCTTTGAAATTCCATGTTGCATCTATTAAATTCTATATCCACGTTAGATTTTCATGTTCCCGTTTTAAATTTACGGTACAAGTGTTTCAAATTTAATTCCATCTACTGAGTTCGTAAGATTCAATTCCTTTGTATCTTAAATGTATTGTAAATTTCATATAATTTTTTACAGTGTGGTTAATCTGTATTGTGTACAATGAATGCGCCAGTTATGTTGACAGAGTTTATCTACACACAAAAAAAAAGTTTATCCATAAAAGAAGTTTGAAAAAAACGTGTAGAAAATATAAAAAATCAGCCACATTCACAAGAACGTAGCTTTTTGTGAATAATACTCTTTTTTATTATTTCTTGAATTATGTCGCACAAATTTCAACGTTCGCATCCTATCGACCACGCACTACTAACTGGCAATCCTTTGTGTCCTAGCCTCGTGCCTCATTTGCGTACAGTATAAAAATCAGTGATCGCATTTAAATTTTACGGTTGAATATTTTTACTGAAATCACTGATGTATTCCCAATATCAAACTGCAAATAAACCAGTGTAACTGTAAAAATCTCAGAGTGCACAGATAACGTCACGAACTGTCGAAAGAAGAGTAAAACTACCGCGCCACACTGTGAAATTCAATGAATCACTCTGTACTCAATACACTGTACACTGCAACCCTTGCACTTTACGTACAGTATAAAAAACAGTGACCTCATTTAAATTTTACTGTTGAATATGTTTACTGAAATCACTGATTCATTCACAATACCGAACTGCAAATAAGCCAGTGTAACTGTAAAAATCTCAGTGTGTACAGGAAAATTAGTCATTTTTGTAGGACAGGATTTACATTACTCTGTTTTACTGTAAAATGAAATATGGCAACCCTGTTTTTTATGCGGTTTATACTGTGATTTTCGCTGTTTCTCTTTTTCCGTGTACCGTAATGTTACCCGTGCAGAAATTGTAGACATCCAATTGGACTCCCATAATTGCCTCTACTACTGATAGAGATCCGATGGGTCATCGTATTGGATCAGTATACTAAAACGTCACGCTCGTGCACTGGATTCTAATAGGGATTCCCCATTAGAATCCAATGCATGAATCCAATTTGATCCTGAAGGATTCTCACATTATCGAACAGAATCCTATACGATTCTTGACGGGACTCATTCCATCCTGTACGTTTAATTTTCTACACAATATATATACAGCCATGGCCAAAAGTATTAGGCACCCTGTAAAAATTCTATACGGAGAAAAAATCGAACATCTCGGTGAAAAAAAATCGTAAGCCAATTTATCAAACGGGGTTTTGAAGCGGACAAAGCCAGCTTCATTTAACTTTTTTATTTTTTTGTACCCGGTACGTCATTTTGAAAAGGTCGCTTTTTCACGATTTTCGTACATTGCAAAGCGCGAAATTTTTTTCTCGCAAAATTATTCAGTTTTTTCTTGAAAAAAAATGGTAGGTTTCCGAAAAGCTGGTATAGTGCGGCGTAACTTGAAAACTATGAGGTTTGGAATATTTAGTCTTAGGAGTAAAAAGTTGTATTCTGTTGTTTTGGAGTTACCAAATTTTTTAATGATTTTTTTTACAAAATATCTTTGTATCGCTATTTTTGGTTGATGATCGACGATTGGTCGAATTAATTTATTGACGTTACTTTGAAATAAAGACGTTTTAATAAAAATATCAAGAGCCTTGCTCTAAAGTATTAGGCACCCCTATCAAAATAAAACAAAACGAAACGAAACTGAAGTTAACGGTGTCCTTTTGAAAGATCTTATCTCTAAATCGTGAGATTACTATTTTTCAAAGTCCAGCACGCGATTTTGCAAAGTGCGAAAATCGTGAAAAACCGGCATTTCCAAAATGATGTACCGGGAACAAAAAAAATCGCAAAAATAAAAATGCAAAATTGAGCTGGTTTTGTCCGCTTCAAAACCCCGTTTGGTGAATTGGTTTACGATTTTTTTGCCGAGATATTCGATTTTTTGTCCGGATAGAAAATTTACAGGGTGCCTAATACTTTTGGCCAAGGCTGTAGCCATACATCATGAGTGAATCTCGAATAAGTACAGTACTACCTCTCTAAGAGAGCGGTCTAGGGCGGTTAGGGGAAGAAATTCTCGAGAAATTCGTCGCCGAAGCCTTCCCCCACCGCTAGGTTAGCGCGCTCGAAAATCGCGCTTGTGGTAGCGTGTATGTGTTTCTCCACTCGAACTCGATAAGAGAGCGCCAGCTGATCACGAAAATGAAGCCGTCTCTACGATTCTTGCGGACGTCAACAGGACTCTATACTCTGATGTATAGTATATATGTTATGATACATACATATTGTACATGCTGTACGATATTTGCATTTATTACTACTACTCATAAACATATCTCTAGTATAATGTAGCCTCGATAATTTTTATCAATATCAATAATATTCTATGCTGTGTTAATGTCTATTAAAATATATTTTACTTGCATTAAATTACTACTTGAAATTTAATTATGGTGCATGTTTTTTTCTCCGACTTTACGGCTCAAACGTATATATTATTATACAAAGGAATATTATCCATTTGACAATCGTGCGACGTGCGATTTTCTGAAATCGCTCGCGATCTCTTATCGAGTTGTCCGCGACAAACTCGAGAGGCCTCGGGTACACTGGACAGCTCGAGCTAGGTGGAGGAACCCATAAAATGCGCTCAAGCGGAACGGCGGGGAAATTCTCTCTTAGCGAGGGCTCTCTTAGAGAGGTAGTACTGTATAAATGGAAGTTTTATTTAAAGTATCATTATTGAAAAAAACGAACCGTGGGAAAAATCCGCAAAGGGGATTTATCGTAGAAGAGTGCAGAATCCAATTGGATCCCAATGAGGCGTTGTCCCTACCAAATCCCTATTGAGATGTGGAGGCATCTTGAGACTCCCCAACAAATTTCTGCACGGTTATGTTTAGGTATGAAAATCGAACGTCTTCAAGATCATCAGTGCTAATGCACCCCCTCAATTTCACGTGTTCTTTTAACGTTTGACGGGGTTGTGGAAAATCTTACATAATTTACTTAGAACAGTTCGCACTACCTCATCGAGTACGTTCTTCCCGACAAAAAGCTCCCTCCCTTTATCTCCCTCTCTGTCTCTCTCTCCCTCCCTGTCCACCTTCTATTATAAATCATGCCTTCTTATCGGTAAATTTTGGTTCATTTCCTCATTTGGTTTTTCCGTCCATAGTTTTATGCATTATTTTTCTTTGATATTTTTTTCATCGAAAATAATCATCTATAAAGACAATTTATAAAAATGCGAATATACACACACCTGATTCTTTGTAGTTTTATTTTCGTCTTCGTTTATTTCTTCACTTATGTTCGTTTGTTTACTTCACGTGAACGTTATGTTCGTATGCGTCTTTATTGCAATCGTAATTAACTATAGAATAATGCCCAATAGCCTTAATCATAGTCTACACTTGAAGCTGAGTTTCTGTGAAAGATTCATCGAAATCGATTCACAAGGAACATCCCTCAGGTGACACTCATCGATTTTGTTGAACTTTGGATATGTTCCAAAGCACCGAAAAGTAAGCAATACGTATTTTTTTTATCGGCGGAAAAACGGTTTTAAGGGGTGAAGCCACCCCTCGAAATAAGGCTAGGTGGTTCACCCCTTAATTTTTTTTGCAATGTCACTAGGGTGGATTTTTCATTGCTTCGGATTAGAAGAATTTTCGTTTTTGTTTCATTAAAATCGGTGGACTCCTCGTGTGTGAAACTGCTATATTACCGCCAGAGATGCCTTTTTTCGAGGGGTGGTTTCACCCCTTGAAACCGTTTTTCCGCCAATAAAAAAAAATACGTATCGCTTACTTCTCGGTGCTTTATAACATATCCAAATTTCAACAAAATCGAAGGGTGTCACCTGAGGGATGTTCCCTGTCAGTAGTTCTAGAGTTATAAACGAGGGGTGGTTTCACCCCTTAAAACCATTTTTCCGCCGATAAAAAAAAATATGTACCGCTTACTTTTCGGTGCTTTATAACATATCCAAATTTCAACAAAATCGAAGGGTGTCACCCGAGGGATGTTCCTTGTCAGTAGTTCTAGAGTTATAAACGAGGGGTGGTTTCACCCTTTAAAACAATTTTTCCGCCGATAAAAAAAATACCTATCGCTTACTTTTCGGTGCTTTATAACATATCCAAATTTCAACAAAATTGAAGGGTGTCACCTATGGGATGTTCCCTGTCAGTAGTTCTAGAGTTATAAACGAGGGAAGGTTTCACCCCTTAAAACCATTTTTCCGCCGATAAAAAAAAAATACGTATCGCTTACTTTTCGGTGCTTTATAACATATCCAAATTTCAACAAAATTGAAGGGTGTCACCTATGGGATGTTCCTTGTCAGTAGTTCTAGAGTTATAAATGCACTAATGTACAGCCAGTGAGACAAAACTTCCCAACTTGAAACTAGCCGGTGTTATGGCACCTCAAAGCTGCCAGAACGGCTGCCCATTTGCCAGGCGCACCGTTCGCAAAATGTTTTACAATTCCCTTGAAAATGGAACACCCTTCAGATATACACGCACACACGTGCTTGTACAGCACGTGCCCGAGTAGACATGTGTTTCACTCCATCGTCAATCGTCCCTGATGCATAGACTTCACTCTCGGCCGTACGAAAAAAGCGAATAAATGAGGACGTCCGATCGCAACGGCGAAATGGCCCTCGTTCCGGGACAGCCAAGATGTTTTTTCGTTAATTTTTTTTTCTTAAATCGTTACCAATGCAATTAGTAAGACAAGCTTCCGAATGAGAAACGTCCGCGCCATCGATACTACCTTGTTACGACCGTTTGATTTTTTTTATCTGTTTCTTCCGACGATGTAGTCTTCAAGATATAGCGGGGGGGGGGGGGGGTGCAACAAAAATTGAGAAAGTCACGAGCCGATGTAGTGCAATGTTGGAATTGTGAAATGGATACGTTGGTGTGAAGGTACCGCGATTGTTCCTGATGCAATTTGCCCGGTAAGATTTCATATATTTTAATAATATCGCGTATGTAGTCCGTTCACAATTAAGGGGTCACTTTGGAGCCACAAGTGGATATTTTCCCGATTTTTTTGGGAGGATTTTATAAAAGATGTGAATATAAAAGTTGTTGGGCTTGATGAATAAAGTCTTGAAATACATTTAATAAAAATGTAATTAATTTTTATTCATTTTTAAGTACAAAAACTATAGTTTAACGTAACGCCTCAAAAATAGGTGGGCTAGATAGCTCCATCACAACTCAGCAACGGCTCGTCTGAAACAAAAAAATCAAAGTCCATTAGATTCAGTATAACACCAGCTACAAAATGACCCTCGAATATAAAGTTTTATCAAAAAATAAAAAAATGGCAGATGGAAAACGAAAAAGGTTTTTAAAAACGCGTTTTTTCGCAGTTTTTCGCAAAAAAAAGAGTAAGAATAAAAATTTTAAACCATCGAGGGTCATCTCGTTGCGTATCATGTTTACAATGTGGTTCCAAAATAAATTACGCATATTACATGCAATACTTTATTTATTCAGAATAAAAATAATTTGACCCACGACTTTCTTACTTGACTTCGTATTAATTTTCCATTGGATCGCGTTCGTGTTCAAATTTATCAAATAAACCTACGATCTTCGATTATTTCGAATCTTCTTGGTTCTCTTTTCGCCGCACTGAATTTTTTTTCCCATTTTATTGACAATTCGACCAACCCGAGGCTTCTGATCGTTCAGCTATTATTTTCTCCATTATTCCAAAACGTTGTTTCGTTCTTTCCAGATATGCAGGAGATACGTGTATGATTTCCTAAAAAAAAAGCTTCACAAGTATTCGCTGTACCCATATATAGCGAATGCTCGTTAACAATCTCGTAGCCATGATCTCAAAGATCGATCTGTATCTCGTCTATTATATCTGCCGCATATCTGGCATATATATGTGTGTAGGGTGCTATGTACGAGGGATCTGATAGATTAAAAAGTTGATAAGCTCGTTCCGCCTATAACATGATCGAGTGGAACGTGTGCGCGGCCAAACGAACTTCTGTTCTCGATGGAACGTCGATAAGCCCTGCGCCTCTTGTATTCTTAACCACCTATCGCTCTCTCTCTCTCGTTCTCTCGCCGTTCTGATCCCGGATCATCCGCTTCCGGCCTACGGCGAGAAGCGAGGAGAGGAAGAAAGGGCGCGATAAAGAATCAAGAGATAAAAGAGAAAGCTGAAAGATCGCTGAATCTTCCCGAAGCGTTTTTTTTTTTTTCGTACGATGAACGCTGTAGTATAGGCCATAGAACGCGAGCGAGCCGTTTCTTAGATTAGTTATATATATTCATGGATGTTTGTATGTGTATATATTATTATATTTTTGATAATATATATAATATTTTTAATTTTACATTATATATATATTTTTAATTTTACATTATATATATAATATTTTTTATTTTACATTATATATATATATAATATTCTCAATTTTTACATTATATATTATATTTGTAATATTTTTTATACCATTCCACGGGGTCTTTTCCCTTATTCCATTCTCACCATATTCCACTTCATTTCCCAATTCGTGGGAAAAAAATACGCGAAATAAAAAAAAACTCTTCTTCGACAATTTATAAGGGAGATATAGAAATAGTTAACTAATTGTAAGTCACGCGAGGGGAGCCGCGCGGCGGGACAGGCCCCTACGACGCTACCCGGTTGCATCGACGACGTCGTTCGCTATTTCGTGCGCGGGAGATCGAATTCAATCATGATCCGCAATGAGATGAATGCTAACAAGTGTGTGTCAAATTGAAAGTCACGCCTGAAAATATTAAGGGGTTAGGCCACAGTAACGGGTATAAAATCATGTGCGAATTTAACAAATTTTTTTCGTATGAAAAAGTGATTCACTCGTAGAATTTATTACACATCTATTTAGTATGAATATCAAGCTGTTAGAAAATATATATATATATTTTTTTTCGATGTACAAAATGGCCGACTACTCGAAACTTCTCGAAACAGCTTTTTTCCAATTGGCGTGACAAATAACTCCAACAATTTTCCCTCGATTTACTTCAAATTTAAAAGTCATGTTCCTAATTGCATTTCGCAGAGAAGTACGTACGGAATTTCTGATTAAACGAAAACTTTTCGTTTTATGAGCAGTTTATGAGCAGTTATAACGAAATCTTTCACTGAAAGTTCATTTCTTAAGTTCAAATACCTACATTGGTATAAAACAAAATTTTTTAAAATTCCGTACGTACATCTCTAGGTATTCTGATGTAGATTGACGAGAATTTTTGTTTTTTGTTATAGGTAAAAAATTGTGGATGCTAAATTTCACGCCGCAGCTAAAAAAAAAAGAAAAGAAAATATTAGCAGTCGGCGATTTTGTACATCGAAAAAAAAATATATATATATTTTTTTAACAGCTTGATATTCATACTAAGATGTGTAATTAATTTTATGAGTGAATCGATTTTTCATACGAAAAAAAATTGTTAAATTCGCACATGAATTTACACCCGTTATTGTGGCCTAACGCCTTAAGAATGCACACGAACTTGAATCATACGAAAATTTTGATTACAACAGTAATAAATCGAAGAAACATATAAATAACTGTATCTCCGCTTGTAACGAAGATACTGAGACCTTATTTTGGAAATGACGCGTCTCGCAAAGACGTATAAGAATCTCGAAGAATATTTCAAGTAGCTCCAAAATTCAAGTAGTTATTTAGATTTGTTTATGAGCAAAAATTTCATATCCTCGAAAAACGTATTTTTGTCTTTACTAATCATTTTTTGAGTTAAATCCTGAATGTACGCGCTGAGAACTACCACCACGATTTTTTTGCACTCTGTGAGCCTTCTGGATTACTTGCTATACACTGTAAAAAATTTCTGTATAAAAATTAATACACAAGTGTAGGAAGTTTTTATGCGGATACCGCTTATGAAATTTCAGATACGATTTTGAAAATCCAAAACAGGTTATTTTAAAAATGAAAGTGTAGCTCCGCAATATTAATATACTTGTGTGTGTGAAAAATAATGCACGTGTAAAGAAATAATCACATCCAAGTATATTAAAATCAAGAACCCTTTGCTGATATCAAAATACGAGTGTATATTAAATTCAAGAACCGTTTGCTAATATCAGCATACGGGTATGTATTAATTTCACGGAAACAAAGTATTACCTTTAATGTACACTGTAAAAAGCTTCTGTGTAAAAATTAATACACAAGTGTATGATGTTTTTATGCGGACGCCGTTTATGAAATTTCAGATAATATTTTGAAAATCCAAAGCAGGATATTTAAAAAATAAAAGTATAGCTCCGTAATATTAATATACTTGTGCGTTTGAAAAATAATGCACGTGTAAAAAAATGTTCACATCGATGTATATTGAAATCAAGAACCATTTGCTGATATCAATATACGAGTGTATATTAAATTCGTTCGTATATTAAGTTCGTAAAATTCAATTCTTTTGTGCCTTAAATATAGTGTAAATTTAATATAATTTTCACATTGTTTCATGTGATTTTCATCAGCGTTTATGAATTTTTTTTTCAATTCCAGTTTCGCACTTTTAAATAAATCTGTTGTGACCATGAGTTGTACGTATCGTAAAATTCAGATTCACATATATTATATTTTTCAGGCTACTATAAATAAATTTCAAACTTGTTTTGTATTTTCAATGCTCTGTTTTTTATAGTTGATTTATTATACATCTGTAGTAATTTTCAATTGAAGAGACGGGTTAACGCAATACATTTTCCACAAATTTACAAACTTGTCTTTGAAATTCCATGTTGCATCTATTAAATTCTATATCCACGTTAGATTTTCATGTTCCTGTTTTAAATTTACGGTACAAGTGTTTCAAATTTAATTTCATCTACTGAGTTCGTAAAATTCAATTCCTTTGTATCTTAAATGTATTGTAAATTTCATATCATTTTTTACAGTGTAGGGGAACACCGGATTTAGGCAAATCGGTTATTATTGCTAAACTATATGATATGGCTCGATAAAATTTAAAGATATCTCTTAAGGGGTTAGGCCACAGTAACGGGTATAAAACCATTTGCGAAATTAACGCTTTTTTCGTATGAAAAAGTGATTCACTCATAAAATTAATTGCACATCTATTTAGTATGAATGTCAAGCTGTTAGAAAATATATATATTTTTTTTCGATGTACAAAATGGCCGACTACTAATATTTTCTTTTCTTATCGTTTTTTTAGGCGCTCCGCGACGTGACATTTAGTATCCACAATTTTTTACCTAGAACAAAAAACAAAAATTCTCGTCAATCTACATTCGAATACCTAGAGAAGTATGTACGGAATTAAAAAAATATTGTTTTATTCAAAAGTTGTAGGTATTTGAATAGAGTCGTAGGTATTTGAATGAATTTTCAGTGAAAAATTTCGTATAAAACTGCTCATAAAATGAAAAGTTTTCCATTAATCAGAAATTCCGAACGTACTTCTCTCCGAAATGCAATTAGAAACGTAACTTTGAAAATTTGAAGTAAATCGAGTGAAAATTGTTGACGTTATTCGTCACGCCAATTGGAAAAAAGCTGTTTCGAGAAAAACTATAAATCGACTAGTAACTTATTCTTATGATGATAAAGCACCATCTCAGCAAAAAAAATCGATTTTTTGAAAATGCTACCGTGGCCTTACCCCTTAAGGACATCCCGCAATATTCCACTTCTATTATTTTTTATATTCCTTATATTCGTCTCGCAAGATATTTTTCCACTTTACAAATGAGAAAGTTCTCCATAAATTATCGTTACGCTAGAAAAAAACGATTGTTACAATTCTGCACTTTTTCTTGAAGATCGAGTTGACAATTTCACCGTCGCTTTTAGCAATTTCAATCCTTAATAAAAATCTTGTAATTGCTGGGGGGGAAAAAGTATCCCCTTGCTCCGCAAACGGGGAACTACGACATCCGCCGGGAAAAGAGAAAAGTCAATTAAAGCAGCGAGAATTAATAAACGTATTCAGACGAAGGTGCAACACACATTGGCAGAGGACACGCATCGAACATACCTGCGGTCCGTCGTCGCCTAAACGTCGAAACCGCAGCCAGATGTTGGCTCCTTGGCGCGGTCATACATTAAAAGTCCAACTCCTCCATGACCAGCTGCTCAACTCCTCCGCGCCATAGCATCCGAAACTCTTTCCTTTTCCGTCTCTCTTCCGCTCTCTTTATCCCTCGCTTCTTCTTGCCCCCTCTCGTAATTTTTTTTCTTGATTCTCTTTTGTTTCGCCCTCGTTTCTTCCTTTATTTATTCTTTCTCTCGTCTCCGCTTCTCCGTTCCTCTCGTCGGCCCGATAATAACACGCTATCCTTGCGTCCGAGGAGCGCTAAATTTATCAATGGATCTTCGTATAATAAGCTAATCGGATGTATTATATCGCCGCGATCCTGTGTGGCGCCCCCGTCCTCCTTGCCCTCTCGTTCGCTCGCAAAGTACTACTTACAAAAACCCTAACGTCGACTCGTATTTACCACTTTAACACATACTTTTCTATGTACACACACGTATATATGAGGCATTCCACGTCACTTCAGCCAGTGAAAAAAAAACATTCACAAATAATTTTGAAAAATCGAATTACTTTATTGAAAAATATTCACCGAATGTCGACATTTTTAAAAAATTTCTGACGTTTTATCTCGTTGATTACCATTTTCTTATATTGTTCCATTCAAATGGCTGTATCTTTGGCAGGATTTGACGTATTTACATTCGTAAAAAACGAAAATGTGCGTCTTTTTCTAGCGTTCCAGAAAAAAATTAATTTAGATTTTATTCAGCAAGTCGAACGTCCGTTTCAGGGCAAAATATGCAAAAATATTTTTTTTCTCAAGGAAAGACACTCGTTTTTTTATTTTTATGAATTTCCCCGAATTGTAAATACGAAACACGGATTTTTGGTATTTTTTATATTATGGGATTCCTAAACACCGTGAGGTAACGGCTATTTTTATTATTTTTTTTTTTCATTAATATTCGGTTGAAGAGTGTGGAGCACTCGCTGTATGTTTACCAGGTTTTTGAAATACATATGACATATACGTCATATGTATTGGAGCCTTGGAGTAATCCACACTCTGCAATCGAATATTAATAAAAAACAATTTTTTAATAAAAATAGCTGTTACTTCACGGTGTTTAGAAATCCCATAATATAAAAAATGCCAAAAATCCGTTTTTCGTATTCACAATTCGGAGAAATTTAAAAAAATTAAATAACGAGTGTTTTTCATTGACAAAAAAAATATTTTTGCATATTTTGCCCTGAAACGAATGTTCGACTTGCTCAATAAAATCTAAATTAATTTGTTTCCGGAAGGCTCGAAAAAGACGCACATTTTCGTTTTTTACGAATGTAAATACATCAAATCCTGCGAAAGATACAGCCATTTGAATACAAAAATGTTAAAAAAATGGTAATCAACGAGAAAAAACCTCAGAAATTTAAAAAAAATGTCGACACTCGATGAATATTTTTCAATAAAGTAACTCGATTTTTCAAAATTATTTGTGGATTTTTTTTTACTGGCTGAAGTGACGTGGAATGCCTCATATGTGGATAACTGTTCCTCACGGTGAAACCTACCGCCTTGCATGAAAACATTTCGTAACGTGAGATACGGTGAAACGGTCAATTTCATCGTGGCTGAAATCCATTGAAAGTCTGCTGTCTTTGTATTTGTATAAAAGATATGGGCGTTTTTTTTTATTTCTCGGGACGAGCAAATGAGGAAAGCATTTATGCACGTGGTACTGCAAGAAACTACGAAAGGTAAACTTAAGGGGAGGGAGAGAGAGAGAGAGAGAGAGAGAGAGAGAGAGGGGGAGAGAGAGAAAAGGGAATTTAAGAGAAAAACGAATAACGAAGAGTGCAACTAGAATAATATACGAAGACAATGAGAGGAAGTCAAGGTCCAACGAGCGCGGCTTCCTTTTCCTCGATTCTACAGAACGCTCGAACAATGAGAGAGTAAGAGAGAAGCAGAAGTTTATAGAGAGCGATGGGCGGAGCACGGGTATTCGAGCTCGAGGAGCGATCGCGATGTCTCGCGATATCGTGAATCGGGGTTGTTTCAGCCACACAGGCACACACGAGTGTCTGTGTGGGTGTAGACATATATGCAGATCGCGAATGTCTCTAAGCCCCCTACCGTTATATCCGTAACAGATAAAGTCGATCAGGAGATTGCCACTGACGTTGGCACATCCAACGCACGTTCCTTCGTCATCGTTTAATAATTGCAAATTTCATTATACGCTTTCTTCTTTTCAGGCGGAATATATTTGATTCGGCAAAAAGATGCGTGCGTACGAGCGTTTTTTTCGCGATTTTAACAATGCGATTTATCGACAAAAAAATTCGTTCGTCGATTTTTCGCTCCGTGCAGAGTATAGGGGCTAATGAAATCGAACCCAGCGCCCGCACAAAAAATGCATTAAGGGGTAAGGCCACTGTAACGGCCCAAAAAAAAAGGTTTTTTCACTAATTTTTTGCTCCCGAAATTGAAGGTATTTGAAAAAAAACTTTTAATGGTGTTATCGGGCATACATTAAACTTTATTATAAAATTTTTTTACAGTAAAAAAAAAACAAAATGGCAGTTCCACAGCTATCTTCCCGGGACATGTTTTGCTTCCAGGGCTCCGCGGCACGCAGCACCACTGGTGCACTTTTGAATCTAGAACAACAAAAAAAACCATTAATCTAGAGGGCTATAGCTAGAGAATGTCGATCGGATTTTAAAAAGTATCAATTTTTGTGGATTTGGCGTGCGTTTGAAAAAAAAAATTGATTTTTGACGAAAAAAACGGCAAGTTTTTTGTTAATAAAAAATCAATAAATAAAGTTCTTGAAAATTCCGATCGACATTCTCAAGATAATGTAAATGTTCACATCTGGTTAAAATTTCAAGTAAAAAAAATGAAAATTGTTCGAGTTATGCTTCGTGCCATTTTGAAAAACCATGTTTCGAGAAAAACGCGTTTAAAGTTTTGCGAATAGTTTTTTATTGGAAAAAATTAAAAAGAGAAGAAGCACAGGACCTTTTTTTTCTTATTCTAGAGGGTTTAAACTATTTTTTAAGCCAATAAAAAAAAATCGATTTTTCAAAAAATTTACAGTGGCCTTACCCCTTAAACTCGGATATTTATCTATATGAGCATAGTACGAGATTTTTTAAATAAAAGTTTAAATAAAAAAGGCCACGACAGTTACTGTATAATAAAATGCAAAAATACCGGAAGGAATAGTAAATGCAAATTTTATCGATGTCCTGCGGCAAATTGGAAGTTAGAACAACGTTACAAATGAATTGCTGTGGTTTTACCTTTAAGAGGCTATACCAGTGTGAACGCTGAAAATTTGGGTGATTTTCGGGAATTGTTTGGAAGAAAAGTTGTCAATTAAATGTTTCGGAAAATAGAGAATATATTTGGCTATATTTGACCTATATTACATAAATTTTTCATCGAAAAATATTGAGATCCAAGCGACTTATGCGCTGCCTTCGGAGGCGCCAAAAAAGTTCCTCCGCTGCTGACATGATTCCGGCCGATTGAGTAGCTGAAACCGAAAAAGGAAAAAAATGTTATACTGGAAGGTATTTCCAGTATGACGTAGGATTTTCGAAAAATATAAAAATCTAACAAAATGGCGTAGTTATAAAAAAAAGTCTGTTTTCTTGCCTATAAAATGGTCGTTTTTTTCAATGCCAAATCGTCAATTTTCATCCTATCAAAAATATCCTACGTCATTGTAGAGTAAATACATTCAAGAGTACTCAGTTCAAATTTCAAGTCAATCGCATAATTGCTCTTTGAGTTACAATGTCGGCAAATTTGAAAAATCTCATTTCGAGAAAAACGCGTTTAAGGAGGTAGGTCTAGTTAGAATTTTCAAAAAATCGATTTTTTTTTCATTTTCTAAAAGTATAATATCTTACGAGTATTTTCCGACCAATTGAATGTAAATTAGACCATTATTCGCCGAAATACATAACTTTGAAGGACACCCTGGACGCTGCATGCAAATCGTACTCAAAACTTTAAACTCGTTTTTCTCAAAACCATGTTTATCGAAGTCGGTGATCAATGTAACTCGAGAACGGCTTTACCGATCGGGTTGAAATTTATATCACTCCTTCTATACATAATTTTCCTCCGGATGAACGAAGGATATTTTTTTGGACAATTATTTTTTTTTTATAGTCAATTTTTGTAAGTGAAATTTTGGTGAAAACAACACTTTTGACTTTCAACGTCCGCCATTTTGTGAAAAAAGGAAATTTTTCAAAACCCTTCGTTCAATCGGAGCATTGTATCATTAACTAAAGTTTCCCCCCTGTTTTGTTGGTTTCAGATAATCCGTCACAGCGTGAGAGTGATCACCGCAAAACCTGTTTTTTTTTTGCAGCGTCCTCGGCCATTGATGCGTATCGGCTTATTTTGAAACATATTTCTTTTAAAAAATTATAATGTTTACATTAAATATATATCTTTTAAACGGAAGAACTTTTGTTGTAAGTTATTTTATCGTTTGGCCGAAAAAAAATCGGAAATAAGGCCTTTTTTAACGTTCCAACTAGACCTCAATCCTTAAAGATTTAACTATCGATTTTTGCAAGATAAAATGATAGAGATACAGCCTTGAAATTTTTACAGGATATTCTTGAAAGTATAAACTGTCGAAAAAGGCAAAAAAATCGATTTTTTCAAAGTGTCACACTGGTATAGCCCCTTAAAGAAGTTTTGCAAGGCGTAAAAAAATAAAGGTTTGCCTAATGGCACGAGCTTGAATTATTAATTATTCACAATTCCTCTAATTAATTGATTTTTTACAATAACTCTGAATAATAATTTAAACTTTGGTCATATTTTGTCCTTAACTTTTCTACGTCCCTATGGTGTTCAGCATATGCTACAGTTTTCCCTTGGATCGAGTTTAAAGTGGGAAATCAATATTGTGACTCGCAAAGCCGGCCTTCAAAATGATGCTCACATCGGTCTAAAAAGAAAATTGTCCTTAAGAGGGAATGACACCTTATCGCGGTCGTTATGGTAGAACAATTACAGATTCCCAAAAATCTCTGAAACGGCTCTTCGGATCCCGTCGAAACTTTGCCAAACGACGTCAAATAGATAGACGAATAGCTGTCAGCCCCTCAAATTTTCTGAATTTGAAAAAAAAATGTAGATTGGCTTATCATAAGCCAATTTAGTTTTTTTTCTCAAATTCAGAAAACTTGAAGGGCAGACAGCTATTGGTCTATCTATTTGACGTCGTTTGGCGAAGTTTCGACGGGATCTGAAGAGCCGTTTCAGAGATTTTTGGGAATCTGTAATTGTTCTACCATACCGACCGCGATAAGGTGTCATTCCGTCTTAACGCATTATGAAGTGCAACAATATATTTTTGTTTCAATTTAATAACAGCAATTATATAGCTCCATTTTTCTCGTCTTATAACAAAATTGCAAGCAAACAAAAATATAGATTTTAAGCAAACTTTCCTCACTTTTTTTTCATTTCAGTTGAGAAAAGAAACGCTTCTTGCCGGCTTTGGCCAGACAAATTGATTTAATGCAAAGAAATTGAATGCATTTGAGGCGCGATTTTAATTTTTATGATTTATCACAACATTATAACCACAATTCCAGAGCCTTTGACAGAGCCGACAAAAATACGAACGCCACCCGAAGGTTGCGCACGGAGCCAATAACCCGTTCAGGTTTAACGGGTTACACCTTGCTCGTGGCCGTAAAAAAGAGGATTTTTTTTATGGGACAACGTGTGCATTTTTAATTTTTTTTTTACTTATTTACATTAAAAATGGTTAAATATGTGAAAATTTGGTTTTAATTATCTTTTACAATTTTTGTATCGAAAAATATTTATAAAGACGGTAGATAGAATGGTTTATCAGGTTTGAAAAACATCCTTCGCGGTGACCGCTGCTGAAACAAATCATCAAAACAAAAAAATGCTACGCATCTAGTTTTTTCATGAAATTCTAGTGCTCGAACGAAGAATTGAATCAAATATCGATTTTCGAATAAATGTCACACTTCAAAGTGAAAGTAGTGATTTTCGGTAAAAAAAAATCTCTTTTTTCGTTGATAAAAAAATGCTACCAAAAAGAAATCCTTCGTTCAAGCACTGCTTTTTAATATGTAAAAAAAGCGTGTAAAATTTAACCCTTAATAGTCACACTGGGTCCACGGGACCCAAACAAATTATTTTGATGCCGTACAACTTTTTTTTTCCAATAAAACATAATTTTTTTTATATGCGTAAGCGTTTCATTCTCTCCTTATAAATCGCACCTGCGATGGATAAAATAAATATACTTTTCGAAAAGTCCACAGAAACCGCTATGTAAATTTCAAAGTACATTGTTTCCAGATTATGAAACCATTTTTTTTGTCAATAATTACAATAGTTACAGCAATTTTTGTAGAACAAAAGTCATTTTTCACGTTTTTAAATATTTAAAATTTAAGGGGTACCCCCACTAGTGATTTTGAAAAAATCGATTTCTTTTTTATTGCATTTTTTTGAAGTATAAGTATCTGAGAATATGTCCTGAAAATTTCAAGTCGATCCGAACAAAATTGACTGAGATATGAGCGTTGAAAGAGAAGAATTCATTGTGTAAACGACCAGCTAATTGAAACTTTAAACGCGTTTTTCTCAAAATGGCATTTCTGAAGTCGGTGACCAAGATTACTCGAACACTAATGAACCGATCTTCTTAAAATTTTGCAGGCTTATTTAATACATAAAAATGTAGTCTTTAATCGGTCGATTTTTTTTTTCGAAAAAAATGGCCGTTTTACAGCCAAAAAACGGCCGTTTTTTTTCGTTAAAATCGAACCATTAACTTTGACTGTCCGCCATTTTGTGAAAAATGAATATTTTTTAAAATCCTTCGATTAAAGACTAGTTTATCCTTATAATTGATTAAATCCATCCGCATTTTTTTTCAGATGATCCACATCGCCGCAATGTTGGTCACCGCAAACCGTGTATATAAAAACATTATTTCATTGACGGCCATTTGCCACTAAACAATGTAATATTTTTCAATAAAAAAATGACTGAAAGTTCTTCAAGATGTGTTCTTTAAGATGGTATATTGATCGATTAAAAAAAATTTGTAGTTTTCTTTTAAAAAATTCATGAAAAAGGCCTTTTTTGCGCTACAAGTGGGGGTAACGCCTTAATTTTTTATTTCTAACCAATATCCTTGTATTAAAGAAGGTTCAAATTATACCTCACAATTTTTTTTCATATCGCTCAATGCATTATTTCATTATTTATAACAATTTAAAAACAACTGGGTCCCATGGACCCAGTATGACTATAACGTGATTATAGCTAAGCGCGACTACTAAGGGTTGAAGTTTATCGGTGCAGCGGTTTCTGAGATATCGCAGTTACCGATTTTGCAAGTAATTTTGAGAAAAACGCATTCAAAGTTTGCCGATTCGCGGAACTTACCTATAAACACCCATAACTCCCTCCAGAAATTTTCAGAAATTATTTTAGAAAAGTTCGATTTCAAGAATCCGTCAAAAATCAAAAATAGATATTTTCAAAAGTTTCAAAAGTTTCAACAGGTGTAAACAGGTGTAAGCAATTGACTGTAATTTTATTTTCGTTGTCTATCGGTTGGAGAAAATAAATTTCGAATGATCAGACGATGGAAAATTTTTGTCAAACTAAGAACAAATTGGAGGTAGGTACGGAGTAATAATTGGGTACGGGATGGTCAATTGGAAAATGTAACGTGGCAACTTTATTTCTGCACTATATCCTAACGTCAAGTATATTATTTCGGATCGATATATAATACATACGTTGGGGTATTGTGGGTCGATATATCTATGCGTCAGCGCAATTACATGGTGTGCATACACGACGTACACGGGGAGGGGGGGGGGGGGAGGGGGCTAACTGTATTCGCACGGTATCAGTACAAACTTCCTTGTTCGCGAGACAATTTATGTATCGGGCGTGCATAGGAAAGTTTCGCGTTTCTCTAGTGAGAAAATCCTCCATGCCCATGTATGTGCTTGTGTACTTCACCTCACGAGTACGTCGCGCTTACTTATTATCCACGTTGAATGGAGAACTTCATATGAAATACGTGTGTAGGGGCGATTGATGCAAATGTTCTTCGCCATTTTGTCGATCAAAGAAATTTTCCTCGAACAGATGAATCATTGATCTTCGATTAAAATTATCGATCGAGTTTGCAATAACCGATTGAAAATAGGGGTGAATGGAGGGTGAAAAATCGCCGGGGAATTCTCGACGAATTCCTCATTGCATATATTCGACCATGGTACTCAGACACGTGATGCAGTACCATCAACTTTTCATTCCTATTAAGGGGAGATATACACCTAGATGGTCGAAAAAATCGATTTTTTTTCTTGCATTTTCTTGAAGTTCAAGGTCTCCAGAATATCTGGTGAAAACGGCAAGTTAAGGCCTGGTATCGATGATTCCATGTAAGTTGACAAATTTCATGATATATTCATTCCCAAATTTTCAAACGCTTTTTTCTCAAAACCACGTTTTTCAAATCGGTACCCGAAATTTTTCGAAAATCAATGAACCGATTGCCTTGAGGTTTTTTGTGGTTATTCTATACACTATTATCTAGTACTTGTCATAGGATTTTTTTTTCCGTTACTTCGTTTTTGTTTTATAGGCAAAATAATAACTAATTTTTGGCCCAAAAATCACTATGTTCAAACGTCCGCCATTTTGTCATAAATCGATATTTTCAAAATCGACCATGACAATTACTAGATTATAGTATCTAACTTAATAAACTTTTTGGTTTTTTTTTCAGATGATTTTTTAAGGAACGCCAGTGGGTACCGTATACGCAGATTTTTTTACGACGCTTCAAGGATCATACAATATCCTTGTATATTTTTGATATTTTTAAATAAAGAAAATTAAACACATTTTTGAATGCATATACTTTTAGATAATTAAAACCCCAATCCGAAATTTCAAATAGCTTTCCTTGAAAAAATTCACAAAAATGACCTTTTTCCGGCTCCTAGGTGTATATTTCCCCTTGAGGGGTTAGGCCACAGTAACGGGTATACAATCATGTGTGAATTTAACAACTTTTTTCGCATGAAAAAGTGTTTCACTCATAAAATTAATTACACATCTATTTAGTATGAATATCAAGCTGTTAGAAAAAATATATATTTTTTTTTTCGATGCACAAAATGGCCGACTACTAATATTGTCTCTTGTTATCTTTTTTTAGGCGCTCCGCGGCGTGACATTTAGCGTCCACAATTTTTTACGTAGAACAAAAAACAAAAATTCTCGTCAATCTACATTAGAGTACCTAGAGAAGTACGTACGGAATCTAAAAAATATTGTTTTATTCAACTTGAGATTCAACTTGAGAATTTGAACTTGAGAAATGAATTTTTAGTGAAAAATGTCGTTATAACTGCTCATAAACTGCTCATAAAATGAAAAAATTTCGATTAATCAGAAATTCCGTAAGTACTTCTCTGCGAAATGCAATTAGGATCATAACTTTTTAATTTGAAGCAAATCGAGTGAAAATTGTTGAAGTTATTTGTCACGCCAATTGGAAAAAAGCTGTTTCGAGAAGTTTCGAGTAATCGACCATTTTGTACATCAAAAAAAAATTTAACCAATTAATGTGTTAAATTAATTGTTAAGTTAGGTAAAAAATGTTAAGTAAAAAAGTTAAGTTAAGTAAAAATGAGTGAATCACTTTTTCGTACGAAAAAAAAAATTGTTAAATTCGCACATGATTTTATACCCGTAACTGTGGCCTAACCCCTTAACCGATACCTTTATCAGAAAATATATGACGATAATGAGAATCATATACGATGATCGTGGTGAGAAGGTGATGAGGTTCGTCGGCATGAAGAGTCTCGTTTCGCGGATGTAACTATTATGTTCATCGAGCCAAATCGTCGACTTCATATACATGCCAGAATGAAGAAGCCCGCCCTTTTTATTTCGTTTCTCTTTCTCATCCACATATCCGATTGAACTTTGGCGGAAATTAACGAGAAGTCGTTCTCATTACACGCTGATGTGAATCGTAATTGAAAAAGTCCATACGAATTATCGCAATCTTGAATCATTTTGTGAAAGATTGTTATTGAAGATAAATCGGCGAACAATATTTACAAAAAAAGCAATACGAGCTCGTTTTCTATTGTTTAAAATCCAGCGTTGTTTCTATTCTGAAGCGACAGAGTCGATTAAGGGCTTACACCTAATAGGATTTTTTTTAAATGTCGATTGTCTTCCACGGATTTTAAAAATATAACGTTTCGAAAACATTCTCAGCAAATTTCAAGTCCACGAGGTCCAGTAGGCAGGTTCTGCGAACCGGCGAACTTCAAACGCGTTTTTCTCAACAAATAAAACTTTATTTAAATCGGATACGACGATATCGCAAAAATCACTGCACCGATCAACTTCAAATTTTACAAGCTTCTTCTATATATGAAAAAGCAGTGCTCGAAGAAAGGATTTTTTTTTGGTGCATAGTTTTTTATATCGCCAAAGATAGAGCCTTTTTCGCCGAAAAACAATACTTTCACTTTGGACCGCCGCCATTTTTTCAAAAATCAATATTTTGTCAATTCCTTCGTCCAAGCACTAGATCAAAACAAACTGCGCCCTGCACAAATCATTCTATCTACCACATTTATAATTATTTTTCAATACAAAAATTGTAAAAGATACTTAAGGCGGGATATACGTTTAGACAGGAAAATAGTACGCAATATTGAGGAATTTTTTAAACTAAGAAATAATTATTCTACAATTATCGAATGTATTTAGGTATACTTTAATAGTATATTTAAGTATATCAAACAATTTTCTTAATTCAGCATCAAAATGGCGGAGCTGTGACAGAGTGTTACAGCAAAGTCGCCGCGGGAGTTGCGAATCGACGCACTGTAAAAAATGATATGAAATTTACAATACATTTAAGATACAGAAGGAATTGAATTTTACGAACTCAGTAGATGAAATTAAATTTAAAACAGGAACATGAAATTCTAACGTGGATGTATAATTTAATAGATGCAACATGGAATTTCAAAGACAAGTTTGTAAATTTGTGGGAAATGTTTTGTATTAGCCCGTGTCTTCAATTGAAAATGACTACAGATGTATAATAAATCAACTATAAAAAACAGAGTATTGAAAATGCAAAACAAGTTTGAAGTTTATTTACGGCTGCCTGAAAAATATAATACATGTGGAACTGAATTGGAATTGGAAAGTATCGTGATTGTACCCCTATCTGATATTATTTCTCGTCGACGCTGAGTTAAATATAAGACAAATCTTTAGGAATATCGATGATATACTTCTCGAAATAATACCATCTAGTACATGAATACTGTGATTCGATTCAGAACTTACCAAGACAAAAGCCACTGAGATTAACAATTGTTTGTCAAAAACAAATCACAGGTAAGTTGAATTTAATGTGTTCGTATATTAATATTAAAGAAACATTTTATGATTTTCATAATTGTTGACCCGGACGATATCTGAAAATCACTTGAATTTCAAATACATGCGTGCAGTGGACAGAGATGGGCGCGTGGTCGGTGTGCGAGCTCGGTGGTCACTGAAGTTAAGGGGTTACCCCCACTTGCGATTTTGAAAAAATCGATTTTTTATTGCATTTTTTGAAGTATAAGTATCTGAGAATATGTCCTGAAAATTTCAAGTCGATCCGAACAAAATTGACTGAGATATGAGCGTTGAGAGAGAAGAATCCATTCTCCGTGTAAGCTGAAATTGAAACTTTAAACGCGTTTTTCTCAAAATGGCATTTCTGAAGTCGTTGACCAAGATTACTCGAACACTAATGAACCGATCTTCTTGAAATTTTACAGGCTTATTTAATACATAAAAATGTAGTCTTTAATCGTTCGATTTTTTTCGTTAAAATCGAACGATTAACATTGACTGTCCGCCATTTTGTGAAAAATGAATATTTTTTAAAATCCTTCGATTAAAGACTAGTTTATACTTATATTTGACTAAATCCATCTGCATTTTTTTTTCTTCAGATAATCCACTTCGCCGCAATGTTGGTCACCGCAAACCGTGTATATAAAAACATTATTTCATTGACGGCCATTTGCCACTAAACAATGTAATATTTTTCAATAAAAAAATTACTGAAAGTTCTTCAAGATGTGTTCTTTAAGATGTTATATTGATCGATTAAAAAAGTTTTGTAGTTTTCTTTTAAAAAATTCATGAAAAAGGCCTTTTTTGCGCTACAAGTGGGGGTAACGCCTCAAGCAGCATTGGGCGCGGCCAACTGGAGCGGTGACTGTTTGCCCGTGCACTGGTTTGCGCGTCAACCTCTGCGTGGGAAACAGTTTGTCTGAGTTTCTGATGGTAATACAACTGAAACTCAGCCAAATATGGCCGCCTGTATCGGCCCAGGTTTTCCGCAGTTTCCCTGGGCCCTCGTACAAATGCGATACAGTAGTGCATTAGGAAAGAGTGGATGCGGACAATACTCTGGGGGGGGGAGGGGGGGCTCTGGAAGGATTGTGAATGATATGGAAGGAATAAAGGAGAGGATGGTAAAAGGAGAAGGGTGCCTCTGAGGAATACATATATAAAGAAAGAAAAAACATGCAGTGATTTCACTGCATTCAAATTTTTATTATTCAAGTATTCAATATTAATTATGGGAGAAAGCTGCGAAAAAATCATATACACAAGTATCACGAAAGCATCATACAGTATATGAATTGAGTGGTCTTAATTTTATCATTTTTACATAAAAACGTATTGCCATTATCAATTTCTGAAATAAATTTAATACTTAGGATCAGTAATTTTAATACACACCCGTATATTGATATTAGCAAATGGTTCTTGAATTTAATATACACTTGTATATTGATATCAGCAAATGGTTCTTGATTTCAATATACTTGGATGTGATTATTTCTTTACACGTGCATTATTTTTCAAACGTACAAGTATATTAATATTACGGAACTACAATTTCATTTTTAAAATAACCTGTTTTGGAATTTCAAAATCGTATCTGAAATTTCATAAGCGGTATCCGCATTAAAACTTCCTACACTTGTATATTAATTTTTATACAGAATTTTTTTACAGTGCGTGCAATCTAGCTTCCCGTAGACTTTGATTTGCAAAAAAGTTCACACATCTTTTCAGTTAGAATATGTATATTTTCTATGTGACGGTAATTAAAATGAAGAAAATGCAAATTTAAGAAAATGGCACGAATTTTCAAAAAAAAAAATCAACATTTCACGCAACATTTCTGTTAAATGTGGATTAAAAAAGTCGTTTTTTTTCCAAATTTTTCAAAAACAATCCTCGTCAAGTAGAAGATACCAACTTATCAATATTTCTACCAAGTTTCAACTCAATCGGCTTAATAGTTTTTCAGTAATCCTGCACGCCAATTCCGATAATGCAGTTTTGAGAAAAACGCGTTTGAAGTTCACGCCCGCTCCGAATCCGAGCGGTGAGGCGCAGCGTTGACGGGCTGTAACGTTTGAAGTTTTTCGAATTTCGTTTTGAAGCTTTGGGAAAATATTCTACAAACATAGTTCTATCCCCTTCCCGTCGCCAACGAGGTTAAATACCCGGGAATGTATCTCGATCGAAGGCTAACTTGGACGAGCCCACGGTCTTACGTACAGGTCTGGAAACGAAGCCAGATTTCAATGGAGTCGTGAGGCAGCGTTACGAGCTTCACTTTTCATTCCGCTCACCGTCACCGCCGTCGCTACTATCAGCGAGTACCTCCCACCCACGGTCTTCTGTGATCTCTCCCTTCGCCCCTTGCCTTTTCTTAGACCGTGCCCCGTGCCATTTGTTACTCCATTTTTTATTACAACGTTCTCGATAACCTCTGTTTGTGTCAACGAGCATTTGTAGTTTGAAAAATATTCATAAAGCTGGCGAAGGTGGACCGTTGTTTCAGGGCTTTCTAAACTGACGAACCAATAAAGGTATTTGTATATTCAACATTCCATGTGTTGCGTATTTTTTTCCTTTCGCCATCGAAAGAAACTCGGAATAAAATTCGAATAAAAATCCATTTTACTCGAAAAAGGTAAGTATTTTTATTTATTTTTTAAATTTTTATATTGGTCTTCTTCCAGCCATACAGGATCTTCCCCTTTTTACAAGCCCCACTTCTATTCTCTTCCACAATCCCACGTCCTAATTCCACAATTCTTTCTCATTTACCTCTATTTCCCCTTTGCCCCCCCCCACGAAAAAGGTAATGTGCATTTCGGATCATCGAGAAGAGTGAGAGAGACGGACGGAAGCTGGTCTGTCCTTGTCGCACACGTACACGCCGACAGCAATGCCACGTAGTGGCGAAAATTGGAAACAAACGTGGGTTCGTTAACAGTGCCTACCTCCACCACGGTCGTTTACAGACCTGTACGTAAGACCGTGGACGAGCCACGTAAAAAATAAAAGAAAGGCACTAGACATTAAGGAGGTACGGTGTTGACCACGCTAGTAAACTAAGAGTCTTTTTTTCGCCATAATACCGCTACGTTTTAGACATATGTGTGTGGCCTATATTTCGAGAAATATTTTTTAAGTATTGAATTTCAAGCTACTTATTATTTTTATAATATGAAAACAAACGTAATAATCTACTACTCGACTTCAGTAGTACACCATATCTTTGACGTTTAGCATCGTTGCATTTTCGATAGCTGTCATGGTCCCACGCGCTCGGCTTATTATTTTTGGTAGCCGGTAAACATGGAGAATGAAAATAAGTACTGTAGAAGTTTATCAAGAGAGTAACAGGATTGTACCTGAAGTCCAGTTCAGAGACAAAGGTAGATTCTGTCGGACAAGAATTAGAGAGTGAAAAGATGATATTGCGAATGCAAATGAAAAACGTCGCGTTGACGTTAACCTCAATATCCAATGTCCAATCTGTCCGAAGTCAAAACATATTTCATCGATTGTTATGTTATTTTTCCCTTTCCTAATTTTCACAATATTTGCAGATATAAAAACGAACGTTCATTTTATATGACGGTTTTTCCATGCTGAATTTACATATAAATGCGTTGTATGCATGTCGCCAGAAAGATTGAGATGCCTTAGCTATACATAAAAGAACTTTGAGTAAATATCGACGAAAGGCCTTTTATAATCGATTAAAAAACGTACGGCTTCACACAACCATATTTTTAATTCGCGTTGAAAATATCCGATAGAAGAATCAAATTTGCGCGGGTATCCGGCGTTGCCACACTTCGAGCAAGATGGCTGCGGTTACGTCACGAGACGTCTCTCTCGCCGAATACTTCGGTTTTTCGCGACTTTATTTCTAAATTTATTGCTTATTTCTGCGGTGAGCTTTCCAATTTAAGTTGCCTTATTGATCACAACGAACCAAAGAACGCAACCGTCAGTTTTTTTTACGCGTGTCTTGGCTCCAAGTAGCACAAAAAAATCGATATATGAGAGGACAGGCACATTTTGTCGTCTACGTGTGACTAATTGACCAACTTTAACAATTAATAACTCGGAAACTGTACGGTAAATCTCGCGGAAACTCCGCATACGCATGGACGAAGCTCTCGACAATGTTATTTTAAAAAATCGGGCTTTTATCTTGGACTCGCTCTAATCACCGTACCTCCTTAAAGTCAAACAAATGTACTGGCTCATCGGTAGGAAGTTTATACTAATCCACAAAACTAAGATATACTATACTAATCCACAAAACTAAGATATCTATACTATATCTATGCTAATCCACAAAACTAAGATATACTAATCCACAAAACTATAATTCGACCCATCTGGACGTACGGTATCCAACTCTGGGGAACTGCTTCCAACTCGAATATAGAAATCCTCCAAAGATTTCAAGCCAAGACGCTTCGCATCATGGCAAACGCTCCTCGGTTCGTCACCAACGCCAGACTACACCAAGATCTCTGGATAGAAAAAAACAAAACCAGTGCACAAAAACTATGAACGACGTACGGACCGAGACTTGATCAGCATCCAAACCCACTCGCAACCAACCTACTTGACATACGAGCAATTACGAGAACACTAAAAAAATGCAAGCCTCTGGATCTACGAGAACGCTTCCACACGAAATGAACATACATAAATTGATTAGAGTGCATCACTGGATGCACCATCTGAACTACTCTATATTGCTACTTGCCATTGTTCTGCTATCTTGTTTCTTTTGTGTTTCCAACCAATATCAAAACTATTCATTGTTTTATTTGTATGACAGATTATAGTTTTAAGGGAAGATATACACCTAGATGGTTGAGGTCGAGGATTCAGAAGCTATGAACATTCCGTCCACCGTAGAAGACCTACACTATGGGCTTGGTATCGATGATTCCATGTAAGTTGACAAATTTTACGATTTGTTCATTCCCATATTTTCAAACGCGTTTTTCTCAAAACCACGTTTTTCAAATCGGTACCCAAAATTTCTCGAAAACCAATGAACCAATTGCCTCGAAGTTTTTTGTGGTTATTCCATACAGCATTATCTAGTACTTGTCATAGGATTTTTTTTCCGTTACTTAGTTTTTGTTTTATAGGCAAAATAATTACTAATTTTTTGCCCAAAAATCACTATGTTCAAACGTCCGCCATTTTGTCATAAATCGATATTTTCAAAATCGGCTACGACAAGTACTAGATTATAGTATCTAATTTAATACTCTTTTTGGTTTTTTTTTTCAGATGATTTTTTCAGGAACGCCAGTGAGTACCGTATACGCCGATTTTTTTACGACGCTCCAAAGATCATACAATATACTTGTATATTTTGGATATTTTCAAATAAAGAAAATTAAACATATTTTTGAATGTATATAAGGTAAATGTCCGAATTATTGAACAGCTAAGGATCTGGAGGAGTGAATTCGGTGAGAAAAAAATATAAAATCAAGAAAAAACCATCGCTTTCATGTTCAAATGATACTTTGATATTTTTACTTTCGAAAAATCACCCTTTAAATCATTTTTAAATGATCTAAAATGAAAACAAAGAATAACAATGTGAAGCATGCATATGTCCCTAATATTGAACATTCATGTCCTAGTTATTGAATACTCTCATGAATTCTTTTTCCATTCTGAAAATATTATTTTGGGCACAATATTAAGAAATAAAAGCAAAATTAAACACTTAAAGAATCTTTTATTAATCATGTAAAAATAAAAAAAGATCTATTTAGTTTCTTTTGACACGTTTTTGGTTCATTCGCATTTGGTTTATTTTTGCTTTTCAACTCAAACTTTACATTTCTTTTCATCTTCCTCGTTTTTATGTTCTGTTTTTGTTTGATTTTGTCGCAGCTTGGCTCCATGAAATATCGGAGAGCAAAAAATATTGATCATTACATTCGTATTTTTAGGTTACATTTAGGTTATATTTTCTTTTTACTTTTCTTTTTGTGTTTATTGCACGAAAATACAAACAAAAAGTATATATGACGATCTTAGAGTTATCATTCAAAGAATAAAGGTACGTTTATTCAGGAACTTACAGTTTTTGTTTGAATAAATCCGATTCACACGATCTGTCACACGTTAACTGTCTCGATGTTTTGATGGGTTTAATGACGCCGTCTTGGAGAATTCGAGTGTTCAATAATTGGGACACACTGCATTTTCTATGTCCCAATGATCGAACACCGTATTTTTTAACGAATAATTAATTTGAAAAATAAAATTTATTGTTATGCGTAAGAAATTTTCTGACGAACCTGAAACGCCTTTACTTTTTGAGGTGCGACAGTTTTTGAATTTTTTATGCCCTTACGCATGAAGCGGCGCGTCTTAGCAAAAATGATGAGCAGTTTGAATAATTAAATAATTTTTTTCTCTATTAATTAAAGCTTCTTCTGCAGAAGTAAGGTAACATTTCGATAGCTAAAAGTTCGTAAATATATGTAATGAATTTTTAATAAATAAGTAAATGCATGCAGGTGAATGAGAAATAATAAAAATACAACATAGTGTTCAACAATTGGGACATTTAGCTTACTTTTAGATAATTAAAACCCCAATCCGAAATTTCAAATAGTTTTCCTTGAAAAAAAATCACAAAAATGACCTTTTTCCGGCTCCTAGGTGTATATCTCCCCTATGATATGATTTTGATTTATGATTTATGAAGTATGATTTTGAAAATATCGATTTTTTTTAATTGCATTTTTTTGAAGTATAAGTATCTGAGAATATGTCCTGAAAATTTCAAGTCGATCCGAACAAAAATTGACTGAGATATGAGCGTTGAAAGAGAAGAATCCGTTGTGTAAACGACCGGAAATTGTAGCTTTAAACGCGTTTTTCTCAAAATGGCATTTCTGAAGTCGGTGACCAAGATTACTCGAACACTAATGAACCAATCTTCTTGAAATTTTGCAGGCTTATTTAATACATAAAAATGTAGTCTTTAATCGTTCGATTTTTTTTTCGAAAAAAATGGCCGTTTTATAGCCAAAAAGCGGCCTTTTTTTGTTGTTAAAATCGAACCATTACCTTTGACTGTCCGCCATTTTGTGAAAAATGAATATTTTTTAAAATCCTTCGATTAAAGACTAGTTTATACTTATATTTGACTAAATCCATCCGCATTTTTTTTTCAGGTGATCCACTTCGCCGCAATGTTCGTCACCGCAAACCGTGTATATAAAAACATTATTTCATTGACGGCCATTTGCCACTAAACAATGTAATATTTTTCAATAAAAAAATTACTGAAAGTTCTTCAAGATGTGTTCTTTAAGATGGTATATTGATCGATTAAAAAAGTTTTGTAGTTTTCTTTAAAAAAATTCATGAAAAAGGCCTTTTTTGCGCTACTAGTGGGGGTAACGCCTTAATAATAATAATAAATAAATAAAAATATATAGTTCTATCGTTGAAGAAAAAAAAAAAGAAATCGATTTTGTGATCATTGTAAATGTATATTCCTCCTTAAAACCTTCGAAGTAAAAAAGAAAAGTTAAAGCTGCATATACGTTTTCCCAGGAAAGGTTCACGAAAATTTCTTTTTTTTTCCAGCCACGAGCTAGGTGTAACCCGTTAATCGTATGCAGGCGCGGACGAGTCGAAATATATTTTAATAATTCTTAATACGTAATTACGTTAAGGCGATATACATATTTAGGAAGCTCGCAATTGGTAGCTTCCTGTCGCCGTTTGTCCGGTTCTGTTGCTTCGAGACAGCAGTCATTCACTCGCTCTGTTCTTTCTCCTTGTACATACTTGGGCATATGTATAACGTTTTTTTTTTTCTTTGCCGAATGAGCACACATATCCTACCGGATCTTGGCAACAATGAGAATAAAGTGAAAATACCCAAACAAGAGAATCGATGTCGAAAAGCGTGTGTTCGGCGGGTGGTTTCGCCGTTTATGGTACGCACACGATATCGATACAACACGGGCATCTTACATGCACGCATACACACATTTACGGCTGGAACATGTGAGAGGTCGCAATAATACAGGTATGGATAATATTGGAGCCAAAAGAGTCGCGAAACGTTGGGCGTTTTCGTGGGCGAGGCTCTCGCGCGGTCAATTCCACTTGTGTGTACGTGTTTGTCGTGTACGTGTTCGTACGAGCGGAGGTCATGTGTTCACACGTACGTATATAACGTGTATATCCGTCTGAACACCAAGAGCCCTCATCATCGTCGGCGCATTATCGATCTTCGCGTCTCTCTCACGGTTTCTCCTTGCCGGTTAAACTTTGTTCTGCTCTCCCTTGCCGCGAGGTTCGAAATACCATGTACCTGACGTACAAGCTCGACCGATGTACAGGTTACCTGCCACCGATGCGCTCTCTCTCTCTCTCTCTCTCTCTCTCTCTCTCTCTCTCTCTCTCTCTCTCTCTCTCTCTCTCTCTCATTGCCTATTTCATAAGCTAGATCGCGTTTCTCATTCAATTTGCAGACGCTGTACGGCTCGATTGGTGATTACTTGAATTATTATTTTTATACGCAAACTTCCCTCCTACATTTTTCGTAATCGTGTACTTATTTATTGGGAGTACAACTTTGCAGTGACCGTTTTTTTCAAAATTTTAAGGCTTTATTATAAAAAAGTGGCTACATATTTTTTAATCAAAGTAGTGCCCGTCGCTAGCTACGACCTCGGCCCATCTTTCAGGTAGCATTCGAATCCCGCGTCGATAAAAGTCTTGGTCCTTGGAGGCAATCCAGGAATCGACCCAATTTTTGACTTCTTCGTAAGTACCAAAGTGCTGGTCAGCCAAATCGTGTGCCATTGACCGGAACAAGTGATAGTCGGAAGGGGCAATGTCTGGAGAGTACGGCGGGTGGGATAAAACCTCCCATTTCAGCGTTTCCAAGTACTTTTTCACGACATTTGCAACATGGGGTCGGGCATTGTCATGCTGCAGTATCACCTTGTCATGTCTTTCGTTGAATTGTGGCCGTTTCTCTTTGAGTGCCTTACTCAAGCGCATCAACTGACGTCGGTAGAGTTCCCCTGTGATGGTTTCGGATGGTTTGAGCAGCTCATAGTACACAACGCCCAGCTGGTTCCACCAGATACACAGCATCACTTTGGATCCGTGAATATTCGGTTTGGGCGTCGATGACGGAATATAACCAGGCAGTCCCCATGATTTTCGGCGTTTAGGATTATCGTAGTAAACCCACTTTTCATCTCCAGTCACAATCTGGTGCAAAAATCCCTTCCTTTGTTGTCTTTGGAGCAGTTCCCGCAAATGCTGAGAATTCGGCTCGTAGGTTGCCATGTTTGAGTGCTAATAACTTTATAATGCATACACGTATCCGTTAGCTTTTTAAAATTGTTTACATTGGCAGAGCCTCTAGTTTAAAATGCCACTTTTTTTATTGAGCTATGGCCACTACTTCGGCCGCAGTGGCTCTCTAAGTAAAACGGTCACTGCAAAGTTGTACTCCTATGTCTATTCGGTCGTAGGGACGCTGTAAGGGGCCTTTGAGCACATATACGCAGTCATTCTCACCATAAAAGTTTATTTCGACTAAAATGTTGGGCTACTTATATATATTTGTAGGTGAAGGATATGCTTTGTTTGTTTAAGGCAGTAGTCTGCTTTAGAAGCCGAAAAAAGGCGTTTTTTTGGCAATTTTTTTTAAAGGGAAGGAAATGATTGCGGCAAACGAAATTTTGAGACGATAGTGTATTACATTCAAGATTTAAAAAACAGTTTTTATTATTAAAAAATATTGAAATTTTTCAAAGTTGTAACGATTTTTCTGGGGCGCCTGGAGTCTGCACTTGTAAATCGTTGCCGGTGATGGAAGTCGTGCGATGCATCTGAAACAGTCGAACCAAATTTTTTTTTAGTTTTTATAAGTTCCTTTTCTATATGAACTAAAAAAATACAAAAGAAATGATGAAATTCCAAATTTTTTTCGAAGTTTGAAAAAAAAATTCACTTTAAGTTGCAAAACAAGTAATTTAAATAGTACTTTCGTCCAACTTTTTTAGTTCAAATAGAAGATAATTTAATACTGAAGCTAGATCACTTTGATTTTTTTCGATCGGACATATATTGTTTTTGCTATCGCCGGCACCGTTTTCTAAAACTTGTGAAAATGAAAACTCGAGAAAACGGACTTTAAAGTTTTCGGTCCAAAAAAATATAAGTTTTTGGATACTTACACTAATTAGATGTTAATCAGCTATCCCCGGGCCATACAATAATCCTTCCTAGAATAGATTTAAGACAAAAACGAAAAATCGATTTTTTGAAGCCTGTAAAGCAGACTACTGCCTTAAGGGAGACTTTGTCCTTGGAGTGCCATATTTCAGATTTTTACATTTTATTTTTTTTAAAGGAAACGAGTAAAGCTTTTTGAGTGCGGTTTTTTTCTTGCTTTTATTCATGATATACAGAACGTTAAAAAATTTTTTTTTGAAAAAAAAACCAAAATGGCGGCCGTTGCAGCTCCGCGAAAACAGGTCCTCAAATCGCGGGAGGTAAACGGCTGACATCACTGCCCCCTCTTTGTTGATCTGAAACACAAATTCAAAGCATATTCTCAATCTGTGACCCTTTGGTCATGGAATGACGGATGGGTTTTTCGTTTAGTACAAATTTCGGAAAATAGCGGCAATTTAAAAAAATCGAATTTTCGCGTTTTTTTTCGCATAAAAAGATAAATAATAAATGCAAAAATGTATCTATCGAAAAAAACGATCCGTCATTCCGTGAAGACGTATTTTCTGAGTATGCTCTCCAAATTTCAGGTCGATATGTTAATTACAGCGGTCAGGAGAATGTCAGCCATTTTTAAAAACGTGTTTTCGAGAAAAACGCGTTTGAATTTTTGTAATGTGTTTACACAAATGTGTTTATAATTACCGCTAATCGGCAATGCCTGGTCCATAGAGGCATCCCTCCTTTTCTTCTAGCTGTTCGTGTTGAGCCGCTTGAATTTTTTGAAAAGTTCAAAGACAAAGTCTCCCTTAAAAAAAGTGTCGGTGCTTCACTATTCATACTTGAAGGTGAATTCGTTTGTTCGAAAAATATATTGACATGCTTTTCTTTTAACAGGGTGCATAGTTATCGTGACATTTTGGGGTGAAAGTCATTCTTCGGCGATAATTCAAACCTGCGTGCACTGTAATATTCGCAAGGGAACACCTTCAATAGCGAAACAAAATTCAAATGTTCCACACTTGCGTTAAAAGTACGTTGACGTTGTAGCATTGAAAATGCTTTGAAAACTGTACATGAGGCATTCCACGTCACTCCAGCCAGTAAAAAAAATCCACAAATAATTTTGATAAATCGAGTTACTTTATTGAAAAATAGTCACCGAGTGTCGACATTTTTTTTAAATTTCTAACGTTTTCTTCTCGTTGATTACCATTTTTTAATATTTTTCCATTCAAATGGCTGTATCTTTGGCAGGATGTGACGTATTTGCATTCGTAGAAAAACGAAAATGTGCGTCTTTTTCTAGCCTTCCAGAAAAAAAATAATTTAAATTTTATTGAGCAAGTCGAACTTCCGTTTCAGGGCAAAATATGCCAAAATATTTTTTTCTCACGGAAAGACACTCTTTATTTTTATTAATTATTAATTTTAAAAATTTTTTAAATTAACTTATTAATTTTTTAATTTTTTAAAATTAATATTTGATTGAAGAGTATGGAACACTCGCTGTATGTTTACCAGGTTTTTGAAATACATATGACATACATGTCATATGTATTGGAGCCTTGGAGTGCTCTACACTCTTCAATCGAATATTAATTAAAAACTTTGTTAAATAAAAATTGCTATTACTTCACGGTGTTTAGGAATCCCATAATATAAAAATACCAAAAATCCGTTTGTCGTATTCACAATTCGGGGAAATTTAAAAAAATAAAATAACTAGTGTCTTTCCGTGAGAAAAAAAATATTTTTGCATATTCTGCCCTGAAACGGACGTTCGACTTGGTCAATAAAATCTAAATTAATTTTTTTCTGGAAGGCTAGAAGAAGGCGCACATTTTCGTTTTTTACGAATGTAAATACGTCAAAGCCTGCCAAAGATACAGCCATCTGAATGGAAAAATGTTAAAATATGGTAATCGACGAGAAAAAACGTCAGATTTTTTTTAATTTCGACACTGTAAAAAATGTTCTCATAAAGTAACTCGATTTTTCAAAATTATTTGAGGATTATTTTTTACTGGCTGAAGTGACGTGGAATGCCGCATATGTTTGTTGAGGTAGGGTCTGAGTTAGCTGGATGTCACACGAAACTAACGCTACCCCCAATGCCACTGTAGTGTGGTCGAGTGGGGGGAGCTACGCATGCTGAATGCCTGTGACCGGTTTAAAAAAGTCCTCTCCCCACCCAATTCTATTTATTATTAATTTAAAAAATTATATAACCTCACCGTATCAATATTTTTTGAAAAATAATAAAAACCAACTCATATTATTTACATGTACGGGTTTTTTATTACCCGAAAAGTCTGATTAAATTTGCAATGGCATGAAATAGTTGCACTTTGTGTCATATCTGTAGATTTTTCAGCAGAGTGCGTAGTTTTCATGAAATATCGAGAGAAAAATCATTCTGTGTCGGTAAAATGCAACCCTGCGTGCATTGTAAATTTTGCTAGACAATGGATCCAATGCTAAAAAAAATACAAATCCTAATTTGCTTTAAAAAATGCCTCCACATTGTTCAGCAGCGTGCATAACTGTTGTGAAATTTTCAACTGAGCGTCATCGAGCGTGAATAAATCAATCCTGTGTAAACTTTGAGATTTCCTATGGAGAACAAATCCAAAAGAGGCTGACAGAAGAAAAAATTAGGGCTCCAACAACGATGTCAAAATGTTTTATATATCTAATAGTTGATTGATCGCGCACAGCAATGCGAAGTCTCTTCGGCAGCAAATCCAACTGCTTCTGTCATAGCCAACCGAATCGTCCGACCATTTTCCCAAGACGAAAGGCTTCCACAAAGCATCCAACCAATTAAGGGGTTATACCAGTGTATAACCTGGAACCCAAGATTATGAAATGAGATTTTAAAAATTTGCCGACATTGTAACTCAAAGAGCAATTATCCCATTGACTTGAAATTTGAACTGAGTACTCTTGAATATATTTACTCTACAATGACTTAGGATATTTTCCATTGGATGAAAATTGACGATTTGGCATTTAAAAAAACGACCATTTTATAAGCCAGAAAACAGACTTTTTTTCATAACTACGCCATTTTGTTAGATTTTGATATTTTTCGAAAATCCTACGTCATTGTACAGGAAATACCTTCCAGTTTAACGACATTTTTATCTTTTTCGGTTTCAGCTACTCAATCGGCCGAAATCATGTCAGCAGTGGAGAAACTTTTTTTTGCGCCTCCGAAGCCAGCGCATGAATCACTTGGATCTCAATGTTTTTCTGTGAAAAAATGTAATAATATAGATCAAATATAGCCAAATATATTCTTAATTTTTCGAAACATTTAATTGAGTACTTTTCTTCCAAAAAATTCCCAAAAATCACCCAAATTTTCAGCCTTCACACTGCCCCTTAAAAAGCGTATAGCCCCTTAAAAAGCACACGTAGCACGAACCAGCTCAGCGAGGGCAAATATCTTTCGGGTAGCAAACTTTTTCCAGTCAATTCATTACAGTAGAGCCTCCGTTTCCCGCTATCTCGTTTCGCGGCAGCCCCTCCTCCGTCGCTTGGGTGGAGGGGGCCAGAGTCGGCAATTGGTCCGCGGCGTTCCTATGAGAGGGGTTCGCGGTAGAGTGGGGATTGGTTCTCACGAGCCTTTAATCTTTCCGCTAACGTTTGCCGTCCCGCGACTTGCTCGCGTGGTGCAAGCCCGGTTGCATCTTCGATACAGTTTTACCTCGATCATTACAATCTCTCTCACGTTTCAAAAGAACATCAACGACAGAAACATGATGGATCCGTCGATACCGCGTCACCTCAAGACTCGACGTCTTGAAAGTAACACACGAGCCGGATTATTAAACCGCGGAGAAAGTTGGCAAGCCCAAGCAATAGAAAATGAAGAAGGACAGAGATAAATAAATGTAAGAGGAGGAATCGCACACATACGCATGAATTGAAAGAAGTTATGAAAATAAGGCGAAGCCGGAAAGGGGCGTATGGATATGCGCATGCGACGATCGACACGCAACGCGGACGCTCTAATTTTAGATCTTGTCACTCTGACGCCAGCTGGTACCGTGCCCCTCCCCGGCCATTACACACGTTTACACGCACACGCCGCAGGGAGGAAATATATATATACACGCATATATATATATAAAGTTATTTCGAAGCCATTCGACTTCGAGGACGGTCCCGAAAGTAGCCATTCGTCCTCATACTTAACGTTGTATGAGGCCCAACGCCTTGAAAAATATCACCTCTAAAAAATGTAATACATCGTGTAAAATTAATTTTAAGGGGAAATATACACCTAGGAGCCGGAAAAAAAGGTCATTTTGAGAATTTCTTCAACGAAAACTATTTGAATTTTCGGATTGGCGTTTTAATTATCTGAAAGTATATACGTTCAAAAGTATGTTTAATTTTCTTTATTTAAAAATATCAAAAATGTACAAGGATATTGTATGATCCTTGGAGCGTCGTAAAAAAATCTGCGTATACGGTACCCACTGGCGTTTCTTCAAAAATCATCTGAGAAAAAAAACCAAAAAGTTTATTAAATTAGATACTATAATCTGGTACTTGTCATAGCCGATTTTGAAAATATCGATTTATGACAAAATGGCGGACGTTTGGAACATAAATAGTGATTTTTGGGCCAAAAATTAGTTATTATTTTGCCTATAAAATAAAAACTAAGTAACGGAAATAATAAATCGTATGACGAGTACTAGATAATGGTGTATGGAATAACCACAAAAAACCTCAAGGCAATCGGTTCATTGGTTTTCGAGAAATTTTGGGTACCGATTTGAAAAACGTTGTTTTGAGAAAAACGCGTTTGAAAATTTGGGAATGAATAAATCGTGAAATTTGTCAATTTACATGGAATCATCGATACAAGGCCCATAGTGTAGGTCTTCTACGGTCGACGGAATGTTCATAGCTTCTAAATCCTCGACCTCGACCATCTAGGTGTACACTGTAAAAAATGTCTGTATAAAAATTAATACACAAGTGTAGGAAGTTTTTTTGCGGATACCGCTTATGAAATTTTAGATACGATTTTGAAAATCCAAAACAGGTTATTTTAAAAATGAAAGTGTAGCTCCGTAATATTAATATACATGTGCGTGTGAAAAATAATGCACGTGTAAAGAAATAATCACATCCAAGTATATTGAAATCAAGAACCATTTGCTGATATCAAAATTCGAGTGTATATTAAATTCAAGAACCATTTGCTAATATCAGCATACGGGTGTGTATTAATTTCATGGAAACAAAGTATTACCTTTAATGTACACTGTAAAAAGCTTCTGTGTAAAAATTAATACACAAGTGTATGATGTTTTTATGCAGACGCCGTTTATGAAATTTCAGATAATATTTTGAAAATCCAAAGCAGGTTATTTTAAAAATAAAAGTGTAGCTCCGTAATATTAATATACTTGTGCGTTTGAAAAATAGTGCACGTGTAAAAAAATGTTCACATCCATGTATATTGAAATCAAGAACCATTTGCTGATATCAATATACGAGTGTATATTAAATTCGTTCGTATATTAAGTTCGTAAAATTCAATGCTTTTGTGCCTTAAATGTAGTGTAAATTTAATATAATTTTCACATTGTTTCATGTGATTTTCATCGGCGTTTATGAATTTTTTTTAAATTCCAGTTTCGCACTTTTAAATAAACTGTTGTGATCATGCATTGTACGTATCGTAAAATTCAGATTCACATATGTTATATTTTTCAGGCTGCTGTAAATAAATTTCAAACTTGTTTTGTATTTTCAATGCTCTGTTTTTTATAATTGATTTATTATACATCTGTAGTAATTTTCAATTGAAGAGACGGGTTAATGCAATATATTTTCCACAAATTTACAAACTTGTCTTTGAAATTCCATGTTGCATCTATTAAATTCTATATCCACGTTAGATTTTCATGTTCCTGTTTTAAATTTACGGTACAAGTGTTTCAAATTTAATTCCATCTACTGAGTTCGTAAAATTCAATTTGTTTGTATCTTAAATGTATTGTAAAGTTCATATCATTTTTTACAGTGCATATCTCTCCTTAGAGGCGTCCTGTCGCGACAATCAACAATTCGTTGAAAAAAAGGGCCTCAAAACAACCTGATGTGCTGACAGTCAACATTACATAGATATAACGACCTCAAAGTATCTCCCGCTATACACACGCACAGAAATATGTGTACACACACCACGTATAGAATAACGCACACAAAACCCAATGAAATTTCACCTCTTATATCTAAAATACCACTATATATCTAAAACATAAAAAAAAACAACGTACACATACACATACCCCATGCGAGAACGTAGTATTCTCGGAATTTACAATTACATTTCACGGAGTGCCCCATCGGAAATTGATTACATTAATCTTCCGCTTCATTTTTATGTACATACACTTGATGTACAAGCAAACTTGTAGCGCTTCGAAAAGGGGACAAAATAAAGGCTACGATTACTGTCCATAAATTAATACGTTTCGCCATTCGTGTTTGGTTTTGTTTTACGCACGATATGAGGGAAACATTGTAAGCATCATTGACATTTTCCCAGAACAGTTCGTCAACATGCTGCGGTATATCTCACGCAAAGAAATCATATGTTGTATCAAGGAGAGGGTAGGGGAAGGCACTTTTGAAAAATCGATTTTTTTATCTTTCCTTATAGTTAAACATTTCAAGAATATAATCTCAAAATTTCAAGTCAATCAGAGCAAAACTCTCGAAGTTATTGACTACGAGGGTGGGGTGAAAAGTTTCCGGCCTGACCAAGAAAAATGATGTTTAAAAATTTTTTTGCTTTATTTTTCAACATAATCTCCATCAACACTGATACATTTCTCATAACGGTGTTCTAATTTAGTTATACCAGTTTTAAACGCAGATTCGTCGAGCTCCTCAAAATACTGATTTACAGCTTCGATAACTTCTTCGTTGTTCTTAAATCTTTTACCGCCAAGCCATTTTTTGAGGTTAGGAAACAGGTAATAGTCGCTGGGGGCTAAGTCTGGAGAGTAGGGAGGATGCGACATCAATTCAAACTTCAATTCGTGGATATTGGACATGGCAACAATCGACGAATGCGCTGTTGCGTTATCGTGATGAAACAAAACTTTTTTCTTCGCCAAATGAGATCGTTTAATTTGCACCTCGTGCTTCAAACGTTGCAGAAACTCTGCGTAGTATTGACCAGTGATAGTCTTATCCTTTTCAAGGTAATCAACGTATATAATTCCTGTCGCATCCCAAAAAACAGTAGCCATAACCTTGTTTGCCGATAAAATTGTTTTTGCCTTCTTTGGGGTTGGTTCCCCTTTTCCAACCCACTGTTTTGACTGTTCTTTATTTACAGGAGTGTGGTGGTGGACCCATGTCTCATGAACAGTTATGAATCGACGCAAAAATTTGTTTGGATTACGCCTATGCAGCGCCAAATCGTCGGTAGAATTGGTTTTTCGAAGCAGTTTTTGATCGAGCGTTAGCAAACGCGGCACCCACCTTGCACACAGCTTTTCCATGTTCAAATGGTTGTGCAAAATATTTCGCATACGTTCAGCTGACATCCTACAGGTCTCAGCTATCTCATGCACTTTCAACCTGCGGTCTTCCAACACTATTTTATGGATTTTTTCAATCATCTCTGAAGTTGTGACTTCAACGGGCCGTCCTGAGCGAGGCTCGTCAGAGGTGCTCACACGACCCATTTTAAATTCAGAAACCCACTGCTTAATAGTTGAATATGATGGGGAGGAGTTTCCTAGTGCTGAATCCATCTCTTCTTTTATTTGTTTTGGTGTAAAACCTTTCAAATGGAAGTATTTGATGACAGCACGTTTTTCCAATTTTTCCATTTTTACGAAAACAACGGAAGCGTCTCGCGCAATGTGCTCTCAAACGCAAACTAACGTAGCGATTAGGTTGAAACTGTACATACAAGCTCGGTAGGAATGGTACTGTAGGACGCCGCTCCAAAACTAGACCAAGTGGCACCATCTCTTGGTCAGGCCGGAAACTTTTCACCCCACCCTCGTATTTAGTCGCGCTCCTCTAACACACTGTAGCTCCGACTTCTCTAAACTTCAAACGCGTTTTTCTCGCAACCACTTTTTCAAAGCCCGTGTTCACTGCCATTTGAAAACTACATGACCGATTTATTTCAAACTTGGTACACACTTTCTACATATAAAATACGTCCCCCCAACGGTGAGTTGGAGATTTTGTTTACATTGTGGGGGTTTTCCACCCCCAAAATGGCGGAATTTTTCGTGAAAAATAGCACTTTCCACTTTACATGACCACCAAAAATGTAGAAATGAATAAAAAAATTATCAAAGACCGTTGGGGGAGGATTTGATGATACTTTGACTAAATTTTAATGGTACTTGATTTCAGATAATTTCTAGCTGAGCTACAGTGAACACCGCAAATCGTGTTTTTCCAAAGGCGTTCTTGGAAAAGCTTTGTCACCGGCTTGTTTGTGGAAATTTTCGCCTACAAATTTCACGGAATGTTCTTGAAATGGCACTCAACAATGTACAAAAGGTTTCAATAAATTTACTCTATTCATATAGATGAAAAAAAAAAAATCGCAAAAAAGTGTGTTTTTTTTCACGCTGAAACCCTTCCCTCAAATGAATCTGTAAAAATTCTCACCTCCGAACTTTCATTCGGTCTCGCACGGACGTACCACGAACGTCCTCTTTTCGACGAATCGTCGTACACGTATGAAGTTGAAGATGAGGGTGAATTAGTTTCACCAAGCATTCACGAGGACCACCCGGTTTATGTGCGTTAGTATGGTTTTCTTCGACATTGAACAATTTATATATACCGGCCATCAGAGAAGCATGAGGCGAAGGTTGCGAGCAAGAGCGAGCGTGACTCTTGGTGTTCACGTTTTCGCACACGGATGCTGCACCTTCTAGGTATATTATGCCACGCAAACTGTGCATACTCGTCCGGGATGCATTTTGCGAGTTAGCAGGATAATATACGAATGCACCAGAGGCATCGCGCACACACGAAACACGCGTATATACAGGGTGTCCCTCTTATCTCTGCCACTCGAAATAACTCGGTAATCATCAACGTGACGAAAAAATGTTCCAGACAAATTTGTACGGTGTGAAGGGGGCTATCAAATGCGACCAATTTTTTTTATTTCGCTGGAGGCGCTGACGCACAGTGAAGGTCACTTCCACTTTTGCAAACGGAATGGTACATTTTTTTTCAACCATCTTGCGGAACACGTCAAGCCGCATAAAAAACATTCAGGAGTCAAAATCGTTCAAGGTCATTCAAGGTCAATATGTAGATTTGCATGTCATTTTAACAGGTGACCTTGAATGAGCTTGAACGACTTTGACCCTCGTATGTTTTTTATGCGGCTTGAGGTTCTCGACAAGATGGTTGAAAAAAAATGTACCACTCCATTAAGGGGTAACGCCACAGTAGAATTTTCAAAAAATCGATTTTTTTCCCTAAAACGGTTCTTTATCATCATGAGAATAAGTTACTATTCGATTTATAGCAAGAATGTTTTTTTTCACCGACTTTGAGCGTATAAGGTAAGCCCATTTCTGGCACGGCCATAGAGTACCTAAAACTTTAAGGCGAGAAATCCCTTTGAAAGCGTAAAAAATAGGTATTTTTCGGGTATTTTTTTAGAGGGGATAAAATAATCTTCAAATTTTGACATGAGTTTATTGTAACGGTCAAGTTGAAAAAAAAAATGTTTGGGATGAACAACAAAATGGCGGCGTTATTAAGGGTCTTCGGACGCCTGTTATCCGCGACATCGAAAAGTGCTGCAGTTGTCATTCTTTTTCTGTTCATCTGAAAAAGAATTAATAAGTGTCATTCGTTTACTGACATATTGAGGGAAAGGATATACCTAAAAAATGATGAAAAAGTGCAAAATTGAAAGTTTGGGATGCCTTTTTACTTCAAAGTTCGAATTTTCGATCGTCTTTCGACATATTTGACGCCAAAAAAATTATTTATTTACACGCAACCTTTCAAACTTGAGGTATATCCTTCCGGTAATATTACTGAGAGTAACCTCCCAAAATTTCATCCAAATCGGTCGATAACTTTTTGAGCTACAACACGAGCAGTTTTTGAAAAAGTCGTTTCGAGATAATCGCGTTTAAAGTTTACTCGCTACCTGACCGCATGCTGTTCCCGCGCTCTAGACTATATGCGATAACTCCGCGAATATTCAATATTTCGAGTTTTCCTTTGGTCAGTATATTCTTTGGGTATCACACTTTCGAAATATGTAAAAAAACGATTTTTTGAAAATTCTAAAGGGATTTCTCGCCTTAAACGCGTTTTTCTCGAAACAGCTTTTTTCCAATTGGCGCGACCAATAAATTCAACAATTTTCACTCGATTTACTTCACATTTAAAAGTTACGTTCCTAATTGCATTTCGCAGAGAAGTACGGAATTTCCGATGAATCGAAAACTTTTCATTTTATGAGCAGTTTTATACGAAATTTTTCACTGAAAATTCATTCAAATATCTAAAACTTTTGAATAAAACAATATTTTTAAAATTCCGTTCGTACTTCTCTCGGTATTCCAATGTAGATTGACGAGAACTTTTATTTTTTGTTCTCGGTCAAAAATTGAGGATGCTAAATGTCACGCCGCGGAGCGCCTAAAAAAATAATAACAAAAGAAAATGTTAGTAGTCGGCCATCATATATATATATAAAAAGAACATATATATTTTCTAGCAATTTGATATTCGTACTAAATCGATGTGTAATTAAGGGGAGGATAGGAGTTTCAGCGTGAAAAAAAAAACACTTTTTTGTCAAAGAAAAGCTTTGTCACCGGCTTGTTTGTGGATATTTTCGCCTACAAATTTCACGGAATGTTCTTGAAATGACACTTAACAATGTACAAAAGCTATCAATAAATTTACTCTATCCATATAATTGAAAAAAATTCGCCAAAAAGTGTTTTTTTTTCACGCTGAAACCCCTACCCTCCCCTTAATTTTATGAGTGAATGACTTTTTCATACGAAAAAAAATGGTTAAATTCGCACATGATTTTATACCCGTTACTGTGGCCTAACCCCCTAAAAATGTGGAGGTGACCTTGAACGAAATAAAAAAAATTTGGCCGCATTTGACAGCCCCCTTCACACCGTACAGCTTTTGTCTGGGCCATTTTTTTGTGACGTCGATAACTACCGAGTTATTTCGGGTGGCAGAGATAAGAGGGACACCCTGTATATTTACTTAAGCCTCGATTATAACGCGTGAGCGTGATTAAAATATACGCGAGTCCGGGTATATCGGTATACACAAGTCGGAGGATAGGTATCATTACTACATTATAAATACAAGTACGCGAGAGAGAGAGAGAGAGAGAGAGAGAGAGAGAGAGAGAAACAGCGCGAGAGAGCAAGAAAGAGGGTGGAGGGGCTTCGAGAAAAGACGAGAAGTAGCCGATTATCGTCAGTCATCGATATAGCCAAGGTGAGATATACCCGAGGCCTTTAATCATCAGAATCCGACCTTCGATGCATTTATATCTATAGACGAATGACGATTTTTCTTCCTTCGCGCTTATCCACCCGATACACATATCCTCCGGAATCGTCGAGAATCGTCACGCGACTGCGCGCGAAGGATGCTGGTGAAATCTCTGACACGAATCGATCCCGCAGGATGCGAGCTTTCCTGGTCATGCCTTCAAATTATTTCTGCAATTTTTTTTCCCACTTATTCTGAAGTTAAAAAAACAACAGTTCAGGAATGATTCTCCGATGAGATTATTTTCGAATACTCGTCTAATTTCCGAATTAACTACGTGAAATTTTAATGTTCAACTGGTCAAGCATTTGCACCGATAAATACGACTGGACCTCGCGACTGGAATGTTTTTCCGTGCCGTTCGCAGTGTGAAGAGAACCGTCCGAAACCACGTCAAACAGGAGCAAGAATGTGCGAAAAAGATTGCAAAATGTTGGATCCAACTAGGTCTGTGCGCCGAAACATCCAGGTACATGAGAATACGAAAAATCGATAAGTGCAATTGAAAAATAAAAACAATTAATCATATAGGGCATTACAACGATTATGCGCTACATCTACGAGCAATTTGATGTACTTATGTATTTATGTACACGCGGACATCTAATAGAGGAGAGGGCCGTATGCGAAGAAGAAGGTTCCATTGCACGAGAGAGCCTGGTAAGTGCGAGTATTCGCGGGGCGCTCTCGGCATGCATATATGCACCATATTCGATGCATCACGCAACTTTGTGCCCCCATGGTATAGCTGTCTAATAGCCAATCGCCTGCAATATCCAGGCCACGATGAAGGGATCGACTGTGTCAGTACAGGGGACAAAGAGCGACGGTTTCAATAGAAATGGAAAACATTCAACACCGAAGGAACATACCCCTCTGACGTTCGTTATAATTTCTTAGCAACGATTGAGGACGGCCCAACGTTTTACCGATCAACAGCGAAGGATACTGATCATTTTTTTTTAAACATCGATGTGTTCGGTAAAGGTTCAACTGCGTTCCTCAAGTACAAGTACATCAGTCTCGCACGTAGGCAGTCTTGCACATGGAGCGCAATTAGGTCCTCAAGGAATGTCAGCTGCGCATTTCGAAAACGATCGAGAGAAACTTGGAAAAGCTTTGAATTTTTATTGGACAGAGAAAAAGAGAGAAAGGGAGAAATTGATTGATTGATACACTGTAAAAAATTTCTGTATAAAAATTAATACACAAGTGTAGGAAGTTTTTATGCGGATACCGCTTATGAAATTTCAGATACGATTTTTAAAATCCAAAACAGGTTATTTTAAAAATGAAAGTGTAGCTCCGTAATATTAATATACTTGTGCGTGTGAAAAATAATGCACGTGTAAAGAAATAATCACATCCAAGTATATTCAAATCAAGAACCATTTGCTGATATCAAAATACGAGTGTATATTAAATTCAAGAACCATTTGCTAATATCAGCATACGGGTGTGTATTAATTTCACGGAAACAAAGCATTACCTTTAATCTACACTGTAAAAAGCTTCTGTGTAAAAATTAATACACAAGTGTATGATGTTTCTATGCGGACGCCGGTTATGAAATTTCAGATAATATTTTGAAAATCCAAAGCAGGTTATTCTAAAAATAAAAGTGTAGCTCCGTAATATCAATATACTTGTGCGTTTGAGAAATAATGCACGTGTAAAAAAATGTTCACATCCATGTATATTGAAATCAAGAACAATTTGCTGATATCAATATACGAGTGTATATTAAATTCGTTCGTATATTAAGTTCGTAAAATTCAATTCTTTTGTGCCTTAAATGTAGTGTAAATTTAATATAATTTTCACATTGTTTCATGTGATTTTCATCAGCGTTTATGAATTTTTTTCTCAATTCCAGTTTCGCACTTTTAAATAAATCTGTTGTGATCATGCATTGTACGTATCGTAAAATTCAGATTCACATATATTATATTTTTCAGGCTGCTGTAAATAAACTTCAAACTTGTTTTGTATTTTCGATGCTCTGTTTTTTATACACTGTAAAAAATTTCTGTATAAAAATTAATACACAAGTGTAGGAAGTTTTAATGTGGATACCGCTTATGAAATTCCAGATACGATTTTTAAAATCCAAAACAGGTTATTTTAAAAATGAAAGTGTAGCTCCGTAATATTAATATACTTGTGCGTGTGAAAAATAATGCACGTGTAAAGAAATAATCACATCCAAGTATATTCAAATCAAGAACCATTTGCTGATATCAAAATACGAGTGTATATTAAATTCAAGAACCATTTGCTAATATCAGCATACGGGTGTGTATTAATTTCACGGAAACAAAGCATTACCTTTAATCTACACTGTAAAAAGCTTCTGTGTAAAAATTAATACACAAGTGTATGATGTTTCTATGCGGACGCCGGTTATGAAATTTCAGATAATATTTTGAAAATCCAAAGCAGGTTATTTTAAAAATAAAAGTGTAGCTCCGTAATATTAATATAATTGTGCGTTTAAGAAATAATGCACGTGTAAAAAAATGTTCACATCCATGTATATTGAAATCAAGAACAATTTGCTGATATCAATATACGAGTGTATATTAAATTCGTTCGTATATTAAGTTCGTAAAATTCAATTCTTTTGTGCCTTAAATGTAGTGTAAATTTAATATAATTTTCACATTGTTTCATGTGATTTTCATCAGCGTTTATGAATTTTTTTCTCAATTCCAGTTTCGCACTTTTAAATAAATCTGTTGTGATCATGCATTGTACGTATCGTAAAATTCAGATTCACATATATTATATTTTTCAGGCTGCTGTAAATAAACTTCAAACTTGTTTTGTATTTTCGATGCTCTGTTTTTATAGTTGATTTATTATACATCTGTAGTAATTTCCAATTGAAGAGACGGGTTAATGCAATATATATTCCACAAATTTACAAACTTGTCTTTGAAATTCCATGTTGCATCTATTAAATTCTAAATCCACATTAGATTTTTCATGTTCCTGTTTTAAATTTACGGTACAAGTGTTTCAAATTTAATTCCATCTACTGAGTTCGTAAAATTCAATTCCTTTGTATCTTAAATGTATTGTAAATTTCATATCATTTTTTACAGTGTATGATTTTTTATGCCCCGGTTAAAATTTCGGGCTAATAACAAAAACGAGAGAGGGAGAGCGAAGATGATGGCCAGGTTTTCCACCGTATGTCTGTGCCCTCTTGAAGTGCATTGGTGAAGAATGGCTGTGGCCACCACTCTGAGGGTGCCTCTCAGGAGCTGGAAATGGTAAATCGACAAGTGTCGGGTAAAAGAGAAACGCCTATGATCATAAAAATCCTTAAGGCCTTATATACGCGAAAAATTTCGAAGTTTTATCATTTTTTGGTTATTTTTTTATTCCACTAGCCTGAACGATTAGGAATATTTCAAACTCTACAGAATTGAAAAATTTCAAAAATAAGGTAAGATAGCAATTATAATAGATACCGCGCGGCACGCCCGACCGCCAACTTCAAAGCCGTTTTTCGACGATTCGCTTTTTTGAACCTTGTGAAAGTTCCAACTCTTGAACGAAGGTTCAGATCGCTTTGAAATTTTTACAACATATTTTTAGTATCGCCACCTATCGTGCGAACCACAGAAACAAAAATATCAATGACTCAAAAAAACATGAGAAATAAAATACCGACAGAAAATTGAGTAAAACAATTTTAAGTTTCGAATTTATATTTGAATAATTTTTTTTAAATAATATTGTTGGTTCACACTGAAGATACGTTCGTTATGCAATTATAAATATGTTCATTTTTTTCAGACACCCACATCGATGCCGAGAACAATCACCATCAACGCGCGCGCGCAAAAAAATACATTGCTTTATTATGTTATATCTTCGCCATTTGTTAATATTTCTGTTTTTTTTACATATACCTAACCATGTGCATAAATGACCTGTAAAAAAATGTTGTCAATATATGCCTCATTTTTTTTTACCCGCGTCTAGAAAAATACCTTCGAAAATCGGCGAAATCGCGTATATAAGGCCTTAAGAGCATTCGAAGGAACATTTGAAATACTTTAAAATGAACATCACTATACTTAATTAACATGTATTTATTTACAAAGTACGAATATTTTGATTTTAATATAATCCCGACCGGAAATTTAGTTATGGCGCCAATCCCGCTCGGATCAGGTTGCCTGACTGCGGTTATATGGCGCTAGTATGACAACCTGATCAGGGCGTGAACAAAAATGTAACGCTGTTCCTGATAACGGCGGGATCCGGCAGCCTGATTGGGCCGCTATCCTGGCGCCTTATGATGGCATGTATACGGCTGCCTGATTGGATGTATTATAGAAAATATACAGAACGAATTACATAAAACTTTTTTTGTTTATTGAATATTGATCACCAAGTTATATCCGAACAGTTTGACAACAAGACACATATTTCTGAACATGGGGATGGAGATGGGGAGACATGGGGATCTTCTTCGCTGCAATTAGAACCCTCTCCATTGAAATGGAGATCTTCGCTGGGGTTGAGATTCTCTCCGCTGACATGGGGATCTTCGCTGCCATTAGAACCCTATCCGCTGATATGGAGATCTTCTTCGCTGGTGTTCGAATCCTCTCCGCTGGCATTAGGATTTTGTTTGCTGGTAGCTTCATCAAGAGTTTCCTGATCTTGAATTTTATCATTCGAGCCTCTTTCTGTAAATATTCAAATTTTTCGTAAACAAAACAACGTATTGCATTCTGATTTTTTTAATTATATTTTATATTGATATTATTCTATTTTTTAATAAAAAATTTTTTTTTATATTTTTTAATTTTTTAATTTAAATTTTATATTTTTAAAATTATATTTTACATTTATATTATTCTATTTTTAATTTAAATTTTATATTTTTTAAATTATATTTTATATTGATATTATTCTATACCCAAGTGTATAAAAATTCATAAAGTTTGTAAAAGTTGAAAAAAGTAAGGTTATACATACCTGGTACTCGTACCGATGATCGGGACTCGTCAAATTTTTTTTCCGAACGATATCTCCTAACACGCAGCCGTGTCAAATACCGCTTCCTCCCTTTGCGATTCATAACGTTTTCACTTTATGTGCTCCTTTTTACATATCGTGAAAACTTTCAAGTTTTGACCCAAACACGATGTATACAATGGCACACGTGCAAGCATAGTTTTTAAAAGCAACACTAGCGCCACCACTTTAGCGCTAGCACTGCCATGCATGGGCCGCCTAATAGAGCCATATTACGGCACTGATAAGGCAAACCACATTATGGCCATTTTCACGTTTGTCATAAGTTTGCTTGATCGGTGGCTGCCTATTCACAGCAGCCTCACGGCTGAATCAAAATTTCCGTAATACGGATAGCCACACAGCTCCCTGATCATGACCTGATCATAAATCTGGCTAGCCTGAACAAATGTCCAGCCGGGAAGGTACAAAAATGGAGGTTATGTGTGGAACACAATATCCGATAAATGGCCGCCACGTGCCTGTTTGCAAACGTTCACTCTTTTGACGAAATTTTCAATAACATTGTGGCATAATTGGGTACTTATTTCATTAATGGTGCGTCCAATTGCTTCCTTGAGCTCAGGGATGGTCTGTGGATCATTGGCATACAGCTTTCGTTTCAGAAACCCCCAAACGATCTTGGTGGTCAATTGACATGGCCGCGGCGCGAGATCACACGACCGTGAAACTTCGTCTGCAACAACTGCATTGTTTCGCCCGCAGTTTGGCAGGTTGCGCCATCTTGTTTAAATAATATTTCTTCCGTCCATACCTTTCATGCCATTTTTCGGATATTGTGCTCCACACTCCATGTTTATACTTTACATAAAAACAAAAACATTCGTACTTTTCAAATAAATAATACGTTTTATTATTAGGAGTACAACTTTGCAGTGACCGTTTTACTTAGAGAGCCACTGCGGCCGAAGTAGTGGCCCTAGCTCAATAAAAAAAGTGGCATTTTGAACTAGAGGCTCTGCCAATGTAAACAATTTAAAAAAGCTAACGGATACGTATATGCATTATAAAGTTATTGGCACTCAAACATGGCAACCTACGAGCCGAATTCTCAGCATTTGCGGGAACTGCTCCAAAGACAACAAAGGAAGGGAGTTTTGCACCGGATTGTAACTGGAGATGAAAAGTGGGTTTACTACGATAATCCTAAACGCCGAAAATCATGGGGACTGCCTGGTCATATTCCGTCGTCGACGCCCAAACCGAATATTCACGGATCCAAAGTGATGCTGTGTATCTGGTGGGACCAGCTGGGCGTTGTGTACTATGAGCTGCTCAAACCATCCGAAACCATCACAGGGGAACTCTACCGACGTCAGTTGATGCGCTTGAGTAAGGCACTCAAAGAGAAACGGCCACAATTCAACGAAAGACATGACAAGGTGATACTGCAGCATGACAATGCCCGACCCCATGTTGCAAATGTCGTGAAAAAGTACTTGGAAACGCTGAAATGGGAGGTTTTATCCCACCCGCCGTACTCTCCAAACATTGCCCCTTCCGACTATCACTTGTTCCGGTCAATGGCACACGATTTGGCTGACCAGCACTTCGGCACTTATGAAGAAGTCAAAAATTGGGTCGATTTCTGGATTGCCTCCAAGGACCAAGACTTTTATCGACGCGGGATTCGAATGCTACCTGAAAGATGGGCCGAGGTCGTAGCTAGCGACGGGCAGTACTTTGATTAAAAAATATGTAGCCACTTTTTTATAATAAAGCCTTAAACTTTTGAAAAAACGGTCACTGCAAAGTTGTACTCCCAATAATCAATAAAAATGTCAGGTTATTTCGAGACACGCTTCACCAACGAGAATTATTATACTTGCACGGAAGCTATCATTTCAAATAACACATCATTACTAAAATAGAGATAACTCCTCATGATTTATAACTACCTCCTTCCAATAAAACGGAATAAGTGGGTCCAAATTCACACCAAAACTCCTCAGACGCCCATCGCACCCACGAACCCTAAAAAAATTCATAACAAATACGAAACTTTCTCGCGCGTCACATCCGTTCCGATATTTATCGAGTCACCGGGCAGTCCGGCAAGGAAAGAAGAAGTACGAGACCGAAGAACATTTTTTTTCCGCCAGTCTTCTCCGGTCCCCGCATATATGAATCGATATAGTTGACCATCGGTATAGATTGGGACTTTAGCAAGCGCTGCCCGATTCTTTCGGAATCCGGACAAAAGATGCAAGCTGTACGGACGCATACGCGCGAACAGACTGCTCTCGTCGTATATCCGTAACTTGTTCGCGTATGTAAGAAACCGCTGCGTTCCCAATTTCACATTATGCAAGAAAGTGCTCTCCGACACACTTATGGGTATTTATATTGTGCCAATATATATATATATATATATATTCAGAAAGATGACTGAAAATTTGTGACGTGAAATCCAACCTCAGAGTAGATAATTATTCCTTATTAAAAATGCCCCCCCCCCCCCCCCCGCCTCCCAATGACATTAAAATCGACTTTGGGCAAATGTATGAAATAATTATATGAAGATAATTTTAAGAACCAACCTGTCCCCAATAGAATGAATTCGTTCAAAAAAAAATAGTAATGACAGCCCTCAAATCAACCGTATGTACACTGTAAAAAATTATATGAAATTTGCAATACATTTAAGATAAAAAGGAATTGAATTTTACGAACTCAGTAGATGGAATTAAATTTGAAACACTTGTACCGTAAATTTAAAACAGGAACGTGAAAATCTAATGTGGATTTAGAATTTAATAGATGAAACATGGAATTTCCAAGACAAGTTTGTAAATTTGTGGAAAATGTATTGCCTTAACCCGTCTCTTCAATTGAAAATTACTACAGACGTATAATAAATCAACAATAAAAAACAGAGCATTGAAAATACAAAACAAGTTTGAAATTTATTTACAGCAGCCTGAAAAATATAATATATGCGAATCTGAATTTTACGATACGTACAATGCATGATCACAACAGATTTATTTAAAAGTGCGAAACTGGAATTGAAAAAAAAATTCATAAACGCTGATGAAAATCACATGAAATAATGTGAAAATTATATTAAATTTACACTACATATAAGGCACAAATGAATTGAATTTTACGAACTTAATATACGAACGAATCAAGAGACGCGGCAGCGTCTTGACGCCAAGTAATAAAAAAAAAAATTCGACGCCACTAACGTCGCCACCGATCTCGACGCCACTGACTGACTGACGACACGCCGCGACTCTTTATACAGTAAGATGGGCTTTTAGCAGACGACTTTTAACTTTCAATCGACATTACGCGAAAACGCGGCGACAAATCGAAAATCTAATGACATTTTACCAATGTAATGTGATTTTTTCCTATCGATTTTGTTTGGGTCATTTTTCGACCCGTGTACTCAATCCCTTTGATCTCATAATATTCACCGAATTTCCGACCGAATTCACGACAAGAAATTTTTCCACCCTCGGGAAGTTTTCCGAATCGAATAAAGTCTTTCGGCCATGTCATAAACATGAAACATACGCCCTTATCAGGGTTGATTAACATTTGCCTGTCAACATCCGCATTTGAGGGGCTCTGCGCAGCCGCGAGAGCGCCACATCCGGGCGAACGCAGCGCCTCCGAGTAGCATCGCCTGCTACTAACTTTTTCGTTTCAATGTTTACCGTGATCTGACAGCTTAACCCCGAAATAGGGTTAGGCTGTGCAAAGTTAAAAAAAGTTAAAGTGCAAAGTTTAAAAAAAAGAAATGGCCCTTTTTAGGGCCATATTAATTTGACGACGGTTGTGACCTCAAAAAAAAAACAAACGGCTCTTTTCAGAGCCAAAATAAATTTGACGAAGGTATTTCAAAATCGCAAATTTAGACCTCAGGAAATTCTCTGACATGGACACAGCAACAATCGACTTACGTGATAACGGAGAAAATAAAGGCCAACCGCACGAAATCGCCTAGCATCGGATACAGGTAAGAAAAAATCAGATACTGGAAAGTGAAGTTAAAGAATAAAGATCAGTTCCCTTCCTTGTACGACACAAAGATCCTCGTATTTTCATTATATGAAGAATTATTCGCGACCATTGGAAGAGTCTTGCGGTATGGGTAAGTTTGAGAGTCGAAAGTATGAAGATTTTCCAAGCTTCGAGCCGTCCCACGTGTCGCAGTCACAGTGACCTACAGCACTGACAAGCTCGAGGTGGAGGCATTTGCGACCTCAAAGAATCATGCGAAGCATGTTTAGGGCCAGGTGATGTTTGACGAAAGCATGACAAATACGAGCTTTAAAAAGCCATATGACCTGATTACCAGCGATGCCCAATAAACTGCGATCGACGTCACCGAGCACATGGCGAATCTCAACACGCTGGATTGAACTGTCGATAGCAGTCTGCGAGTCGGTCAGCAGAGCGAAGAATCTCTATCCCACTCTGGTAAATTACAGCGGTACAATGAGAACCCCCATGACAATGAAGCCCAACGCGACACTCCGTAATGCTTCTCTGATTTTGGAAAGTAGCTATGAGCCACTCCTCAGGTTAGCCTCAGTTGATTTATATTCATAATATCGAAAATCAATTCGATACACTAAATTGAGCAAAAAGCCAAAAATATGAATTGTGGTATTTCTACCACAATTCATATTTTTGGCTTTCGATAAATTGATAAATTGCAAGAAATAAAAAATGTTTCAGGTATCGAGAAGCTGCAAAGATGAATTTGGCATCAACCATGGGCAATGAAAATTACCTTACGCTAAACAGCACAGGATTCCAAAAATCTGGATGTCGTTGGGCTGCCCGCAACAAATGAAAAATGATTTCAGGCGTCGGAAAGAGGCAAAAGAATTCTTATAGCCTCGCAAGTAAAGCAGACAAGTGCCTGCTCAATATAACATTTGGGATCGTTGGTAACTTTCGACGATGCGGCACCCGGAAACACGATGGAAAACTCGTCAGTCCAGCACCATGGATGTCTGGTTCAGTGTGTGAGCCAGAGTTGGGCGTAATTCTATTTATAAATACGAATACAAATTTATTTACATCCTGATTTCATGTGATTTATTCATACTTCACTTAGTTGTATTCGCATGCATGCATACAAATACAATTATCGTCACAAATATTCTGAACATACAAATAAATTCACATCAAAATCTGTGAATGCAAATGTATTCACAAAAAATTATAAATACAAAAAAATTCACAAAATTAATTGTGAATTTTTTCGTATTTAAGACAAATTAAAATCAAATTCACAATGATTAGATTAAAATTTGCACCAAAAGTGAGTTGGTACGTATTTTGAGAGAAAACATTGCCTCGAGGCAAAGAAATTTTTGCACAAAACTTTTTGTGCGAAAATTTCTTTGCCTCAACACAATGTTTTCTCTCAAAATACGTAAGAACTCACTTGTGGTGTAAATTTTAATATAATTGTCGTGAATTTGATTTTATTTTTCTTCAACTTGAGGAAATTCACAACTCAAATTTCATATTTATAATGTAATATTTAAAACTCACAACTTTTTTTGCAAAAATTTCTGTGCCTCGACGCAATGTTTTCTCTCAAAATACGTAAGAACTCACGGTTGGTGTAAATTTTAATCTAATCATTGTGAATTTGATTTTAATTTGTCTTAAATACGAAAAAAATCACAATTTATTTTGTGAATTTTTTTGTATTTACAATTTTTTGTGAATACATTTGCATTCACAGATTTTGATGTGAATTTTTTTAATTCACAGGATTTCTTGTAAATATTCACATTTTTTGTGAACATTCACAATTTGTTCTGTAAATTTATTTGTATGTTCAGAATATTTGTGAATACAATTGTATTTGTATGCATGCATGTGAATATAAATAAATTCGTATTCACACTTGTGAATACGAATTTATTTGCATTTATATTCACATGAAAATCACGATGTAAATAAATTCGTATTCGTATTTATAAATAGAATTACGCCCAATTCTGGTGTGAGCGATGTTTCGTCGCATCTCTATAGAAAGTTTTGTTGACTCCGGTGATAAGATCCTCTGAGTTTGAGGTACCGAAGAACAAAAATATTAATTTTCTCTTGATCAGTCACATGAAAAATGTAAATGGGTACTTCTGATATTGAGTGATATTGACTGATGGGTTTTCCTGATATTCGTTTAACACGCAAATAAAAGAATGCAACTAGTGCTGGACTTTCAAAATTTTATATTTTTGTAGATTTTCTCCTGCTGCAACAAACAAACCCAAACAAACATGGAAATGGTATATTAAAATGTCAAACATTAAGCAGTAACATTACGGTGGAAAGATTTTCCAAAATGTATATTTAATATCATTTTTTAAATTATACGTTGGGATCTTAAGGCATTCCTTTCACGAACTCGAATATTCAACAATTAACTAACTTTTGTCTATAAACGAGTAAAAATACAATCCCAATTTACTGGTAAAATTTTAAGCCATGTTATCGATTTTAACGAAAAATTACGTCTCTGAAAATCGTTTCATTCATACGGCGCTTCATGGAGATGACACGTTGTCAACATAGAAGAATTTATATAGCTGCGATTTCTCAGAGAAATGTAAAAATGCCTAAATCTACAAATATGCACGAACTTTGTCATTTCATCGTTAGATATTATTTTTAATAAGTGCCACTTTAATGTAGCAATGATCCAGAAGGGCGCTCCTAATGCCCTCACAAAATATGGGCCTCTGTAAAAGGAATTCCCCTTCCAAAAAGATATGAAATCCCCCTTAAAAACTTTTAAAAAGTAAAAAAAAAACGCCAAGTAATAAAAATCCCTCAAAATCGTTATCGCTTGTTTCACTATATAAAAAATTCTGATTTATCTCAAATATCTCAAACTATACTTTTCATTTAAGTTCACAAAATGGTTTTATTTTACTTCTTTAATGCAAATGTACAAAAAAAAGTGAAATCACTTTCATGAAATAGCCAAGTAAGTTTACTACACATGTTGTACACAACATTTTTAAAGCTTAGGAATAATATTTTTGAAAATGTATAGTTTGAAAGAGTTTTAGCAAACCATTATAGCAAAAAAAATAATATCACCATTAGTTAAAAGTACAAAGTAGGTACCACACAAGTACACTGGAAATGCTGTGCAACGACTTGGCGTGCATGGTTAAGAAAAAAGCTCGGCGAAGGATTTCGTCATCTCAACATGTCAATTTTCGGGTTAACAAAACATAAATCGTCACGATTTATTATGCAAGTGAAAACCAGATTTATGTGGAGTACGGCTCAAATAAGTGATCTATCCTTCGACCATATAGCATTTGAAATGTTATTTTATTTGCATAATACAAGATAATTATATAAAAACAATTTATCGAGTCATCTTTTAAGCGAATATAACGTAGCTTCGTACTGTACGAATGACACTAGCGCGAGCGGCAGGAGAACATAATTGGTAATAGCCCTGCTAGTAAATGGAACGTTATAATTTGAAATGTTGCTAATACTCCTGGTAGCCGATGCCACGTTATTATGTAAAATTATATATATATATATATATATATATATATATATATATATATATATATATATATATGTATATATATACTATATCGACGCAGAAGTTATTTTCGCGCGCGGTCGGAACGGAAAATTCTCTGACTTCCCGAGCTTTTTTCTTAACCATGCACGCCAAGTCGTTGCACAGCATTTCCAGTGTACTTGTGTGGTACCTACTTTGTACTTTTAACTAATGGTGATATTATTTTTTTTGCTATAATGGTTTGCTAAAACTCTTTCAAACTATACATTTTCAAAAATATTATTCCTAAGCTTTAAAAATGTTGTGTACAACATGTGTAGTAAACTTACTTGGCTATTTCATGAAAGTGATTTCACTTTTTTTTGTACATTTGCATTAAAGAAGTAAAATAAAACCATTTTGTGAACTTAAATGAAAAGTATAGTTTGAGATATTTGAGATAAATCAGAATTTTTTATATAGTGAAACAAGCGATAACGATTTTGAGGGATTTTTATTACTTGGCGTTTTTTTTTACTTTTTAAAAGTTTTTAAGGGGGTTTAATATACACTCGTATATTGATATCAGCAAATGGTTCTTGATTTCAATATACATGGATGTGAACATTTTTTTACACGTGCATTATTTTTCAAACGCACCAGTATATTAATATTACGGAGCTACACTTTTATTTTTAAAATAAACTGTTTTGGATTTTCAAAATTTTATCTGAAATTTCATAAACGGCGTCCGCATAAAAACATCATACACTTGTGTATTAATTTTTACACAGAAGCTTTTTACAGTGTACATTAAAGGTAATACCTTGTTTCCGTGAAATTAATACACACCCGTATGCTGATATTAGCAAATTGTTCTTGAATTTAATATACACTCGTATTTTGATATCAGCAAATGGTTCTTGATTTTAATATACTTGGATGTGATTATTTCTTTACACGTGCATAATTTTTCACACGCACAAGTATATTAATATTACAGAACTACACTTTCATTTTTAAAATAACCTATTTTGGATTTTCAAAATCGTATCTGAAATTTCATAAGCGGTATCCGCATTAAAACTTCCTACACTCGTGTATTAATGTTTATACAGAAATTTTGTACAGTGTACTAATAACGAAAACTTAGGTCATTAAGGCCTTAGGCCACTCTAGAGGCCGAAAAAATAAGCTATTTGGGGTTTTTTTTCTCAGAAAACTACAAAATAAATCGAGATTACAAAAAAAGGTGTTTATCATATATATCAGTGACTGTATACAATAATTTTTTGAAGAAGATTCATTTCAAAATGGCGACTGTGCAGCGTTTATCTCAAAACTGCATTTTTTAAGTTGGCCGGAAACAGAATTCAGACCATTTTCAACCGATTCACTTGAAATGTTGAATGAATCTTAAAAAATACATTTTCTATGGAATTACGTAGGATTTTTTTATATTGCATAGTTCATTTGTTATTAACAATTATCTGACGAAATTTTCCACTTTCCAAAAATTTCCCTAAAGAATCGTCAGATAATTGTTAATAAAAAATGAATTGTGCAATATAAAAATAAAACCCTACGTAATTCCATAGACAATGTATTTTTCAAGATGTATTCAACATGTCAAGTGAATCGGTTGAAAATTGTCTGAGTTATGTTTCGGCCTCTAGAGTGGCCTAACCCCTTAAGTATGGAATGTCCGATTAAATACCAAGTTTGATAGTCGATATCTCTGCTACTTCACTGTGACAGTTCTCAGTTTTTTTTTTTATCGTAAAAGCACATCCTCAGCCTTCGAGACGCACGTTTCGGTTTGTAAATGTCTATCGAATTACGTTTTGCAGCTATTGCAAAATTGTAAACCATGGATGCACCAAAATTGTAAACCATGGAGCAATTTTGTAAACCAAGGATGAGTGAACAATTTGCGTTGTTTTCTATGCTTTACATTAGTTGCTGCATTAGTTCCACCGTTCCATTGCACGGTGGAACTAATGGAGGTTGCTAATGAAAGCACACTACATCAATGGTTTGAGAAGTTCCGATCTGGTAATTTCGATCTTCAAAATGAACCACGTGGGCGACCTAAGAACAAGGTGAATAATGATGAGCTCTGGACAAATTTGGATAAGCATTGCGTGGTTGGAAAATAGAAAAGAAAGAATCACAATACGGAAGCTTTAGTGGGAGCAGATCCTACATCTCAAACTATGCGTGAATTAGCAGCAAGATCTAACGTTACTATTCCAACAACATTTGCAATCGTGTAAAGCAATTTGGTAAGATTAAGAAGCTGGAGATCGGACACTTGATATTTACTGGCCCAATACATTGATATAACATGTTCACGATGTCCTTTTGCAGTCTATATATATATATATATATATATATATATATATATATATATATATATATATATTAGGGTGTGCGGAAAAAAAATCGATATATTTTTTTTCGGTTGCATCCACCAAAAACAGGTGAATTAAGGTAAAAAAAGAAAAATCCTCGAAGGAGAGGTTAAAAAAAAATTATTTCGAACGGCGCATTGCATTTGAATACTTTCCATAAGAATAACACAGGAAAATATTGGCACTTCTGAACACCGTAGTAAAACTCTTCAGAAAAAAATCTCACAAAAATGTCGTTAAAATATTCTGATAGAGAATTGAATTCCCTACAAAAAAAGTTCCTACGAACATTTAGCTTAGAACAACCGTTCAAGTGGTATCGCTGTCTGAAATTAATTTGTTTATTTAAGCGGCGTGCGCGCCCTAGCACACGCTGCCACCTGGCGGCAGCATGCGGTAGCTCGTAGTGCAAAATTACAAGCTTCACGCTAGCGCCACGAATGAGAAACCGCGACATTTTTCCCCCAAATCAAGATACTGTCACTGCTACAAAATTTCATTCGTTATTGCGAAGTGAATCCTGTAGTAGGGGAGGCTGCCTCGAAAAAATTAGCTAGTTACTTGTGGTACTTTAACGAGAAAATTGTTGCTTTGTCGTTTTTTGACAATGCTGTGCCGATAAGTGTGAAGGCAAGAATGGTACAAGCTCTGCAATCTCGAGAAAAATCCAAAAATCCTTCCGAGCGAGTAATTGTTAAAAAAAAATCATTGGGAAAAGGTGCTGAAAGAAGACATAAGCGATTTCGTTACTCAAGAATCCTTATTTCTTTTCCAGCAATTAAATTTACCTCATGACTCGGAGCCGCGTTCCCCCCGAAAAACCAATTGAATCAAAAAAATATATTGGTTGATTCAAATAAATGTCTAATCGTGGAGTGCCACCGATTTATGAGATTATCACAATACTATAAAATATTGGAAAATGTGATTGATTCAAATAACATATTATTTTATTTGAAAAACTCTTCTGTTCTCTGAATATCTACATTATCCTTCAGAGAATATAATTATATTCTATTTAAATCATTCTATATAAAATCCGTAGATGTATGGATGAAGTAATTAAGCGGTTGCTACAACATTTCTTATTTCGCACAAAAATATAATCAATAGAATGAATTATTTTTTTACTACATCGAAACGAATATGCCACGAGACGTAAGTTTTTCAATTTGTTTTAAATCTGAAATAAAAAGTGAGCATTAGAATGATCGTCCACGATAATAGTGGAGAGAATGTCAGATATCCAATGAAATATCCATGGAGAGAATATCAGACATTCAACTGATAAGAACAGATACTACACTTTGATCTTAGCCACAGGCCAAGAAGCGATACTATTTAGAGTTTCTCCGGCGTTTAAGTAGATCTTCGGTTCGCGCTACGCTTACGAGAAACGATCGCGCGTGCGGCTTCTAGCGGTTACTCCGAGAACTACGGCTTTCCTCACACCTATAATTTCGGTGGCACTCGGTCATGATTTGGTTGAATTTTTTCAACCAACTGCACAAGAAACAAATTTTATTTTCGCATAATTTTTTAACCAATTCAGACATTTGCTTAATATTTTTCAATCAAAATAAAATATTAGTATTTTAACGAATAATGTACTTGAAAATCAATATCGGATATGGCGAAAAAAAATAAAATAACATATTTACTCAATAGAAATTTTATCTGAATCAAACGTGCGAAATTCAATTTTTCTTGTCTACTCGAATCAACAATATTCATGTTATGAATTGTAACGCTTTTTTTGTTCGTTGCAGAAAATGCATTCAAAACTATATAATTTGTTCGCGATATTTTTTTAGATAGTTTCAATAATATATTGTTCTCGGCTGACAATATATCTTTTGAATGAAAAAAAACTTGTTATTTTATCATGTTATTAAAGTCAATAGCGGGTAACAGCTAGTATATATATATATGCAGAAAATGCATTCAAAACTATATAATTTGTTCGCGATATTTTTTTAGATAGTTTCAATAATATATTGTTCTCGGCTGACAATATATCTTTTGAATGAAAAAAAACTTGTTATTTTATCATGTTATTAAAGTCAATAGCGGGTAACAGCTAGTATATATATATATATATATATATATACTAGCTGTTACCTGCGATTTCGCTCGCGTTGGTTTCATAATTGATAGAAATCACTGTCGTCGAATATCCATAAGTGAGAATATAGTAGAAATGAGTGCCAGAAATGGCGGGAGGTGGAGATAAGTGAGTTTGTTTGGGTATTTGTTTGGGTTTGTTTAGGTTCCCTGTATAATCACTGTTCCTCTATTACCATATTATATATACATGTGTGTGTGTGTGTGTGTGTGTGTGTGTGTGTGTGTGTGTGTGTGTGTGTGTGTGTGTGTGTGTGTGTGTGTGTGTGTGTGTGTGTGTGTGTGTGTGTGTGTGTGTGTGCATATATATACATATATACATATATACATATATATATATATATATATATATATATATATATATATATATATGCACACAGCACAACAAGGGGATGTACGTGTACGTATACGTAAGAAAAGATATTCATAAAGATATGACGGCGCACTTCCGGTACCTGGTGCAGCTTGTGCGGCTGTACGAATCACGGCCTTACACGTTTCTCGTAATCTCGTCGGTCGTGTCTCACGCGTTCTCGCAGTGTTGAAAAATCGAAGGGGCCCGCCGGCGCGAACGAGGATTCGCGGCGCTACGATCTCGTTCGCTTCGTGCTAATTACGATTTTTTGTTTGTTCGTATCGTACAGGTGGAGTCGCGGGCACCGGCGAACGCGAGCCCGTGAATATATATAAACGAGGAAAAGTTTGCCATCTGGTCCCCTCATTTTTTATGGTAATGTCTCGAAACTCGGTGCTCTCTCGTTATGGCGTGTTTTTATTTTCCGCACTGTCGTTTCGTTTTTGTCTGGTCTCTTTTTCGATTTCTGTTTTATTTTTTTCATTTTTCGTTCGGCTGGGCGTCGTCGGTAGACCGAGAGCGCTCAGATTGAATAACTGGTTCTCTCATCGTAATGCCTTATTTAATAAGCGTGCAATGGAAAGTAATACAAGGCCGGTGGGCCATGATTTTGTTTTCGGTAAACCGCGCGGCACGCGAAAAAAAAAACATTTCTGCCCTCCCTCCCTTCCGGCCTTGTGGAGCCTGCTACAATTTCGCACTGATTACGTTAACGTAATTGGATATTTAAGAGATTTAACGAGTGCATTATATTGATTATCGGTTATACTCGTTATCGAGTATGACGGGTTACTCTCCTGCAGATGTGCGATGCAGGTACGATGCTTATCGCTTTCATTGCGTATGCCGTGCGGTGAATTAATTCCCCATATCCCCAATATGCGAAGGATTAATTAAGCAATTTATTCGCAATTTGATTGAGAAAGGATCCGTTGTGAAATTGGCAATGACGAGGGATTAGATAAGAGTGTCGGCGGTGAAAGAAATTTCTCGGGGCTGAAGAAAAAATATCGCATCGTTTTACGTACGAGCCCGAAGGAACAAACGTATAAAAGGTCCTTTCCAAAAGTACAAGAGTATTTTACGAAACATGTTTCAACTCTGCAAAATATGTTTCGATACACGTAAATACTCTACGGTTTGTATTGTATTCAAGCGCTCCGGGCTTGTAAAATTGCCACGGTACAATGAGAGAAATGCATGGTAACTTCAACTATATTTTAACGATACACTGTAAAAAATGATAGGAAATTTACAATACATTTAAGATACCAAGGAATTGAATTTTACGAACTCAGTAGATGGAATTAAATTTGAAACACTTGTACCGTAAATTTAAAACAGGAACGTGAAAATCTAACGTGGATATAGAATTTAATAGATGCAACATGAAATTTCAAAGACAAGTTTGTAAATTTGTGGAAAATGTATTGCGTTAACCCGTCTCTTCAATTGGAAATCACTACAGATGAATAATAAATCAACTATGAAAAACAGAGCATTGAAAATACAAAACAAGTTTGAAATTTATTTACAGCAGCGTGAAAAATATAATATATGTGAATCTGAATTTTACGATACGTACAATGCATGATCACAACAGGTTTATTTAAAAGTGCGAAACTGGAATTGAAAAAAAAATGCATAAACGCTGATGAAAATCACATGAAACAATGTGAAAATTATATTAAATTTACACTACATTTAAGGCACAAAAGAATTGAATTTTACGAACTTAATATACGAACGAATTTAATATACACTCGTATGTTGATATCGGCAAATGGTTCTTGATTTCAATATACATGGATGTGAACATTTTTTTACACGTGAATTATTTTTCAAACGCACAAGTATATTAATATTACGGAGCTACACTTCTATTTTTAAAATAACCTGCTTTGGATTTTCAAAATATTATCTGAAATTTCATAACCAGCGTCCGCATAAAAACATCATACACTTGTGTATTAATTTTTACACAGAAACTTTTTACAGTGTACATTGAAGGTAATACTTTGTTTCCGTGAAATTAATACACACCCGTATGCTGATATTAGCAAATGCCAGTGCAGAAATTTTGGCAGGGATACAGCTGGATTCTGACTTGTATCCCGGGCTCCCAGTCGGGATCTAGTCCGATATCGGATCAGATTCGAAGACTAAATGTAAGATCCGTAAACTGGATTCCATTAGGGATCCAGAACCGGATCCTTTAATGACTCTAAGTAGATTCCCCATGGAATCATTGAGGAATCTGGGAAGGATCACGGGTGAATACAGGCGGAAATAAAATGTCAAAAATGGAATTATGACATGTTAAATTTATTATAAAAATAAATAACATTTATAAAGTTTTGGTGCATTAAACAATCAATAAAAAAAAATTTGTCCAAAGATTCAAATGGCAGATCGCGCTCATCGCGAGATTTTGATGTGAATTAAAAAAAATTCACATCAAAATCTGTGAATGCAAATGTATTGACAAGAAATTATAAATACAAAAAAATTCACAAAATTAGTTGTGAATTTCTTCGTATTTAAGACAAATTAAAATCAAATTCAAAATGATTAGATTAAATTTTGCGCCAAAAGTGAGTTCGTACGTATTTTGAGAGAAAACATTGCCTCGAGGCAAAGACATTTTTGCACATAACTTTTTGTGCGAACATTTCTTTGCTTCAACACAATGTTTTCTCTCAAAATACGTTTACACTTGTGGTGTAAATTTTAATATAACTGTCGTGAATTCGATTTTTATTTTCTTCAACTTGAGGAAATTCACAACTCATTTTGTGATTTTTTTCATATTTATAATGTAATATTTGAAACTCACAGCTTTTTTTGCAAAAATTTCTTTGCCTCGAGGAAATGTTTTCTCTCGAAATACGTAAGAACTCACGGTTGGTGTGAATTTTAATCTAATCATTGTGAATTTGATTTTAATTTGTCTTAAATACATGTTTATACCCACCGACATGTCGGTGGGTATAAACAGAGACTTATTCCCCAAAACCGGTATCCCGGTTAGAATCCAACTTGCATCAGTATCGGAATATGTACGACGACGATGGCATAATTTTGAAAATTTTGGCATCACGTGTATTTTCGGTATTACTATGTAATTCCTATCTATAGATAGGAATTTTATAGATAGGAATCTATAGACAGAAATTCCTATCTATAGATAGGAATTCCATAGTAATACAGAAAATACACGTGACGCCAAAATTTTCAAAATGATGCCATCGTCGTCGTACATATGCAAGTTGGATTCTCACCGGGATACCGGTTTTGGGGAATCCATGACAAATCCTGATCGGGATTTGATCGGACATAGGGTATCCCGGTCAAAATTTCTGCACGAGTGGTTCTTGAATTTAATATACACTCGTATTTTAATATCAGCAAATGGTTCTTGATTTTAATACACTTGGATGTGATTATTTCTTTACACGTGCATTATTTTTCACACGCACAAGTATATTAATATTACGAAGCTACACTTTAATTTTTAAAATAACCTGTTTTGGATTTTCAAAATCGTATCTGAAATTTCATAAGCGGTATCCGCATAAACACTTCCTACACTTGTGTATTAATTTTCATACAGACATTTTTTACAGTGTATTTTATATTACCCTGAGGGGACAACGTTATTTTATAGTCATGGTCACTGCCTAAAATATAATACTGCTTACGATATTTTAGCAGTTTTGTTAACTATGCTCATATGTTAACCGCAACCAACAATCTTACAAGCATACGTTGATTGTTCAATGCTACATAATATAGTAGGTTTTCATAAAATGGATATTTCCTCACACTATCAAAAAATCGTGATTTTTACCATATTTAATGGTATGTCTACTAAATGTATATAATATTTGATAAATTAAAAAAATCTCAATTGAGAATACTACCTGTATGAGTATTTATCATAATATGTCATTCCCTGACCACTTGAAATGATTCCTATCGAAGAAAATATTTCGCCTGAACGTGGATTTGAACCAACGACCTATCTATACTACGCACGCTGACACTATGCTACCGGGTACTTATGTCATTTTGATCGTAGATTTGCCATAACAGATAAAAGTAATTCCAGCTGCAATTCCGAATAGCTGTTACCTCCGATATAGGTTGAATTTTGCACGGATCGTCCTTTTGATAATATATGTCACTGCTTAAATGGATTTTTGACACGTTCCACAAATCATTTACGTCTTCACTATAAGATTACCATAATTTCGTTCGTATAGTCACTTTTCGTAAGGTAACTCTTCTTGTGACAATTTATACTCAACAAGTGTCAATGTTAACCATATAAATAGTACAAACTTGCACTGAGAAAAATCCCCATAGTATTTATCATAAAACGCCCATGGTAAAACTGGACATAGTTAAGTTCCCTATAGTTTATTGACACCGCAATCATAATATGTTTAACACAACTATAAGCGTCTATCTAATCATGCCGTTTTGGTAGTGTGTTTGATTATCTAGTATCCCCGAAATAACTTTTAACTACTGTGCAAGGCTTTACAGTATCGATATAGTTAATTCAGTTAATAGTTTTACGATAATTAGTAGTTATTTCAGGGATAATAGATAGTCGAGCACGCCACTAAAGTTTTATGTTTACGTATACTTATCGCTTATACTTGTGTTAACCACATTATGATTGCGGTGACAATAAACCATAGGAAATTCGACTATACTTTCGTTTACCATGCGCGTTTTGTTGTAAATACTATACACTTTTCTCTCAGCGCAGTGCGACCTTTTCTCCCTGTAGGGCTCGTTAAAATTCCAAATTAATATTCAAAGGGACCGTCGGAAAAGGGCCGAGGAGAAACGATCAATCATAATTTCCCGAAAAATGTTTTGAAGGGCCTGGTCGGGCCCTGACCCTTGTCCTACTTTCCTCGACAAGAGGGCACGGAGCTCTTTGAGGCAATAATTTCTACCTGTCACCAGCAACGTTCTCCCAAAAATGGGCAAACGTCGTACCAAAACACTTTTAATTCCAGTTCCGTCACTCGCAACAAAGTTCACGAAACTACGGGCCCGTTAACATCACCCCCCCCCCCCCCCCCCCCGCGCCTCCTTCCAGATCCCTATAAAGTGTATCAGCGTATCGAGATCAGACGCACTGACTTCTGGCTGCATCGCATTAAGGCGTTACCCCCACTTGTAACGCAAAAAAAGGCCTTTTTCATGAATTTTTTTAAAGAAAACTACAAAACTTTTTTAATCGATCAATATACCATCTTAAAGAACACATCTTGAAGAACTTTCAGTAATTTTTTTATTGAAAAATATTACATTGTTTAGTGGCAAATGGCCGTCAATGAAATAATGTTTTTATATACACGGTTTGCGGTGACCAACATTGCGGCGAAGTGGATCATCTGAAAAACAAAATGCGGATGGATTTAGTCAAATATAAGTATAAACTAGTCTTTAATCGAAGGATTTTAAAAAATATTCATTTTTCACAAAATGGCGGACGGTCAAAGTTAATGGTTCGATTTTAACGAAAAAAAACGGCCGTTTTTGGCTATAAAAGGGCCATTTTTTTCGAAAAAAAAATCGAACGATTAAAGACTACATTTTTATGTATTAAGGGCGGGATAAAGGATTTCAATTTTTTTTTCATTTTTTTTTTTCATTGTTTAAATGAATGCATAATATATCAAGAATATTGTGTTAAAATTTTTATGCAATCGAGAAGTATTCTCAAACTTATGTGCAATGAGCGCTAAGCGACCAAACTACTCTTCTGCATTCTTCAAACCGTTTTTCTGAGACTTGTCATATTTGAAGTCCGTGTGCACGATAACTCAAAATCTACTGGACCAATCGCTTTGAAATTTTGCACAGTACTTCTTCACATAATTCACCAGGTATTGTCGAGAGCTTTTTTTTTTTTTTTTTTTTTAATAATTACTAATTTTTCAACAACAAATTAGCCGATTTTTTTAGCGAAAATCGGGTTTTTGACTCCCAAGTGCTACGAAAAATCGAAAAATCGAAAGAAAAAATCCTCCCGTCATTACCTCGAGAAACATCTCCTTTAACAAATGCATTTTGATTTTTTTGTTTCAGATGATTCTGTTGCGAGTTATGGTGCACACCGCAAAACAACTTTTTTTCGAGGCGCCTCCGGGGTTTAATTTTCACTCGCTCAATTTTGAATATTTTGCAATGCAAATTTAGGAGAATATTGTTCAAATGTTACTTTATTATATGTAAATTTTTCAATAAACGAACACTATTCGTTACGCCAAAAAAAAATCTTAAAAGCATGCCTTTTTTTCGCCGAATTAACTTTACCCCGCCCTTAAATAAGCCTGCAAAATTTCAAGAAGATCGGTTCATTAGTGTTCGAGTAATCTTGGTCACCGACTTCAGAAATGCCATTTTGAGAAAAACGCGTTTAAAGTTTCAATTTCCGGTCGTTTACACAACGGATTCTTCTCTTTCAACGCTCATATCTCAGTCAATTATGTTCGGATCGACTTGAAATTTTCAGGACATATTCTCAGATACTTATACTTCAAAAAAATGCAATAAAAAAAACCGATATTTTCAAAATCGCAAGTCGCTGTAACCCCTTAAGTCGAGAGAGGATCAGCCCAGTGCCTCTCCCGCGGAAGCGCACATCTGCCCCCGAAGAGTCAAAAACGTGCACGCGGTGGCGCTAGGTTGCCTTACGGACATTACAAAGAGTAAAAGACGCGCGGTGAAGATCGAACGCCAAATTGAGAAACGAAGAAAGGGCTGGAGAGCAATGTGTGAGAATGTCCGACAAAACGAGGGAGAAAGAGAGCGATGGAGGGGAGAAGGAAAGAATGAAGGATAAAAAAAAGCGAAGGAAAGAGGTTACACGAGGGAAGCATATCGAAAGACAAGGAACATAGAAGAAAGATAGGATCGGAGGCTCCGGTAGCCACCGGCTGGACGAGATAAAATCGCCGAAAGCCCGGGCAAAGTCTTTGCAAGGGCCCGCGCGACGAGCACGCGCACAGGGCCACGTGCATATACGATTTTTCGAGGGTACTCCTTTCGCCGGTGTTCCTCTCAACGGCGTGCGGCTTTTTCAGGCACCTTGCAACGCACCACGGCTTGCATACATGGTAAGTAATATCCCCTTTTTCACGCTACTTTTAGTTCTCACCCGCCACACCACACAACCCATCGCCATCTGTACCTCATTAGGCTAAGCGGTACAAACAGCCCGTGGTATCGCGACTCGCCGCGCTGAGAGTACAAACAGACGACAGTAGGGGGCGCTCCAACCTCGCCCCCTACCACGGTCTTACATGCAGGTCTTGAAACGTAGCGAATTTCCTACAGCGTGGTTTGGCTCGCTTGTTTTCCGCGTTTTTAGTACCGGGGCGCGGCGCTGTGATCTAGGGATGGACAAAGGTGGGGATGGTGATGCGTCACGGTCTTACATACGTGAAATGCGTTAACCATCGTATCCAAATGGAACATAGAAAAAAAGAAATAAAATATGCGAAATATGTAAAAAAAATCGGAAAACTCGTTCCAAACAACTATTTACCATTTTCATTCGGGACATAGATTAGATTTCGAATATATAATTATCCACGAAGTGTGCTTACGTTATTTATAAAATATGTATAAAACAAGTATAGTTAATTTAAGTAAAAAAACACCAAACAAATAATAATCAATAATAATAAAGAAAAAAATTGCTTGAAATGAATTGTATGTCAGTTTCCGGTGTGTCTCGCTCTCGCAGCACTGACAACATTCAGGTATTATACAGAAATTAAAAACAAAGAAAGCAACAATAAAAAAAAAAAAAAATATGTCAAGAAGTGATAGAGAAACTTATTTGAACAACTATTTATCATTTTCATTCGGGACAGATAAAATGTCGAATAGAAAACTGGCTGCGAAAGGACTGCGAAGTATGGCTACGTCATGAAATAAATATGATTGAAAGTAGTTAGGATAATTAAATACAAGCAAAAAGTAAATAACAAAAACACGAATAATTAATAATCCATAATGATAGAGAAAATATTTTCTTTTTAAATAAAATATATTCATCAGTCTTTTCAGATAACCTCACTGATACTATGCCGTGTGTGCTAAGGCATTATATAAAAATAATTTACTATAATTATTACCACTTACCTTGTCATGGACCGCAATAGGCATAGCATTTATAATACAATGAGGGCATGCTTGGTACAAGGAATTACCTCGGTTTTTGTTATTTTCAAATCCTTTAAATGTATGACACACAAGCCACGATTTTCGGACCGTTTGACACTGTTGAGTTGCATCGCGCATGCGCTGATTTTCCATCCCTAGATCACAGCGCTACCCTGGTGGTCACAAGATGAGATAATTTAGCGCCCGTGAAATGAGCCATCCCCACGGTCTTCGTTTCAAGACCTGTATGTAAGACCGTGCCCCCTACGAATTACAGTCGAAAGGTGGAGCATTATTGGCGGGAATTCGACTTGTTATTTTGACTCTCTATGCCGTACAATCTACGAGCCATACATGTAGTAGAGTTAATGCTCGCCTCTAGCAACTCAAGATCTGGCGAGGATTTTTTTCAAACACCCCGAGTAAAAATGATTGTATATACTTAGATACAATTATATAAAAATGATATACAATCATATATATTTATATATAGGTTTATATATAATTGTATATAACCCTATACATTCGTATATGTAATCCGATATAAATGTACTTCCATCAAAGGCCATAGCCGGGTTAGTAGGGAAAAATTGCCCCCGCATTTTTTCCAGCGAAATTTGGAGTATATTCTGAGATATATAAAAAAAAAATTTCTGAAAATTTCATGCCCGTCAACGCAATGTTTTAGAAAGATGAATTTTTTAAAAATATCAAACAAAATTTTTTCCGGAAACGGTACAGTGGCCCAATTTGATTTTTTTTTTTGGTACTTGTTCCGATCAAACGTGTTACGAAATAAAATTATAGAACATCTTGCGAAAGATTAAGGTTTGAAAAAAAAACTAATCTTCCTTGTTTTATTATTTTTTACTATAATCCACTTGGGGTACAATAGCGAAAATTTTTTCATATAATCTTTGGGTACCTTATTAGATTATATAATTTTTTTCAAAATGATCGGTTTGGTACGCCACAGTGAAAAAAAAAAGAAACACACTTTATTGATATATTTTAGTTATATAGATATATAACTAAACTATATCAATAAAGTCTGTTTCTTTTTTTCACTGTGGCGTACCAAACCGATCATTTTGAAAAAATTATATAATCTAATAAGGTGCCCAAAGATTATATGAAAAAAATTTCATTATTGTACCCCAAGTGGATTATAGTAAAAAAAAATAAAACAAGGAACATTATTTTTTTTAAACCTTAATCTTTCGCCAGATGTTCTATAATTTTATTTCGTAACACGTTTGACCGTAACAAGTACCAAAAAAAAATCGAATCGATCCACTGAAGCGTTTCCGGAATTTTTATTTTTTTTTTATAAAAAAACAAAAATTCATTTTTCCAAAACCATTGCGTTGACAGGGATGAAATTTTCAGAATTTTTTTTTTTTTATACCTCAGAATATACTCCTAATTTCGCTGGAGAAAATGCGGGGGCAATTTTTCCCCACTTACCCGGCTATGGCCTTTGATTTGATAAAGTTATACATAGTTCTGCATATAATGATATATGGAGATACTATTTTTATAGGGAGTTTATATAATTAGATATAATATCATATGCAGTTATACAGGGTGTCCCAGAACTCAACGTTAAGCCGACACGGGGTGACAGGATTCATAGTAACCATCATGAGAAAAATCAGAAAAAAAATAAATCAGAAAAAAATAAAGCAAAAAAAAATAAAGCAGGGCCTTTCAAAGTAGACAAATTTTGAAAATTTTAAATTCATAGTTTAACAAATAGTCTTAATTCTAGGAAACTTGGGATTGTTTGGGTTTGTTTGCGTTTGTTTCACAATAACCGAAAAATGGTTACAGTTTGACCAAATTTCTAGGTTTTTCTTAAATGCCCATAATTTTTAAACTGCATGGGATAGATTTTTTTTCTGATTTTTCTCATGATGGTTGCAATCAATCCTGTCACCCCGTGTCGGCTTAACGTTGAGTTCTGGGACACCCTGTATATAATTCAATATAGTGTTGTATATAATTATATATACACGTGAAATTTTTATTTACGGTTTATATAATTAGATATAATATTATATACAGTTATATATAATTCAATATAGTGTTGTATATAATTATCTACGTGAAAATGCTATTTACGGTATATAACATTGTATATGACTGTATATGAGTACTTTTGTTTTCTTTTGAAATACATATAATTGTATATATCTTTATATGGCTTCATATATGATTAGATATAGAAAAAGTTGGATATATCATCAAATCATATATGATTAGATATAGAAAATATGAAAAACGGACAACAGAAGGTATTCTTTTGTCTCCCTTCACAAAAACCGGCTATTGTTATAAATATAGTTTCGAAAAAAAGCCATAGGTGGCGATAATTGAAAAATTGTCAAGTCGTCAATCGTCAATCGTCGATATTGCAGCTGATATCGCGGTATTATTATTCAATGATGGCCTGAGAAGCCTCATGAAAGTTTTGGAGACGTTGGGGATAACTATCGGCCCAAATTGTTTCAATTTTTGCGTTGAAACCGACGCAGCGCGGATCGAGCTGGCGGAGCGCTCGCTCACAGACGCTGCAAAAGAGGCAAGAAGAGCCTCTACAAGTTCGAGAAAAGATGCCAGGGACAATGATTTGCTTCTTGAAGGCCAGCTATATGGTGCCGGCATCGCTGATTAAAGGTAAACATTTTTTTTCCAATTTATCGCATAAATTAACAAACCTAAAACTTTGAACGCGTTTTTCTCAAAACCACTTTTTTGAGTGCGGCACGCAGGCAGAACTCGAGCAATTTTTATCCGATCGACTTCAAATTTGGACTGCATCAATAAAACTAGATTATCTAAAGAAGTACATAGGATTTTTTCGATATCTCAATAATAATAAAAGTTATAGCCTATTTTCGACGAGAAATTTTGCTCGAAAATCGTCCTTTAATTTCAAAAGCGTGCCTATTTTTTAAAAATCAATATTTTTTCAAATCCCTGTGTACTTCTCTTCAAAATATCATATTATTAACGAAAACACTCGGTATTTTTTTTTTCAGATCGACTTTGAAGAGAGTTCTGCTGCGTGCCGCGAACCACTGCAGAGGCAACAGTACCTGACGCGGGAGCTTCCCCAGCGTCACCATGGGGCGTGAAAAATTTGAAATTTTTTTTTTATTTATCTTCAATAAACAACAAACAAAACAAAAAATTATTTTTTCGAATATCACTTTTTTTCCCACAATAAAAAATTCTTGAACAATGGCAAAAAAAGAAGGGGTCACAGTGGCGTTGTCCCTTAATCTAATCTAATTGAGTTTTTCCAAAGTCGAGAACCCACCGAATTACTCTCTGGCATCCCAAAACAACAGATTCGTCCCGTTTCCTCAATTCTCAGGCACGTTTAAAAAATGAAATGAACAAGTCTCGCTCCTTCAATATTATAGGATTGATATCATATATTATTGGATAAACATGTCGGTTTCACGCGTATGCCGTGGCAAAGGTTGCGTACCGCGCCCCCAAGCTGCATAACTCTCGAACGGTCTCTGTTTCTACTCTGCCATTAAACGAACTATTATACCTTTCTTCTCTCGCGTTTGTTGAAGCGATGCCCACCGGAGTTTAATGCACGCTGTAACTCACGCTCCGCGTTACGACCTAAGTATCTGCATAAGTATGCCGCTACTCTTCTCCACTTGAATATATACTTCGACCGGCAATGATACCTGCCGCAATCCTTCCCAATGACTTTATTTTCTTCGAGGGCTGTAACATGCGGGAGAAGAAAACGTTTCAGCAACTTGGAATTTTTTGCAGGTTTGTTTTTTTTTGCTTCGTTGAACCAAGTACACTGCCAAAACATATTTACATGAAGAATGACGAGTTACGGACATATTCAAGGCCTCAGGCCACAGTAACGGGAATAAAATCATGTGCGAATTTAACAATTTTTTTTCGTATGATAAAGTTATTCACTCGTAAAATTAATTACACATCTATTTAGTATGAATATAAAGATGTTGGAAAAAATATATATATATTTTTTTTTCGATGTACAAAATGGCCGACTACTAATGTTTTCTTTTATCTTTTTTTTAAGCGCCCCGCGGCGTGACATTTAGCATCCACAATTTTTTACCTAGAACAAAAATCAAAAATTCTCGTCAATCTACATTAGAATATCTAGAGAAGTACGTGCAACATTTAAAAAATATTGTTTTATTCAAAAGTTGTAGGTATTTGAACTTAAGGACGTTGGAGCGATTCAGTTGAGTTAAATGACGGTTTATTCATTTTTTTTTTTTCAATGAACCTCAAAAAAACGCATACGAGGTACAGATTTATTCTATATATGATAATTTTTTTAAATATATAATTAAAGGGCAAAACTGTGCATTTTAACATTTTTATTACGTAAAGTAGAAAAACTTTTGTGTTACTACCAACTCGAAAAAGCACAACATTATCGATGACTATTATGAAAAAACTACGACAACGAATGTTTTATACAATTCACAATGAAATTTTGAGTAATTCATAATTATGCTTATTCATATTTACGTCACGAGATTATTGGCCCATGGTTTACGATGGGCAAGATGAGTATTTTTTTTTCTAAATGTTCACAAAGTTTCAGCTCGCGTTAATCCGTTGTTAGCAATGGTTTATCTTGGTGCTAAATAACAATAAAAATGACGTAACCTTTAGTGTGAAAGTCTTGCCTATCTAACCGCACGTTAAATTACATACATTAAACTATTTTTTATCTCTGGTGTTTGGTGGTGAAAAAAGTTCACAAAATTCGTAAAGACTCAGTATAGTGTAAACAATAACATGTATTTTTTTAATTAAATTTAACCTTGGAATGTGGCTAACGCTCCAACCTCCTTAAGAAATGAATTGTCAGTGAAAAATTTCATTATAACTGCACTGTAAAAAATGTCTGTATAAAAATTAATACACAGGTGTAGGAAGTTTTTATGCGGATACTGCTTATGAAATTTCAGATACGATTTTGAAAATCCAAAACAGGTTATTTAAAAAATGAAAGTGTAGCTCCGTAATATTAATATACTTGTGCGTGTGAAAAATAATGCACCTGTAAAGAAATAATCACATCCAAGTATATTAAAATCAAGAACCTTTTGCTGATATCAAATTACGAGTGTACATTAAATTCAAGAACCATTTGCTAATATCAGCATACGGGTGTGTATTAATTTCACGGAAACAAAGTATTACCTTTAAGGTACACTGTAAAAAGCTTCTGTGTAAAAATTAATACACAAGTGTATGATGTTTTTATGCGGTCGCCGGTTATGAAATGTCAGATAATATTTTGAAAATCCAAAGCAGGTTATTTTAAAAATAAAAGTGTAGCTCCGTAATATTAATATACTTGTGCGTTTGAAAAATAATGCACGTGTAAAAAAATGTTCACATCCATGTATATTGAAATCAAGAACCATTTGCTGATATCAATATACGAGTGTATATTAAATTCGTTCGTATATTAAGTTCGTAAAATTCAATTCTTTTGTGCCTTAAATGTAGTGTAAATTTAATATAATTTTCACATTGTTTTATGTGATTTTCATCAGCGTTTATGAATTTTTTTTTCAATTCCAGTTTCGCACTTTTAAATAAATCTGTTGTGATCATGCATTGTACGCATCGTAAAATTCAGATTCACATATATTATATTTTTCAGGCTGCTGTAAGTAAATTTCAAACTTTTTTTGTATTTTCAATGCTCTGTTTTTTATAGTTGATTTATTATACATCTGTAGTAATTTCCAATTGAAGTGACGGGTTAATGCAATACATTTTCCACAAATTTACGAACTTCTCTTTGAAATTCCATGTTGCATCTATTAAATTCTATATCCACGTTAGTTTTTCATGTTCCTGTTTTAAATTTACGGTACAAGTGTTTCAAATTTAATTCCATCTACTGAGTTCGTAAAATTCAATTCCTCTGTATCTTAAATGTATTGTAAATTTCATATCATTTTTTACAGTGTGCTCATAAACTGCTCATGAAATGAGAAGTTTTCGATTAAGGGGCCAGTCCACGTTGAAAATTTCAAAAAATCGAAAGCAAGCAAGACTGAATAAATCGACGATGATGAGCAATCAGTAGAGATTTTTTACGGTGCAGGAATTGCCGATTGAGTTTAGGTAAGAGTTTTTCATAGTATAAACTTCAAACGCGTTTTTCTCGAAACAACGTTTTCAAAATCTAGCTCCATCGTATCTCTAAAACTACTAAACCGATTCTCTTGAAATTTGAACCACATATCGTAAACATGATTCGCAACAAGATGACCCTCGATGGTTTTCAAATTTTGATTTTTACTCTTTTTTGCGAAGAACTGCGAAAAAAGGCGTTTTTTTTTACTTTTTTAGTTTTTCATCGGCCTGTTTTTATTTTTTGATAAAACTTTATATCCGAGGGACATTTTGTAGATGATTTTATACCGAATCTAATGGACTTTGATTTTTTTTGTTTCGGACAAGCCGTTGCCAAGTTGTGATGGAGCTACCTAGCCCACCTATTTTTGAGGCATTACGTTAAGCTACAGTTTTTGTAGTTAAAAATGAATAAAAATGAATTAAATTTTTTTAATGCATTTTAAGACTTTATTTATCAAGCCCAACAACTTTTATATTTATATGTTTCATAAAATACTCGAAAAAAAAAAATTGCGAAAATAGCCTTTTTTCGTGGCTCCAAAGTGGACTGGCTCCTTAATCAGAAATTCCGTACGTATTTCTCTGCGAAATGCAATTAGGAACATAACTTTTAAATTTGCAGTAAATCGAGTGAAAATTGTTGAAGTTAATGTCACGCCAATTGGAAAAAGCTATTTCGAGAAGTTTCGAGCAGTTGGCCATGATGTACATCGAAAAAAAAAATTCTATCAGCTTAATATTAATACTAAATAGATGTGTAATTAATTTTATGAGTAAATCACTTTTTCATACGAAAAAAAAATTGTTAAATTCACACATGATTTCATACCCGCTACTGTGGCCTAAGGCCTTAAGGAGTTATTAGCAGGGCTGGAAATCAGCGTGTAGTTTATGTGCATACGCTTGGTACTTCCAACTTCCATGAGGGTAGCATTTCGATACGGCAGTTCCTCATTTAACATTCGTTGCCACGCCGAGCCTATGGAATCTTTACTGGATTAAGGGGGTACGTGGGTTTGAAAATTTCAAAAAATAAATTTTTTCATTATTTTATTATCCAATAGTACAATACGTCTAGAATATTCGCCCAAAGTTTTAAGTTAATCGGAGTAAAGTCTAGGAGAGAGAGTCTTTGGGAATTCCCCCGTTGGGAAAGACCGGCCGAAAGTGACGCAGGTAAATCGTATTTTTTTTTCAAAACATTATTTTTGAAGTCGGTGGACACGATTTCTCATAAACTAACGCATCGATCTTATTGAAATGTTACACACTTCTTTAAAATAGCATTCACCAGCGAAAATGCAAATTTCATTTTTTTCAAAAATCCTTTGTTCAACCACGAACTATACTTATCTACTAAGAGAAAAAAATTGGGTTTTTTTTCAGATAAAGCTATCATGAATTATTCTGACCATCACGAGGACACTTTTTTTAGGAATCTCCGGAAACCAGGTCCCATCGGCTGAATTTCCCAAATTTTTGAATGAATTTTTTTTTTTAATATTGTTCAAATGTTGCTCTTTTATGTGAATAAAATGTTGAATAAAATAATTTACATATTTTATATTTTTTAAACAAAGAAAACATGCTTTTTTGGCTTCGAAACCCACGTAACCCCTTAAAGGGTCTACATAAGCTTAGTCTCCAAAAAACCGGTCGATTTTCCGTATGTTTTTCTGGTGAGGGATGACGGGGTCGGGATTTCACACACAATTAATACATAGTCTTACGAGGAACAAGGGATCAGATATTTACTTTAAACGCGGTCATCAATAAACAAGTAAAAGTGAAGGGAGGAAAGCTATATGTAGCGTTTGTCGATTTTAAGGCAGCTTTTGATCAAGTGTGTAGGGAAATAATGATCAGAAAATTAAAAGAGAAAGGAATAGAAGGGAAAATGCTGGAAACAATAAAGGAAATTTATAAGGATACAAGGGCAGAGGTGCAAACGAATGGAATAACTACGGAAAGTTTCAGAACAAAGATAGGGGCAAGGCAAGGATGCGCAATAAGTGCGGTTTTATTCGATATATACGTAGATGATTTAGAGGATATGTGGGAAGGGAAAAATGAAGGAGGAGTGGTAGTGGGGAAGGAAAAAAGTTTTGCAATAAAATATGCTGATGATGTGGCGGCGATAGCTGATACAGTGGAGGGTTTAAGCAGCATATTAAAGGACTTGGAAAAATGAGCAGACAATAATAAAATGGAAATAAATGCAAAAAAAACAAAGATAATGATTTTTAGGAATGGGGGAAAAGGAAGGAAGAATGAAGAATGGGGGATTAAAGGGGACGAAATCCAGATAGTGAACGAGTTTAAATATTTAGGGTATTGGTTTACAAGCAGAAATTCAATTTGGGCACATGGTAAAAAGCTGGCCGGGAAAACGCAAAAGGCAGCAAATATGGTTTGGGGGATATGGAAGAGAGCGGGAAGACATATGATGGAAGAGAGACTCTATTTATTAGAAACTATAGTAAAAGCAGGAGCCATGTACGGTGTAGAGATTTGGGGAATAGGGGAAAATGGGGTGTTCGAAAGACTACAGAGTAGATACTGCAAAATGGCGCTAGGAGTGAGTAAAACAACCCCGAATTATATTTGGAGAAGGGAGCTGGGTTTGCCAACAATGGCCTATTTGATAAGGCAAAGAGTGTTTAGGTACGTAAGAGAGGTGCTGGGAATGGACGATTCAAGATGGCCAAAAATATGTTTGATGGAGGAGGTAAGGGCAATTGCCAATGGAATGCCATCAAAGTGGGGAAAGAATTTGGAGATAGTGTTAAATGATATGGGGATAGAGGACGTAATAACAATGAAAAGAGAAAAAAGGGAAGAGGGTAAAATAGATGAAAAGATGAAAGAAGGTTTAGAATGCCTAAAAAAGAAAATTTTGGACGAGAAGGAGGAAAGAATAGGAAAATCGTCATATAATAGCAACTACAAATATATCGTGGAAAATGACGAAAGGCCATGGAAGTATTGGGCGGAAGAGGGTGTGAATAAAACTCGATCATTATTATTATTACATAGTCTTACCGAATTCAAGTTTTTTTTTTTATTGAAAAATATTGAAAAACAATGAAGTTATTATTTAAACCAAGTGCCGCCGTTGCTGCATGGCCAATCGCAGTAGGCAGGCAACTGGGTGATCTGAGAAGTCAAATAAAAGAACGTACTTTTAGTATTGTAATAACACATTGGTACGGCGGATGCTTTTTTGTCATTTTGGAAATCACGAAAATGGCAAGCTGTATAAAAACAAGTACGATTTTCGGCCAAAAAATACAAGCTCAATCACTTGTTGTGAAAAACCGATAAACATATTAAAAAAGGCATCTGGTCATAAAATAGAAAATGTTAGACTCTGCTCTGTCCGAATTCGAAGTGACCGGGAGGTATCAAGAAAAAGATTAATCGCAGCCGCGTGTTTCACCACGGCACAGTGTGCAGCTCGAGTCTTCACCAAAATCGTAACAACTCGGTAAATTATATGAATTTGTACAAAATCGTCGTTGCAAGTAGAACCTTAAGGGGTCTTCTCACTTTGGACGCTAAAAGACACTATTTTCATGCATTTTTTTTGATAAGCTTATATTATAGATATTGATATAAATGTTGTTGCACTTAACAAATACACTTTCGAAATACATTTTTTTTTATTTTATATATTTATGTAACCCAAACAAACTTTAAACGCGTTTATCTCGAAACAACGTTTTTCGACGGATTATTGATAACATCTACAAAACTGCGGAACCGATCATTCTGAAATTTTAACCACACATTCTTTACACCTACAGCTATACCGCATATCAAGGATTGCATTAAATTTTGATATTTACTATTTT